>VZRJ01008927.1:127133-379017 GCA_013397565.1 Ptilonorhynchus violaceus | reverse complement strand
TCGGGCTCACGCTCAGGCCGCTACCGCCGGGAGCGGGCGGCGGGGCGAGCCAGGCTGCCCGCGGCGTGCGGAGAGAGGCGGCCGGGGCTCTCCGGGCAGCGCGGCGCAGTCACCTGAACACGGGATTACAGTCAGGTGCCAAAAGGCGGTGGTGTCAGGCACATCTCTTTCCTTCGAGGTTACTTTGCTGACTGAAAAGGAAAGTAAATTGTTCATAACGCAATGAGCGTCTTGTACCTGAACCAGCTCTCTCTGGCAACAGCCTTGCCTTCTTGATGGGACGGAATGGGACAGAATACGAAAAGGACAGAATGTAGAAAGGATGTTTTTATGGCCTCTTAGCCCCAGGCAGAGCAGTAAGAGGATTTGATTTTTTTTTCTGTGGCATCAACTTTTCCCGGCTTATACTCTCTGGCAGGTACATAAACTGGAGCACAGAGAGGGTATGGTTTTGTGGGATGCGCCTGAGTTTTGTGATGAGGTTTCTGTGGCACGTCGTCGTTGCTCTGCGTTGTTCACACGGCAACACGCTGAGAAAGTGCGGTTAAAGGATTTGAGCAAGTGAAACAAATTATAGGCAAAAGTTTTAAAAGCAAAGCAATGCACCTTAAACTTATCCAAATAGTCGTTTTTTTCTCCTAGAAACTGTAAAAACATATACTTACTTTTAAAACTGTGTACACACTCCTAAAAGTGCTTGTTTATTTCAATGACCTCCCAGTATTTACGTGAAGGAGAAATCAAAGTTGTATTCAGGAATGCCGTTTCCAGGCAGAGTGTTTGCCTTCTGGTATGGCATGGTTAGCTTGTCCAGGCTTAAAATACCAGGTTTATTTTAGTCGTGTGTTGGACAGAACTTAAAACTCATATGGGTAAGGTCTAATAGCCATAGAGTCAGCATTGAGAGAGGCAAAGAAATAGTCAGATGCTCACAAATAAGGTCATTATGGTTCATTTCATGTAACCGTGTTGGGACACCAGAGGTACTGAAACTGAACAAATACAGAGCCATGCACAGCTATTGACTCCTCTCCTCCGAATAGCGTAGCTGTGTTAATGTAGCGTTGTGCTCAGACTGAAATACCTGCTTCTCAGTAGGACCGCTGAGTCCTGGTAGCCCCGCCATTGGTGTGGGTGCACAGTCCTTCCTCTTGAGGAGCCAGTCTGGGTGCCTTGGTAATGCTGTCTCTCAATGCTGAAGGTTCTTTTCCTTCGTATTTGGGATTATCTGCAGGTCTCTGTGTATGTGATCTGTAGTGTGATTTATTAATTATTTAGACCTGTGTGTAGAGCTCTAATATGATTGCCACTTTATGTTCTGGCTCCTTTAATGTAGATTGAGTTGCCATATATCAGGAACTAGGGTCTATGATTATCTTGTAATTGCCATCAGTGAAGGATTTTAAGGTGCAGACAGGAATAATAAATTCTGGTATATATTGCTTCATGCTTCCAGAGATGGGGAGTATATTCTATGGTTTCGGATTTTTTTTTGTGCTGGTTTGTTTTGTTTTGTTTTGTTGTGTTTGTCTGTTTTGTTTGTTGGTTTTGTGTTGTTGGGTTTTTTTTTTTTTTCCCCCCCAGGAAAGATTCACCCGCCTAAATTGCTATTTTGTGTAACATTTTTTCATCCTTTGATTATACAGACATCACAAAACTTTCTTAGTTCCCGCAACGTAGTGAAGTATGCAGTGCTTAAGGTCAGACCTATAGCAGATGGCAGAACTTCAGGAGTCTCATGGAAAGCAGCACTGACAAGTTGCTGCCAATTGTATTAGGATTTGGACTTTTTCTGCACATGTATTAAATATATGCTGATACTTCTTTCTCTGACAGTTTGATTTTGTACTGTGTAGCAGTGAGCTGCTGAATATTTTTGAGAGACTCTTAATGTCCTACTTCTTTGCTAGTTTCAGTGGAAAAGGCAGTGGTGACCTCCAAATGCTGGGTTTTTCCTGGAGTCTGGGGTAGATGATGAGTTTTTACAGTAGGACTTTCAGATTCTTAAATGTTGAGTACTGATACTGAAAATAAAGGGGGTTTTGGTTTGCCTGTTGACATAGATGCCATAATTGTGTCATCTGTTGCAGTTCCAGGATCTTTTGGAGAATGAAATAGTTTTAATAGGAAAACTGTTAGGCTGTTTCTGAGACCTTTCTGTCCTCCTGTCTGCTTTGTGATGGGAGCACGGTGGTTGACCTGAGCAGCGTTCTGAAGAATGCTTGTGAGTCCCTCCTTTCGGCCAGCATGGCTCTGTATGTGCCTGCCTGTGACTGCAGATGAGCTGAGTAGGAACTGGAAATTTTATTGTGTGGGAATTTCTGCTCTCAGAGGGATGACTTCAACAGAAATCTTGTCTGTTTTTCCTTCCATCTTGGATATAGTAGGTCTGGGTGGCTTTACCTCTGTAACTGCAGCAGTCAAATACGGATTCTGGAGCTTGAAGGATTTTTCTCTCCGTCACTCTTGGCTCCCAGTAGCAATTACCCTGGGGTGTTCGGTACCGGTGCTCAGGGAGCCATCTGTGTTACGGGCTCGTTTGCAAGTAAGTGCAGCAGTGCAGTGTTCGGAGATGGTTAACAGCTCTCTGGACAAATCTTTCCACTGGGATTTGGCTTATGCTTACTTTCTCCAAACCAAAAGCTTCATAATGTGGTTTGCCTTAGGCTCTAAGGGGTCAAGCCAGGTCTTCGCGCTTTGACAGGGATGCTGAATGTCTCTTGCTTGGACTTGTATGTAGTAATTCTTCCTATTTTAGGAAAACTTCTTTCTTCTCTGGAAATTGCTCTAGTCCATCAAAATCAGAGAACTACCAGGTAGTTGCTTTCTTCTTTTTAGCTTTCTTCCCTCATGGCACAGTGGCATGTGTAGTTCTGCCGCACTGCACTGTTCCTGTGGGCCTTTAGGCAGCCTGACTATCAGGAGGGCTTCTTTCTTTACTCAGTCTGGGATTTCTGCAGCTTCTCTCTCCAAGAGGTTTTTGGCTACCCATGCTTGCTGATGATTTTTGATGGTTTCCTTTGCTTTTCACTCTATAGCAAAGTTCTTCCCTCTCAAATAAGGATGACCCATTATGAATTTTGTGTGTTCTTTATTATAACAAAGCTTTGGGTAGAAGCAAGGCTTGAGCAGGCAACGGGATGTGGGGCCTGGGGGAGTGGATGTGTCGAGTGGGAATGTGGACAAGTGTGAGGCATGGCTCAGCTGCCCCCTTGGCAGAAACACTGCAACTCCAGCCTGGGTGAGCAGCTCGACTGAGCCTTTTCTTCTCCCTGGAGCCAGAAACCCTCTGACCCATAGCTGGTTGCTTGCTTTTAACAGTGCAGTGGGTGTCACAATGAGAAGCAGAACTTACAGTCAGTAGTTGCTTGTTTTTTTCTCTAGCTTCTTTCTATGTGGCATTCCTATGCTATAAATATAATCATGGAAATTAAGAAAAAGGCAAGACTTCTCTCTCTATTAATAATCCAGCCCTGAACTGTAGAACTTCTCATTTTGAATGCTGCTTCAAAACTATAGCAGAGAAAGCTATCTTTACAGATTTGAATATTATATGTGATTTTTAGAAGTTCTCAGAAGATCATTTGTATCCTCTTTATGCATATGGCTTTCTTTTTTTGCTGGTAAATGGGGACTTTAACCCTGATATTTTTTTAAAGCCTCCAGCATGTTTTTAAAGATTGCCTCAGAGTTTCCTGATTAACAATAATTGCAGTTTTTCAGCAGATTTCTGTCAGGTAGGAAGTGTAGCAAAACTGGCACTTGCTCAGTGTTTTACCAGGTTGTGAAGTCTGGAGGCTTTTGATGACTATGAAAACGTAACAAGTGTAATTTCGTGTGTGTGTAGTGTACTAAACAGAATGGTATATGAAATTATGCCGATTGACAGCTTGCAGGCTGGACTGACTATTTGGATGATAATAGTAATAAATTGAATAAAGCTTGCTTTTTAAGTATAGGTAATTAAACATACTCTCTAAATTTTTGACCAACAAGAAAATAAGATCTCTGGAGCAATCCTGAGGTTAATGTGATATTGAATATGTATTTCATAATGAATTAAAGAAAAAAAAAGTATATTTTAATAATGAAGTAAAACAAATCAATGTATTGTTTAAGTATAGTATTCTTATCTATAGTATACTGTTGTTGATATTCATCTCAAATATAAATTTATAAATATCCTATGTAAGTGCAGCAATAAGAAAAAAAAAATCACTGATGTATTTCAACAGTGAAAGAGTCAGCAATAAAGGACTTAAAATTAATTCCGAGTGCATAGTGGCCTGTTGCCAAGGCTATTTAGGAACAGATGTGGCTGAAATAGATACCAATAGTCTGTTTGGGATCTCTAAAGTAAGACATCTGTCAGTCTATCGGTCAGTCAGGAATAATGGAAATGGAAACTGGCTGTTACAAAATGTGAATTACTGAAGTTCCAGGAGGACCAAATTCAAAGCTTTTGATTCTACTTCTGACATGTAGAGAACGTATTTTCTCTAAGTGGCTTATCTATTGTCCAAACAGGAAAACAATTTTTAAGGAAGAGACATTAAAAAAAATAATAAGTGTAACTGGGAGTGAGGTGTTCATGTGTCACATTAATATACAGCTTTAAGATGTAAATTGAAGGAAGAAAACATGCAGTTTAAAACAATCCCATGGTGTCTGAACTTATGAGACACTAAAATATTTTTCCAGGAAGTCAGTAAAATTAATATTTTTTAGATAAATGCTGCATGAAGCTGCAAAGTAATTTATTAATCTACAATTTATTGTGGAAAATGAAAAATATTTATGGAAATGGGATACACTAATTAAAGGACTCTTAAAATTTGTTCTTTATATCAGGGGACTTCTAAACATAATGTCTTGAGTCACCATGTGTCTTTTATCCTTTATCAGAAGATCAGTTCATGGCTGTGTGTTTGTGGCACAATTTATGTTGTTTCATGCTTTCTGTTTTTCCTTGTATTTCACACATTTTTGCTCCTCTTTGCTTGCATTGAAAGGGATTGACATACTCTGGATGTCTAATAGGGGCTTTTCTATGCCCTTAAATTCTCTACCTCCAAAGAGATCCGATATTTAAATCTTTGTTCCAGAAAAAAGTTTCTGTGCTAGGTCTTGCAAATTGTACTTGTGTGTTCAGTCTTACATACACATTAAGTGCTGCATGTGTTAGTGAGCTGGATTCTGATGCTACATGAATTTGAAATAACAGGATTTATTCAGCTTTCATGGAAAGGAACTCTTCTTCATGGCCTTTTCTTTTTAATACAAAACTTCGCATTGATTATATTCTGGTTTGTGTTACTTAAAGCTGATGTAAGCCATAAAACCAGCAGCTTTTAGGCTTGCCTAAAGGTGATGGGATTTGTTTTGTGGTTGGTTTTCTTTTTTGTTTGTTTCTCCTGTTGCACTGCATAATTGGTCTTTGCCACCTACTGTTATTACAGGTAAGGCAATATTCTGCTTTATCCCTGTCCTCTTCCTGCCTGGGGAGCAAGGATGGTGACTGGCTGGGCGTTGGCACATTGTGCGTCATCAGGCACTTGGCACACCAGTAACAAGCCAGACGTAGTTGGTGCTGGTTTTTGGCTGCTGAGCAGGCAGATTGAAGAAAGATAGGTGGGAATCAGGGGGCAATCAAGAACAATGTGGTGGAGATGAGCTGATATTTTATGGGAACGTAAGGGGTTTGATGCCATATGGGTGTGGGAGGGATTTGTGGGTACTGTGGAGAGGGAGATGAGTGAATGGAAGGGACACTGGAGCTGTTGATGGGCAGATAGGAAGACAGGGTGATGCTGTAGTGTGAGATGTGTGTGATACAGGGTTAGGAAGTCACTGGAGAGTCAGAGGAGACATGATAAGGTGATGAGGTTATAAGAATTAAAATGTAAATTTGTTTAAAAAAATTATCAAGGTTCTGTAATTTTCTTGTTCACAGAAAAATTGACAACACTTGACTGTGCTTTCTGGGCGACCGTGTGCAAGAGTCAAGTGATGGTCTTGCTTATAAAGCACGTTTGAGAGAATCCAAAGGTGTATATTAGAAAAACCTTTGATATGCTAACCAATCTTTGATGCCCATGCTAGTGATATCTTCATGTCCACAATAGTGCTGTAAGACTGAGTCCCTTTCTCAGTGTAAATTCCTGTTCTTTTTAAATCATTAAAGAGTATTCAGTCAAATCCCTTACTAAGTAGAAATCTTATATCTCTGTTTCTTAATTGTCATGGTTTTTGGCCCTTGAGAAACACTAATTTTTTTAACCCGTCTTTCAGATTCTAGATGCTGTTGTATTCTTTCCTTGGTTGTCACTTTACCATATCATCCCTGGATTCGTATCCCTCTATTATGCATCTTTGTCTTTTTCTATTGCATCAAATGTTGCTAGCTTATCTTGACTTTTAAGTGTAGTTGATTGGAAAACACATGTTTGTTTTTTTTTTTATGATTGCAAAATAGAAATAAAATTAAAGCAGGAAAGTCTGTCATCTGCTCTTGTTGGAATCCATAAAAGTAGACTTAGAAAAACAATTTTCCTCTCCTTGTAAATGTCTTTTTGACTATGTATGGTACAGAAGCAGCAGGTAAATAATAAATACTGTTGCAAGGACGCAAAACCCCAACAAATAGATTTTGGATAGAAGAAATCTCTTTTTGTTTGCTGTTTCATTTAGGTATATCTGGCTATATTATGCACTGGCTTTAGAAGGAAGTTTTTATTGAATGCATGCAGTACTCCAAAGATATTTTTATCCTACTAAGACTTTATGAAAAAGCTTGAGTGACTGAAAATCTGAGAACATAACCTGAAGAACTGAGTAGTCTGTGTACCTTAACATTAGTGCGTTGTGGAACTAATGTTTTCCTTTCAAGGAAGTCAGTGGTCCCAGTTTTTATGAGTTATGTTGTAACAGTATGTGCGGACAAAAAACCATAATGTGTTGAGTATCTGATACATGTATTACCGTATTGCCATAAGGAACTGCTATTGTGTTAGACACCAACTGATTTCGTGATAGTGTTGGATTTCTCTCACATATGCTTATGTTTTTGTACAGATGATCCTTTAGGAACATCTGCTAGTTTTGTGGTGGTATCTGCTGTTTCCTTTCAAAATTTGACCTTTTTGTCATTTAGTACTCTGACTGCTACAGAATTGTGTTTTACCAGGATCATTTTCTAATTGATTCCTGTCTCATAGACATTAATTTTTTGGGTTGTTTGTGTTTCACCATTTTCTGACGTACTATAGAGTTGAGTGCAACTCTGAATTTGTTAAATTAAGCTTTTAAATACCGTCTAATGATTTTTTTTCTTAACTGCTGACTTGAAATAAGTGACTAGGACTTTTCCCTTCCAATTGTTTAGGTGGTTTCAAAAATACTTGTGTCTGCAGACTAAGGGTGTGGATGGTATTTCTCAAACTATTTCACTAGGGAAGAAGTTTTGGAACTCTTATCTTATGATTTTGGAACCCTTCCCTCTTTAGTGGAAGAGCAGATTTGAACAGTGAAACCAAGTGTTATAAAAAACAATTGAAATTGTAGGCCTGAATTTTTGTGTGAGCCTTGTTGGCTGGTAGCCTACCTGTAAGGGATCTGATGAGGGATAACTCACTCCTTATGTTTAAGATCTGGTACAACTTCCTCCTTCCCTAATTTCTTAATTGCTTGTCTTTGTAGGAATATATTAAATCACTTACAAAAATTTTTTTCAATAACTTGGTTTAACTCACAGTTCTCTAATATAGCATGTGGCTATTTCTTACTTGTGTGTTGCAAGTTTAAACAAATGGTCAGTTCAGTAACAGAACTCGGTGCTGAACTCTGAATTTCCTGGCTTTTGCCTATTTAAGTGATGTCAGATGGTAGTTAGTTGGATGCTTTTCAGCACCGAATAGTTGGTGTAGTTGTCAGTTTATTTGAACTGTGACAATATATCTATTCTGTCAGTCCATACACTCAAGTGAATATAGGAAAGCATGCTTTGTGAGGCTCTGAAAATGCAAAGCAACAGATGTTATGTACTGCACAGTTATAGGTATCCTGGAAACAGATCTTTACACAGTGCAGACAGTCTTGGAAAAACAAAATTTGACATATGAATGATCAAGTTAGGGTAACAGCAATAAATACTTACTTACTAAATAAATACTTACTAAATGTAATGCTGATTTGCAGATACTGTTCTGAATTTGAGTAATTAAATGCTCATTGTTATATTACCCTCCCCCCATTTGACAAAAGCTTAAAAAATATCTTGCATTTGTATTTTTCTGTGTTGTTTTAGTACAGCATAGTAGAAATAGAATAAGTATTCTCACTTAAAAATAATGTTGTATGAAAATGACTTTCAAAAAAAAGCCTATGTAATTCTAGGGAGTGAAAATTCTTGTAAATAAATTGCTAATGGTAAATATAAAAAAATTCAAGATAACTTGCTGGGTTTCTGTTTGAAAATAACACGTCTTTGACTGGCTGATCTGTTGACTGTTCTGAAGATGGTTCAAAACGAGATTGCTCCTGTCGAAGTCCTCTCCCTGCTATGCTGTTTGTTGCATGGCCTTTTGGAGACTTGTCAAACAGCTCTGTCAAGAAAGGTAGTGAAAGATTTCACACTTGGATGGTTTGGGGTTTCCCAAAGGCCTGCTCTGTCACATCTACGTAATTTAACTTGGGGTGAGGTGATTAGCTAGGGATCATAATTATCATAGAGCCAGTGAATAATACACTAACAGTTAGATGGCTGTAGGTGGTGGTAACCCATGTCAACATCAAACTTTGAACAGATTTGTAATTTCATTCAGTAAATTCTGCAGCTGGCTAGTAGTAACTAGAGTTTGTTTGGAAAACAATGCTTAAAAATAAGAGTACTTGATTAACGTTTGTTTCAGTTTTCTTTTAACTGCAGTACAAATAAAAATTAGACAGGAAAGTTGTTTGGGTTTCTTTTTGCATTTAAATTTGTTGAGGAGTTAATTATTTAAAATATGATGGAAACAAGCAGGTGGTGATTTTGAAATTTTGTCCCTAGGTCTCACTTGTTTATGAAAACCTTTTGGGGAACATACACATAGAAATTTAGTACTGAACTTATAATATTACTTATATGTATATGTATGTTTTTCTTGTTTAAAGCAGATACTATTTTTTTCATTAGCAAGTTTAACAGTTTAGCAATATTAATTGTATGCAGGAGCAGAATAATAAAATAAGGTTACAGTAAGAAGAAAGCTGTTCTTAAAATATGTTTCTGATTGCGTTATGTATCTGATGTTTGTTTTCTTTGTCTAATTCATGGAGTGAAGGCTGCCTGAAGAGTCCACAGTGCCTTTGGTGTATTAACAATGTGGTCTGGAAGGAGTACAGAAGAGAAAAAAATTACATTAGATAAACATAGTAAAGCAAAAATTCTGGATTTGTTTAGGGACTGTTAAAATAGAAGTGGAAAAGCATTTTTATTTTGTCAGTTCTGTCCTACAACACAACTTCAGAGACATGGTAGTTTTACAGATATGACTAGGCAAGGGGACAAGGAGTCCAAGAGTTGGGATAATTAAGCATAGTGTAATGTATTGATCTCATATTTGAATGCCATCAGCTTGGAATAAAGATCAGGAGCTATACCATTCCTAATGTGTATGATTATAGGTTTATCATGTGGAAAATGTCGTCTGTCACTTAAACAGTTGTTAGGATTATTATGTTAAGGATAATTAGAACATAAATAGAGACTATAACAGATGTTTGTATGCTCTATAAACCAGCAGTTATTTAACCATGTCTTGAATACTGTGTGCAGTTCTGGTGTTCTCAGCAAAGATGATGTGGGACTGGAGAAGTTTCAAGGGGTGACAATGATTAAAGGTACTTAATGGCTTCTGGATGAGAGTGGCAGACTAGGCTGGCGCTTTTTGCTCTAAAGGGAAGGTAGTTGAGATGGGGCCTGGACAAAGTAGATGGCAGTTTTGCAGCATAGAAAATATGGTGCATCTAATAAGGCTAAGAAGAACCAGACTGAAAACCAAATGAATAGGTAAGAGAATTGTAAAGCTTACTGCCAAAGGATTGTTAATGCTAAAGGATTTCATGGATTCAGATGGAGATGGAAGGCCTCATTTGAGTGCTGTTAAATGTGTAGAAACCACAGTAAGTTCAGGATGTCCCAAATGAAAACAGGTGGGGAATGGAAAAGTACCAGTGGAAAACAGAATAAGTGCTTCCTTTATACCTTCTCTTAGCATCTGCTTATGGCTGTGGTTTGATATAAGATACTGGGACAGATGGACGTTTGCTCTGTCCTGGTATTGCTGGTCTTACGTACCAGAAACCAGTTAAATTATATTTAAATGATCTTTTGAGTAAAAGCACGCACATCACTAGTCTGTAATTTCACCTTTGTTTGCAGTGCTAAGCAAGATTTCTTGATAGAATTTGTACTTTGGTTTGCCTAGTTTTCCATTTGCAAAGTCCTTTTTATTGGTGGAACAATACAGTTTAAAGAATGTATGTTCTTTGCCTGAAAAAGTACCATGAGGTTAATTTTATTAAATGTTGTTAAGAATTACAATACAGTAGCAGACTGTATAGGAAACCTGAATTTCTTAGCCATAATTCCCATGAAAATATTGTTCCTATGAATGCTTATAATTATTAGAGTCTTGGGGTTTTTAAAATTTATTTATTTTGTTGTGGAGAAGGGAAGTTAAATTCCAAAGACATAATTAGACTTGCACAGGATAAGAGTCTGAAACCATTGCAAATGATTTAGTTTGAGCAACCTCAAAATGAGGAGAAAATGTAGCTTCAATATGCTTAGCTGGTCTTTTTCCATAAATAAATTTGTGAAGATTTCTGATATAAATGTACAGCATCCATTTCCATTTGTTATGTCTACAGCTTGAAGATGTGTGCCAAGGTATCGATACTAATTATTTCTTGAACACAGGTGGTGGTAATTTTCTTGCACTGATTCACTTTATGGTTAAGTCAAAGATTATTGTATGATTTATAATGTGTGGCTGGATATGTGTAGAAACTAATATTTGTTAAATTTACTTTTAAATTAGCAAAATAGGTTTAATATTGTAATAGAGGAAAAGTTGCATGGAATAGTAATAATAACAGACTTACTGTGCAAATGCATGCTGGAGAGTTTGAAGATACATCTCTGTTCATTGCTGTGTGGGTGCTTTGAATAGGAATTGCTCTCAGACCCTGCAACCATATGCAGGATCTTTATGCTGTGGGTAAAATTCATAGGATCTGCAAGTAGGATATTTACTTCAACCTCACAGTGGTAATCCCCGTACATATTGGTGTAATTTAAAAGTTTGGAGGAGTAAAAATTTGAGTGTTTTATGGAAGGTTCAAAGTGCATCTTTGTCATCTGACATGTTTATACAATGAAAACTCATAAGAAACTGGTTGGTTTGGTTGGTTTTTTGATATGTCAATCAGTAGTCTTCCTGTTTGATTTTAGTATTTAGTACAAGGATTAGGAATGGATATGTAAATGTGATGTGTAGGTACAGTTACCATACTGGAGATAAGAAAAGTTGGTGGTAGATGTCAAAAAACTTGCTTAAAATGGATAGGAGACTGCTTGTTTGAAGTTATTGGTGCATGCCAGGATGCAAAGCAGACATCATGGAACATTTTGGGGTGCTTTTTTGTTGGTGTTTTTTTTGGTGAGTGGCTCTCTTTTAAAACAGTTGATATGCCTGTCAGAAAATAAGTAGGTTTCCATTTATAACTTGGTATACTAATGTAGTTTGATGTGAAAGTGAAAATTATTTCTATACTGATAGTTAATTTTGAATTTCATGGTGCTTAATGTTGATATTTCATTCATAAAGCATTTTATGAATTCTGCGTGTTCTCTAAAATGCATCAACTTGTTCTAATTTATGCACTGGTTATATCACAATTCAAAATGGAGATCTCCAGATTTTTGAGAATCTCATTAAAATTTAAAATAATGTTTTAAATGACTCATTACTATTTATTAATATATTTTCTGAAGTGTATAACAACATAAAATATTAAACCAACTCAAATTAGTGGCTTCACCTGATAATTTTGAGTGTATTTTGATTTTCAAAATAGCATTATATGTAATTTTTTTATAGACTAATCAGATATTCCCTAGAAATTATTTTTTCTGCTAAACATTTTGTAGACCTGTTGATACACGTTTTCAGTGTCTGATGTGCATGGACTGAAATTTAAATTGGCTTAAAGATATTTATCATTTACAGTTTTAGTTTGACGCAAATGCATTGCAGTGTGTATTCAACAGCTCTGCTGCTAAATGAAGTGAGTGTATCCTGAGCCTGGTGCACAGATACATGGGCACAGGTGGGTGTCTTGGTCGTGTGCACCATGCAGGGAAACACATGGCACTACACAACATGGGGCAAAGAGCACGCAGTTGGAATTAGAAATCATTTTATGGATACCTTGTAAATTTGTGCTTGTTCATATATGGGTTGTAATTTCTAAGAAGAGTGTGCATGTTTTTGTATTGAACACTGGTGAGACAGACAGCACTCTAATGTATTTGTCCTTACTTTGTGGAGAGAGGCAGTATTGTATGAGCTTGTTTATGTCAATATTTTAATAATTTATCTTTATAACTGCTTTTGACTATATTTATAGTAACATTGGCACCCTGTGTACAGAAGATACAATCAGTGCTGAAAGGAAACTTGCATCCATCTGGAAGCAATAAACTTTTCTAAAAGACTGCACAGTGTTACTTAATCCTGTGATTTCTTACTGTGAGTGAAATTAGGGTTTGGTTCAGTTGTGTCACATCATATTGGTATCAAATCTTTTGTGAGAGCTTTGTCATAGTGTTAAGCTACAAAAAAAATTTAAAATTGGTGGGAGTCTGAGAATGTAATTTCCTCAGTCACAGGATTATGCATCATTGCAAATGGAGTCAATTCTGTATAATAAAAATAATTGTAATACCAGACAGCTTCTGGAGTGTTGCATTTTGTCAGCTTTCTCTTATATGAAGGGCTAATTTGTATACTGCACAATTGGCTAAGAATACCTTAAAGTTGGTGTTGTGTTCTAAGTAATTTTTGTATTGTACATATATCATGTAATATAAGTAATGTTTTTAATATGACAAAGTATTTTAATAAGTTAGAGAAATACAAAAAGTTTCCCTAAGAAGAAGGGGGGGGGGGAATCTCTATTATAAAGATCATCTAACAAAATTCTGGGGTTTTTTTGGTGCTTTACTTTTAAGTTTGTTACAAGTGTGATGTACATGAACAAAATAGGATTCGTTCACCCCTGTAGGCAAAGTGGTGTAGCCTACATTCTTCCTGTTCCTGTGTGGCAGCTGAGCGTTGGGGTGAGGGAAGGGTTTTGTGCTTGTCAGAGGATTCTGGCGGTGCTATTGCCATCTCTTGCCCTTGGGCTAGTGTAGAAGATGCAGATACAATGACACAAAGCATGGCAGTGTTTTCTTCATAAAACTCTGAAAAAAAACCCCAAACAGACCAGAGATCAATGAGGATAAAGCCAAACGTGTTCATGGATGAGCTCATCTAGCAGCTGATAGCTACGCTTCAATATCTAACAGCATGACTTGCTAGTGTACATGAATTACCAATAGTTTAGAAAAAGAAATTGTCCAGTGTTTAGAATGGGCTGTTTCTTCTTTTTGTCCTGAAGAAAATGTTTCTTGAAAATCCTTTCCAGAAAAGACCAAAATTCAGATATTTGAGGCATGTTGAGTTCCCTGAGACACTGATATGTAGCAGTATGGATGATTTCTAAATCTGTATTTGAGGCTGAAGCAGATCTAGTGCTGGTAAGAGTCCAAGTATTAACTTGTATTTAATCAACCTCAGTAATGTCATGTGGCCGTAAGAGCTTATTTGTTTCCCCATTCCCCCTTATTTTCTGAAATGGCAGAAGTAATTGCCATGACTGTGACATAAGTTAGGAGGTACAAAACTGTGTGTATGTGTGAGATGTTTTCAAGGGAATGTAAAATGAAGCTCATGGTTCCTCTTTGGGGATTCTTTAGTATCTCTTAGCTCTGCTACCCCATTGTATCAAATCATGTGAACCATTAGATCCCAGTCTTCTGTTTATTTTGGAAATCTGTGTCTTGAAATGAATTTTATTTTATGATGGCTGTATGGTTACAGTCATTTAATTTGATGCTTATGTTTGTAGAGGTTTTAGAAAATGATGGAAATCAATGATGCTTTTTACCCTGTTACTCCGAAGTTTCTTAGGTAACTCCTTTCACTCATTAAATGAAAAGCCGCAAAGTTTCAGGCACTAAATGAAAGGTTTGCAGCTACTTTTCAAATCATACTATGAAATTAGGCAGTAGGTGGGCCATATTCATAATATAAAATGTGGAGCTTTCTGCAGTATATTTCCAGTGACCTCTTTCTTGCTGTGGTGTTAATGAGAAAATATAATTATTAAAAAGAAAAGCCTTTGTTTCATGCATCCTCTCAAATGCTTCAGCATGGGAATTAGTTGCTGTCTACCTTACTTCCTTTCAGCTTACCTTGTTGTTCTACTATTGTTCCCCGTTGATATTCTTGTTATTTTAAAATTCATCATCTCCCTCAAATCTTTTCTTGTAGAATGAAGGGGAAACTCTTCCTTGAGGTGATGTTTTTTTCCTGGAACAGTGTTAGGCCTTGTGTTAAAGCTTGAGTCACAATTTTCTGCAGAAGTATTTATTCAATAAGCTATTTGACTTCTTTTCAGACTGCCAGTTTTGGTTTATTTTTCTAACAAAATTCTGCCATTAGCCTGTAGTTAATAAGCAAGGTACTTCACTGCTCTACATGAGAGCTGAATCAAGACGCTAATGAAAGCTTGATGGATAGATGTCTAATGAGCCTCATTACAAGAGGAAGGGCCTTTTCCATGGCCTGCTGGGCATGAAGGAGACTCAGGATGCTGTGTAGTGGTGTCACTCTGAGATCTGGTCATGCTTGGAGGGGAAGTCCCCAAACTTGGCCTTTCTCCACAAGGCATCGGCTCCAGCAAAAACAACCTCCAAACTGTACTAAACAATACCCTCACTTTGTGGCATCAATTCAACTGTTCCCATGTTTTCTCTGCCAGTAGCCAGCATCATCTTCTGCTTTGGTTTGGCCAGAACTGGGCAGTGTTGAGGTGGTTGTTCTTTTTCAGGAGTTTGCCTATTGTCATCTTTTAAAGCTGTAGTGAAACTTGACCAAATTTTCAGTGCTTGAGTGTGGTCCAACTCAAGACTTCAGGGAGTACACCAAATGTTCCCTAAAGCTGCTCTTCCTCCAGTTGCTGTGGTATGATGCTGTGCACAGAGGCTGTATCTGCAACAGCCCTCTTGGTTTGATGAGGATGATCAGAAGCATGAGTTTTTAACAGATACAGTGGAGAACAGGGATTGGAATCCGCTGGTCAAGGTGTCTTGGGGGAAAGAACCATTTGAAAAGTGGTGGGAGAGAAGAGGGGAAGATGAAAGGTAGGAGGTTGCAGTTTTAGATGGGTTTACCCATGCTGTGAATTTAGTAAAATTGTTAAGAAGTACCCTGAGCAAAGAATGAAAAAACTTTCCACTTTTTGTAGAATGTATTGAAAATCGCACAGCATTGCTAAAGCCAGTTTTATGTTGTTGTGTTTATCACATTTTGTATTTTTAACAATTATTTGAAAGAATTACTCAATACAGAAATAATGTAATTTCTGTTATGTAATGTAAGTCTTTATCCCATGACTGAGGTTTGCATTGGAAAATTGTTGGGTTTGTTGTTTTTTTGGTTGGTAGTATGTTGAAAAATTCAGACCTGAAGTACAAATTTGTTGCAGAATTTTATTTTATTATGTCACTTATTTTTCATAGTAATATTCTGTGATAGTAGTTTAAAATAGGATGGCTTCTTTAAGGTGGAATAGTGAACAACTTGTCCAGTGAAATTTAACTGAATGGGTCATTACAGGTTTGCAAAATGAGGTTTTATTCTGAGACTTATGGTTTTTTTAATGTATAAGATGATAGTAGAGCTCTAGGAATTAAGAGAAGCCATCATGCATCTTTTCCAGTTCTTGCTGACTCTTGTTAATCTGTGTGATCTTTGGGGAGTTAGCAATTGGAAGTGAAAATGCACAGAAGATTGGCTCAAACCATGTTGACTTCTGCTGATGAAAGGAGACAGTCCCAGTTCTTCCTTCTTCCCTGCTGTGAATTTTCTTATCACATTGTAGCATCTCTAGTTTTATAGGACTTGTGTGGAATGGATTATACTAAAAAACTTCTCAGAAGACTAAACCAGGGGGAAAAAAATAAAGTAGGCAATCTATGTTATTTAGGGAGTTGATTTGACTCAGTTGGGTTTTGCCCAGATCCAGACATAAGGGAAAGGGCTGGACTCTGCAGTCAGGGCAGGTGAGTTGAGGGTAGGTGTCTGTATGGGGAGAGGGATTAGCAGCAAGGTATTGCATTGGCTTTGCAAAATACATACTTTACCCTAAGGTTCTCTAGAGAAGGAGAATGAAAATTGATTGTATTCCTGTCAGATGTTCTTAAGCTCAGTTTTCTGCCCTGAAGGAATACAGCTGCTGCTGCAAGTGAATAGCTGCCATTAAAAGCTGAAGTTAGTAGTTGCACCCTGCTTTTACTCCCCAGCTCTGGAGAAGCTGAGATGCATCTCTTCAGTTTTCTGTAGTACTTTCTGAACTCCTTGCTGCTCCCAAGCACATCATAACCCAGTCTGAGAAATGTGTTTCTAGGCTAGGGCCTCGCTTGTGTCATGCTTCTTGTACAGCACCATTGAAAAGGAAAAGGACTGGAGTAATGTAGATCTTCAAACAAATGTAATCTTCAAACAAAAACCAGCTCCTCCCCAACGTGGCCCTTGCTGTACCACCTTCTCCTCAGCTTACTGTTTGATACTTTTGGCAAGCAGAAAGTGTAATTTTGTTTTCTCTGCTTGCAGAAGAGAGTAAGAGGCATAGCATCAAATTTTGCCAAAAGTGTTGCATGACATATCTTTTTGAAATAAAAAAATCATTGAAAATTCATGTGTTTTGAAAATAATTTTTTTGTCTCATGTTTGCAGTATTTAAATTAGTACTAAATAGCCAGACAATCTTTACAGTGATTCTTGGCTCTTCTGGCAATGATCGTTCCTGCTTCTTCTCATTGCCAGCCCTTCTTAAACAATAAGTAGCTGGAAATGGTAGAGGTTTTATGAATCAGTTGCATGCTGCTTACTGTGCTTTGCCAATTTACAGTGGGGAAAAAATGGGCTTAAAAATTGGTGGGTTAAGAGGTGCTTGTTTATATGCATGAGACATTATCATATTAAATATATCTAAACATAAATTTGTAGACATATTGTCAAAACTAATTTGATTTTTGATTCTGTTTATTTTTGGATTTATGTTAATACAGTTATGTTTCATTGTATGTCCCAAATGGTTATTTTGAAAATAGTGTTCGTACAGTGTGGGATGATCCATAATCAGTTTTATAATAAGTGTTATAATAAAACACTTCTTTAATAAGTACTGGTCACTGTATTTTCTTTGGTATAGTCTTGATGATTTAAAAAAAATTTCTAATTATTTCTGTTATGTTACACTGCACTCAGCTATAGCAATCAACTATTAAGGAAGTAAACTTTGAGAGCATAATGGGACTGAGAGCCTAAAACCTGTAAAAGATTTATCTATTCAGCGGAGTCAGGGGAGCCTAGGTGTCTTGCCAAAGGTCATAGGGAGCATTTGTGACCAAGGGAGTATAACACATTTTGCTTTGTGTCTGATTCTTGTGCTTGAATTATACAGTCACATTTCATGTGTACTTTCTGCCATTTTCCATGTACTTGAGATATTTGTTATGGAAATTAAGTCCTTAAGTACCACTTCTAGACATTGGGCCTCTGTGGTAAGATAACGGTCCAAACAGTGTTTTCCTGTTGAAATGTTGGTGTTTTTATTTTAATACTACATTCTCTTTAAAACTGTTCTATTTTTCAGTAGTACTGCTTTTTTTTTGTTTGTGTATGTTTTCATCAATTTTGCTGAAAACATTACATAATCTATTTGTTTAAAGCCTAGTTTAACACTCTCAACTAATTAAAATTTGGCTTGCTATTTACAATTAAACTCTATTTGAGTGTATTAGTTCCTCTCTTTTGATTTAGCTCAGTATTGTTGATTTAGACAAAATTTTTTGTTAAATAAGAGATTAGACTACCATAAAAGGAAAAATGTGGGATAGTCCCATTGCTTGAAATTGTGAGAGGATAAATAGGGGCATAAAACTTCCTAGAAATTCATATATCCAGGCAGGTTTTTCTTTTTTTCATGCTGTATTTGGGGAAAAAAAGTGGACATGTGCAGAAACTGTGAGTACAATTAGCGTCAAGCAGATAAATCCAACTCTAATCCTGTTTACGCTCTACATCAGACAGATGTGCTGAGATTGATTTAGACAAGCCCTTGGCTTACAGTAACTTTTTTTAAAGTGCCTTATATTCTGGTTTTGTTAGATCGTTGTTAAATGTTAAGTGCTGTTAGTTTTGCTCTTCCCTAACGCCCGTAACCTACTTTATACAGGTTCCCTCTCTGCTTTCATGATGACAGGGCAGCCTGGTAGAAGAGATTATCTTTATTCCTTGTAATTAAATTGACTTTTTTTTCAGAAGATACAACAATGGGAAGGGGGTACTGAATTAAATAAATAGCATGATATCTAATAGATGTATACTTAAATCTCTTGCAAGAACAGATGGTACCCAATATCTTTCTAAGTAATGTGAGAGGACAGTTAATGTCCTGAAACTGCTCGCAATAACCAATATGATACTAACGAGCCAGTAGGGTTTTTGAAGTTAAAAAAGTGTCTAATCCAATGTATATTTTATTTCAAGAGTAAACTTGGTTGTTATCTCATACTAGAAATATTTCATAAATATAGCTCATGACTTAAATTTTCTTTTTCTGCATTGTTTTATAAAATTTTAATGCATTTGCAGTGGTCTTATTTTCAGTAAGCACAGAAGATGAAAATTATAGAATATGCCAGGGATTTTGTGCGATTTCTTTAAAATTTAGTAAGAATCGGCTGTCCTAATCATACTAGCTAGTTCAACATTCCTCTACAAATTAAAACTTGAGGATGATGGTTTTTTACAATTTAGCATTCCTAGAGTTTATATCCTTCCCCGAAATGCATCTGGAAATGTATTCCTGTAAAACGACCAGAGTCAAATACTGGGTTTGAAAGTCTAGTGCTGCCTAGTAAGAATTTATTATTTTAAATATCAAAAGTTTTGATATACCTCTGAGCAACATAAGAATTTGATAAATACAGAGTAAGAGGAAGATGTAAAAGCAAATAAGTAACTGGCTGAAATAGTCATGAAAAGATAAGGCAGACCTTACCTGGCATATGACTAAATGTCATTCTATGAAAGCTAGTGGGGAATAAAAAATATTTTAACAGGCCTTCATTTAACTTGACTTGTGCTGGACAAATAGGCTAATGTTTGTAACTTATCTGTGGTGCACATCCATAACATTGGCATAATAGAATTTGTGATATTCTCAGCAACACTAATTGTTCAATCCAAATTATGATTTATTTAAAAGTATTTGAAAAGCAAGCCCACTTAGAATATTTGTATTGGTCTGGGGAAATAAATGCTGCAGCTCAGTTATTGCTGCAGAATGGTTGTGGTTATATATCGTGTGTCTTTGTTCACTCATTTTCCTAAAACACTGAGGTTGTGTGCTGACATTTTCAGTGTACTGTATGTCTGACAGGGAGACTTCCTGGAAAAACATAAGATGACCCCTCAAAATTTCTGTTTTAAAATTTAAAACAAGCCTTTAATATAGATATTTAACTATGTGGTTCTAGGTAAATGATTTGGGATCTCAGCAGTCAGTTTTTTGCTTCAGGCCTGCAAAGGCTATTGACCCCTAAATGTTTTAGAAGAGCAATACAAAGTTTGACGAAAAAGAAGATCTTTGGTTTGGTCAAGTTAATACTAAGCTTGTTTGTACAATGTCCACTTTAAGTCTGTGTACAATCATAGGAATCGTACAATATTTCTTCCCCCCCGGTTCCCTCATTTCATTCAGTGTATCCAGTAGAAAATGCTTTTACAACAACCATTACAGTACTTTAAAATTTATGTTGGGATTTTGGTTTTTTTAAATTATTTAAGTGAGTTTCCTCCTGTTTATTTGCTGTGTATTTCTGAAAATCTGCACTACAGACAATTTCCTGTGTACTGTCTCGATGCACGTGAACATTTACTTGTCACAGTATTCCTGCTAAGAATGGAATGATTTCAGTCCAATTTTACACCTTAATAGCTGACTTACGGAGAAATTAGAATGGTAAAATATAAGAAGTTGGGAAAAATATGTGGAAAGTATAACAAGGTTGTACTTCTATTTGTAGCAGATTATGTGGTACAGAACAGGAAAAAATGAATTGGTTGAGAATCATGAGGGAAGGTAATATTGACTTGAGCTTTAGCTGTGTTAGCATGGCTGGGGAGAAGTCTTTCAGGATTCCTGGATAGAAGGATGATCACTGCATAGTCTCATTCAAGAAATGATGTTGAGAAACGCCAGCATCAAACTGTTACAAGAACTGACAGTGTCTTCCTTATCCTGCCCAGAAAAAGGATGACTTTATGAAACCCTCAGCTTCATGTGGTATAATGAAGTAGGTGGTGCTGTCTGTCTTTCCCAGGATGACGATTAAAATAGACTTTTCCTGGCACTTCAGTATAGCATGTATCAACTATTCATCAAACAGAATCTGTTACAGTTTTTGCTATTGAGAAACCAGTTGACAGAGCTGTTGCTAGATTTGGGAAAGTTTCTGGGTTTCTAGCATTTCTTGCCTTGGGCTGCAAAGGGACCTTTATTGGTTTGCTGTATCAGATCTGCTGTAATTACAAAGAAAGCAGGGAAAGTTTTCTTTCTGTGTCCAAAGTATCTGACACCTACAGGAAAGGTGACATTTTTCCTTCAGTTTGTGTATTTGACTTTGTTTTTGAGGAATTGGGTGTTTGGCAGCTCAAGAGAGCAGAAAAAGGAGAAGCCTGTACCATAGTGGCTCAGTTGATATATATCCAAAAGGCACTTGGAAGTGCAGTGATATTGCCTGCAGCCCCAGCATCCATGTGTATAACAGCCCCAAGATAAAAAAACCCTTAACTTACCCTAACAAAAATCTCCCCTGGGGTGAGGATCTTGAACTGTCACAAGAACTTTTTTGAAACTGTTTTTCTTGCCTTCTAAAGTAAATTCAAAAATGAAAGCTAAAATGGGTAACACAGTTTTGGTTGATTTGTCTGTTTTTGCTTAACTATTTTCTGATGTGTTTGTGATGTAAACCCAAAAGGCAGTTGTCATGGGTTGTAATGATTGTATCAAGTGAAAAAATATGGTGAGCATCTAGTCAGTTTGGGTCATAGCACACTTTCTGATCTATGATTTAGGAATATGCAACTGCTATGATCGCCATGATTTAGGTGAATACAATAAAGAATTTGCTTTTTGAATGCGAATACAAAAAAAGAGTAGTTCTTAGAGTGTGAAATTGTATTAATTTTTTTGAACACCAGAAAGCTGACTAAGTAATCTCTTTGAAACTGTGTTGTTTGTACAGCTGGATACATAACAGAAAGTTGGTAAAATAAGAGACCAGTGATTGAGGCAAATGATATACAATAAGTTTCAATGCAGGCGTGAACAGATGCAAGTGAAGCTAGAGATGAAGCCTTAACAATATTTTTTTAGTTGTTACTCCCAATCATATTGGTAATTTTAATTTTTTTTTTCCTTACAGGTGATTCCAGTATGGTTTTACAGGCTCAAGAGGAGATTATTGAAATGAGAGATGTGTTTTCAGTAAAATTGAAACGCCGTCGTTTTGCAGGGCAGAAAAAAGGTGGTACTTTGTTGGGTATCACAATTTTTAAATGCTTGAATAAAGAAGAGAATAAGCTTACAGACTGTGCTATCCATTTAAATAACTTAAGTGAAGATCATTGTCAGTCATGGTTTAGACATCTGAAGGAAATTTTGAATGGTAAGCATTTAATTGGGGTGGATGTCATATTTATTTCTATTGGCAATATATAAGGTTGAGTGAAGCTTAGAAACATTTTGCCTGTGGAAATTAAGACACACAGATTTGAATGCTATTTCTGGCAAATGTTTACTACTGAAGTTTACATGGTGAAGTGTAAAATTTAGGAAAGTGACAATAATTGACTAATGTATCTGTAAAAATGCAAGAAATTGATGCTATTTTTAGAAGTGTTTTGGAAGCTACTGAAAATAAGTAGTTTATTCTGACTGAAGTCTTCTGGGAAGTCTGTTTCTGAAAGAAATAAAATATTTTGTTGATATTTTCACTTGAAATTGTATCACACCTGATGGTACTACAGTAGTTGCACTCCTGGGAACTCTTCAGGAACTTTCTGGTGATGGTTTAGGAGCTCCCACTTGAGACCTCCAGATTCTTTAGGAGACAAATGGGAGACTTTCCTCATCTTCATAAATTCACAGGTGGCAGTGCTTTCATGGTTCTGTAGCACTCTTGTTGTATAATTTAATACAAAATTTATTGACACTAGTGATGAGAAGCAATTGTTTACTTTAAAAGTATCTTTCTGTGTTTGCCTAGGCTAATGCCAGTTTCAGGATGAATTGTTTAACCAATTGCAGATTCAGGGTTTTTTTTCATGGAAGCTCTATCAAAATTAAGAACAGAATATTCACCATTTACGGAAAAGAGCCCCACAAGAAATCCAAGCCTTTCACTGTAGTTTATATTTGAAAGACACAGACTATAGCACATTTTTGATTTAAAAAACCAAAACTACACCCCCTCCCCAATACCATACTCTCTGATTTAGCTCCAAAATGTGCCTCTGTTTATAGATGATAGCAAATGAGTTTATTACAGAAGAGAACCAGTCTATCTTGTAACAGGCTATTAGAATTCCAGCTGAATTGTTAAGACTAAGCCAGATGACAGAATTCAAGTCTTGTACATCTGTAGTGTTTGTCACAACTTTCAATAATGATTTATAGTGTACTTTTAGTAGAGTTTCAAAAGCAAATATTAGAGAAACAACATGAATTATTAATGATGCATTCCTACATTGTTTATTTACAGTATGCTTTGGATTTTCCCAATGAAGATGTGTATTAAAAGTGCCTTCCCTCTTCCCTTTTTGAAAGACTTTATCATGAAATATCTAAATCTGCACAAGTGCCAGGATTCCTCTAGATCTCTAGCTGCCCATAAATGCAAGGACATTTGCATAAGGAGCAAATGTCTGTTTTGTTCCCAGATTACCCTCCATCTATCAGGAGCAGTGATACCATATGTTCACAGAAAAAAAAGCTGCAGTATCTCTTGCTCAGGTTGCCTTGACCTCAAGGTGCAGTCTGTGTTTTATAGCTTTGTAATTGGAAGCCACCTGAACCTGAAAAAAAAGTATTCTCTGCAATGTGGTGTTTCAAGTTCTTCCTTCAGCTTCAGTCTTTCACCAGAAGCTCAAACCTTGTACAGATTTCTGGTTTTTGATCTCTGATCTGTACATTTTTTTTCTCCCTGCCTTCTATTTCAGGAATAATTAGGACTCAGAGATATAAAAATACTGAAACAACATCCTCAAAATATCATTTGCTAATGCGTATATTCTTCTAAGTCCGAACTAAAAGTATACAACGCAGTTGAGTTCTGTTGATTTCTCAGTAACTGATATTATTGTGTGAAGCAGTAATGAATTTTCATAGTTTTTGCTGCGGCTTTTTTTTTTCATAATAGTGCTGGAGTAATTTTTGTTAATGAACTGAAATTGGCTCCTTTTGGTTTTATCCTTCTAATGTAGTAAAAATTACTTCCCTGCCTCCCCTCCCGCCCCCAGTCTATCTGGTCACAAAGTAGTTTTTCATTAACTGCTGCATTATATACTTGAAGGGTTTTTATATTGTTTCTGAGCTGAAGCAAATTAAAAGCAGGTGATTTATCAAAGTAGAGCGCATATATATATATATATTTCATCAGTAATGTTTAGACATTCTGACAAGTGAGAGTACAAATTACTGACAGGCATGTTTCCTCTAAAGTTAAATGCAATTTCCACTTGTTTACCTTACTCTTTGACAAATTTTTAGATTTTTACACATATACATTAATTAAGGAAAACAATAGCAAGTTTATCAGTGATGATATGACCTAAAGTTTATCTGGGGGTTTCTAATGAAAATTTCTAATCTTCTAATGAAGATTTAATTTTTTTCTGAAATTTCATGTACACAGTTTCCTTTTTACTGTGTGATAGGGTATTGGCATGAATGTTTCATACATGGTTTTTCCTGTTCATTCTTATTCTCTCCGTAGTGAGTGTCCTCTGTTGCTTTGACTTTGTGTTCAGAGTACTTCAATTTAAAGTTTAACTGGGCTGTAATTTTTTATGAAGCCTGTTATCATGTAAGTGAGCACACACAGAGATATAATCGTTTAGAATTTAGTTGCAGTGACTGCTTGAGGGTTTTTGTGTGTGTGTGTGACAGAGTAACAAAATATATGTACCTCCATCTTCCCACATTTAAATAAGTTCTTATTTTCTGCCTAGTGTTGCTGCTGTTCAAATGTATGCCAGCTACACGTGAAGAGCTTGCTCAGTGATATGGTGTTCCTGATATCTGATCTCCTGTACATTGCATGTTTGTTAAACTGATGTAAGATAACCACTGCCATCTTAATGCAGCTATGGAGCTGTGGTTCTGGGCAGGCTCCTGGAGGGCCCCGAAGGGCAGCGCAGGCAGGTTCCAGTATGCTGTTGTCTCCTGTCAGTCCTGGTGCGTACCGGGCTCTGTGATTTCCCTTTATGCATCACATCTTTTTGTATGGGACTTGTGGGCATGGCCGGTGGGGACACACTCTAGAATTCACTGTTTAATCTAAAATCCTCCATGCATGCAAATACATAGTGGTTCTTAAAGGGTTGAGAGGGGCTTAGAAATGACAGAAAATGCACAGTTCTCAAGGTTCATCCATTTTTAAAATTTTTTTTTAACAAGATAAGACTTACTAAGAGTTGATTTGAAAAAGTTTTACCTAAAAACTCTGTAAACTAACAGAAAACAGTAAATGTGGTTAAGAATAAATTATAAAGTTGCAAAAAAAGCATGAAATGCATTTTATTTTTTATCTGCTGTTCTGTGGTATCTCTCACACCAGGATTTGATATGAATGCCTGAAACTTCATGCATGAAGTTTTAATTAAACCATTAATGTTAAACATTAACTTAGGTTAGTTAATATTAACAGTGGTGTCTCCATAGTTACAGTAACAAATCTGTCTCATATTGTTAGTTTTTCTCATGTATAATATTCCTAATGTTGTATAAAGTATTTATAAATGTCGGCGGTAATGACATGATTCCAGGCTCTTAACTTTTGTAACATAAACCCATTTTCATAAGGCTGAGGCCTGAAAGCAGCACAGATGTATGTCTGAGCACAGCGTCTCTGCTGCCCCAGCAGCCTTTGTTTTCAGAACACCCTGATTGACCCACCACCCTTCATGGTTCACTGATTCACTTGATAGATCAAGTTTAAACTAGTGCATATTAGCACATTTGTTAGTACTAGAGGAACAGTTGGCCTTCCTGCTTTAGGCTGCTGGTTCATTTCAAATGGAGCAGCCACAGAAAACAATAGCAGAATACCAGTTAGGAGAACACCAAAAGGCTGGCAGACTGGAATCAGTTGCACACTGTAGTCAATGACATTGATTCATTCATATAGATGTTGTTTAAGGACAATTAAAAGATTATTATTTAAAACCACTTTAAAGCAGTTTCACAATAATGCTGTGTGGAAGTTTAATCTTTGGCTGTTACTGGATATGTGTTCATTAAACTCTGTTGTTTGGTGTGTTATAACATGTCCAGCGCACACCAGGAATGATAAAGTAATGAATTGGTCATCCTTTCGTGTCCACTGGCAATTATTTGAAACAAACAAAATCACTTCAGTAGTGCACCATCTCTGCTCAAAAGCCTTGTTTGTGATACGTATTTCTGTAAATGAAATATTTTCTCTCTAAAAAAGTAAATTGATATTCAGGTAGTCATAGAGAACATTTTAATACTTTCATCCTCTGAATTTGTTTGGTTCTTGAAAGTCTTACTAGGATTTATGTATTAACTCTGATCTAATTTTCAGCAATAGCCTAATATACATAATCGTAAATACAGTTTCTGCTTTAAAATCGTTCAACTAATGAACTTTTTTTAAAAAAAAATTCAACCATTTCCTTAAAAATCTAGGGTTTTTTTCCCCAGCAATTCAAAAGTCTATGTTCTTTTGCCTACTTAGGATTTCTTTTAAAACTTTATATTGCTACCTGGGCAAAATTTTTTACATCTAATACTCAAAAACATTGATGTGAGATAGGGATGTTTGCTTTTTTGTCTTCAGTTTTCTCCTGCTGGCTCGTTAGCAGTATTGTAACTCACACTGTCTGGGTAATAATTTATGACACTTCATCTACTTTCTCTACTTCTACAAACTGTACTTTCCTATTCTTTCCCTCTGCTTTGTGTATTATATTCTTATATTTATATGTTTGGGTTTAGTGGTTTGTTTTTGTGTGGGTTTGTTTGTTTGTTTGTTTGCTGTTGTTTTTTAGAAGCTTAAAGGTGTACTTAGAAATCCATGACTGAAATCAGTTTTTACAGTTTTGTGGCTCTGGGTGTTGGTGGGCATTGAGCATTCAGGATCAGCTGATCACAGGTTCCTATAAAGAAGATAAGAAACACGAAGCACGTGTATGAATTTGGATAAATCTTTTCTCTTTTGAAGCAGGAGTCCTTATTCTTATAGTTTTCAATTTAATTTCTACTGACGTTTGAGGCAAATTATCACGTCACAGAAATTATTTTTTTGGTCTTAATATTTTTATGATTTCTAAAAGACTGCAATAATACCAGTTAGTAGATTTCAATTAGGACATTATGTCTTTATGGTGATTATTTATATGTGTTAATAGCCTTTGGGAGGTTTTGTGTAGTCTTCCTTGTTTGTGTTGTAATTCCTGTAATAAGAAATTCCACTGCGGTACATATCTGCAGTGCTTGTTTCTGTTTCCAGAGCATCAAGAATAATTTAGGTTGGAATGGACCTCTGGAGATTATCTGTTCTAGCTGCCTGCTTGGGGCAGGTGAGCTTCTAATAAAGATCAGGTTGCTGAGAGCCGTGTCCAGATAAGTTTTGAAAATCTCTAAGGATGGACAATGTCATCCATGGTTTAACTGCTGTCATTGCGTTTTTGTTTATTTTACACTGATTTCTTGTGCAGCTTGTGTCCATTGCCTTTTTGTCCTTACACCTGCAACGGGTCTGGATTGGTGGTCTGTTAGCAGAGAGTAACAGCAGATAGTTAAGGAAAGCACTTAGGCAGATTCTGTCCTTGAGGCTGTACGAGCCGGCTGCCGCTGGCTCTTGTCTGTGGCCTGGTTTGGCCCCTTGGTGTAGTCACAATTCTCTGTTGGACTGGCTCCTCTTCATCCTGTGCTGGGGAGATGCTGAAAGTGGATGCAGTTTTTTAGCTTCAGGCTCAGAAGATGTTGCAAACAAGGGTGGAACAATATCCTTTGGACTGCTGGTTGTCCTCTTGTTACTGTGACCCAGTGAGCACTTGGACTTCTGTCTTCAATGGCACAGTTTCCTTGTGTCAGCTCCCTGCCCATCGGGAGCTGACGGTGCTCTCTGAAGAGGTGCTGCCTGGTTGGCCCATCCCCAGCCCACACTCTGAGAGTTTTGCTGGGCCACGTTCTGGACTTTGTGTTTGTCTTTTTTGAACACCTTCAGGCTTTTCTCAAACCTTTCTTGTAGCTAATCAAGGTCCTCGTGAACAGCAGCCCTGCCCTCCAACACGTCCGCAGTTGTCACCAAGTGTTCTTTTTTCTCCTTGAAGGAGATGCTTTTAAACACAGGTACTTGTTACTGAAGACGTGCAGGATTCATGAGCCATTAAGGATTTTCCAGGATCAATTTGCTGTGCAATGACTTGGCACTTTGTGTAGCATTTTGACATAAATACAGCTGTAATTTTTTTTGTGTATGCTTCTGGGGTTATAGCAGCAAACTGATCCAATAATTTCCTTCAGGATCTTTAAGAAATCTAGGTTTTCTAATACAAACTGGATAAAGTGCTAGTTTTCATTTCGAGATTCTGTTATGTGTTTAAATAAGTGAAAAAATAATCTCTGGGACTTTTATAGTTCTGTTTCGATCTTAAGGAATACTTAAGATCCCCTTTAATGCTGAAATAGTATTTAGCTATAATTTCTTTGAGTAGTTGTTTCTGTTCAATTGCTGAGGTAGAGTAAGTGGAATGAGCTGCAGGAAGTCCCAGCTGACACTCTGAAGGTACACGTGGCTGTAAAAATTGAAGTAATACCCTTAATGGGAAAATGTGGTTTCATTCTTGGCTCCTTTTGGAGTTATGGCCTACTACTAATTTTGTTCTTGAGTGTTGAAAGCGGTACACTTGCCAGATATTCTAGATGTTGTTTGGCTAAGAAAGTGATAGCCTGCCCTGATACTAAAACAAAATTTAGAATTGTTCAAATCGTGTATTTTAAATAAATACCCAAAACCCAGCAGTATTGCATGCTACTGCTTGCTTTTTGTAGCAAAGCAGCCTCACTGAACCATGGCAATTTTTGGAATTCTAGAAAAGAGAACTTGAAGAGTAGTGTTATTGGTTTAGTATGAGTTATTTACTCGTCAACAAAATGCCATATTTCAAATAATAAAACTACTTCATGGGATCAATGTGCAAGACAAAGGTCAGCTTGCATAGCGGTAGTTCTCAGTGTTGTTTCATCAGAGTTTGTTACTTCAAAGACATAAATGTAACTGTTTAAAAAATAAAATGAGTAATATTAAATTCCAACAAGGATATGATTTTATGTTTGGATTTCTTTTCTTTTTTGGTGCCCAAACTTTTAACTTCATACTCACCTTGCTCCTCAGTCAGGGTTTAACAGGTTTTTTTTTTTCTGGTTCCTACAACTGTTTGTTAGCTGTACACACAAAAGTAACAAATATTGTAATGTAAAGATAAGTAGTGCACATGCAAGAAGAAATTGATTCTTTTCTTAGACAATAATTTACTTATCCTGTTAAAGTAGTGTAATGGTTCTAATATTAAAATTTTTTTAAGGTGTAAAAATAATTGGGTTGTGTGTAGTCTTAAATGTTTTTTGTTTTCTTTTTTTAGGCTTTCAAAACAGACCAAAATCCTTGAAAGTGTTTGTTAATCCAAGCAGCCACAAAAGAGAAGCTACTCATGTTTATTATGAACAAGTTGCACCTCTTTTTAAGCTTGCTGACATAAAAACTGATGTCACAGGTAAGTTGCTTCAAAAACATAGCTTAATCCTTTGTGAAACTAGTACTTAAGCATGAGACAATTTGATTTTACTGCTAATCCTTATTCCCTTTGACTGCAAGTAGTGCATTTGGAACTCTAGTTAATACAACGCAATATATTTTAATTTTGTCAAAAAAATGTTTTAGTAATTCTTTTATCAATTCAGTATTTTTCACCTTATAGCAATCAGTACTAGTAATCTATTGGGGTTTTTTAAGTAAGCATTCTATAGAAAGAAACTAGCATTTAATATCTTGCAATCTTGTATGTGCTTGCTAAGAGTTGTTCCTGCCTTCTGGTGAACACGTGTCCTGAACTATTACTTCTCTTCTGAGAACATCTTTTGGCCTGGCATCATAAGAGGGGCTAATCTGAAGGACACAGTATTTCTGGGTTCTGACTCAGTTTCAGGGATGACCTGAAGCCTAAGTGATTAAGTTCTGTGATGACAAGGGCAGTTCTCACGAGGCACAGGGGCATGACTTGGTGTCTGGGGAAGGCAAAGGTGCAGCTGCAGCGTTGTGGTGCTGCTGCCCCTGCTCAGCGATGGGCTCCTGATGGCAGGCTTGGACTCAAAGCCTCAGCGCGTGCCAGAGTTCTGCTGTTTGTCCTGCATTTGCCCTTGGCTCTTTCACTGGATTGACTTTTTATAAGAAATTGAAGAGGGAAATAATGAATTTTCTTAAATCAATAAAATATTTATGATGTGGTCATTAGTTCTGTCCCCTTGTACGAACAGACTGAAACTTACACTTCATCAAATTTGGTCCCCAAACCAGCCAGATTTACTGAGAAATTATATTCGTGTTTTCCATTCATAACAATTTTTAATCCATAGTATTACAATCCTCTTTAATACACTGCTACTTTTCGATTATGCATTTCATATCCATGTGAAATATAAACTCTGGTAAAGGCTCTTTCCTATGTCTGTTGTAATTGACATGAATAATTATCAGTTCCAGCTTAAACAAATTATAAGAGGTCTCATCCTGCAGTTGTTCCTTGAACTTCTTATGAAATAATGACTAGTTCAGGTTGCAGGCCGAAAATTAGTCTGAGAAAATCTGATTTAGGCATGAGGATACAATAATGCAATAATGGTTTGTAGATGAAATTTATCTTGCTAATTTTATTACCTGTATCTATGTAGTTTTTAAAATTGTTTAGCCCACACTTTAAAATCAATTGAAGATTAAAGACACTTTAGAATAAATGTGAAAAAGATTCTGTATTAGAATTCTGTAGTGATAATTTCTTAATTATGCTTAACTGAGAAGGGAATGCCACCAGCTTTATATAAGTTTTGACTCTCACAGAGGTATTTTTCCCATGCAAGGCAGGGATGATAGTGTGAACAGATGAATAATTCTGTCATGTTAGAAATTGAACTTAGCCTTGTTTGGTCACAATTTTTAAAAAATGTTTTAATATAAGTTGTGAATATAATTTGTAGAGATTTAAAAAAGATTTTTACTAATGGAATAAAAATGGTTTAAATTTATTTTTTAATTATTTGCCTTTTAAATTTTAAAAGGAAACTTTTGGGTTTAGCCAGAAAAATGTTTAATGGCTTATCCTTTAATTAAGGTTATTTTGGCAATGTTGGAATACTGTTGTGCTTATCAGCTGCCTAACACTCCTCCTACAGGCAAAATGAGAAAACTACATTGAAGCTTTCAATGCTAGTAGAGAACTAAATAATGAAGAACTATTCTTTACAAAAAACAAAGAGGGTGGTGGTGGGTGCTGAGTGAAAGTCCTGTCCACTGGTACCATCTTCTAGTAAAACTAAGTGCTTTATTTCAAGTAAATTGAACTGGGTTTTTTTTCTCTCATAAAGGTTTTGGATTTTGTGAAGTTGGAGGGTGTATCTCGCTGTTCCTGCTTTTTTGGAATATGGCCAATATTTATATAACTAGTGGCATTCAAAGGTGTATTAGGTACTGCAGTTGTGAAGGATTTTGTGCAATTTTTACTCTGAAGATAGTTAAATTTAGACTTTTCCACATAAACATATTTAAAGCTTAAAATTCATTGAACACAAAATTTTTATAGCAAATTTGAACCTCCGAAGTGGGTTCTAGTGCATACAAATACAAGACTTGCAGGTTACTGAAAACTCCTCAAACCACCAAAGATTGACAGTGGAGTGCTGAAAGACAGAGCTGTCCTCACACAGTCTTGTACGTGGGTGGCTGGCTGTTGCTTCCTTTCTGATCAGGCCTTCCAGAACTTACTCCTCGTTGTAGCTTCTCTTGGAATAAATTTATGGATTTAGAAGTTTGGAGTGGAAGTATTCTCTCCTACTCAAGGGCATACAGCAATCAAAAGGCATGTATGTAAATAAGTGAGTTCTGGAATAACATTTACTTTTTCTAATTATCCTAAATTTCTTAGGGTTTTCTTCCCCCCCCCAGCCAATTACTTTGTGTATTAATTTCAGTGAAAATAACCAAAGGTCTTACAGAGTGGTTTGTGGTTTGTTGTTTTTTGGGGTTATTTTTGTTACATGAATTAAACAACTCTCTGAAGTACTTAGTGCACTAGAAAGCATGAATTAGCTGATTTAAACTGAAGCAGTACTTTTAACTGTAGCTAAGGCTAAACAATATTTAAAATCTGGCCTCTTTTAAGAATTGGGCAGTCTTTTGTGCTGCAGCTGGGATATGGCTGCTTGGATAAGAACAGTGACTCATCCAAAAATTGTGTTCAGCAAAGCTCACTCCGCTGTTGAGATACCTGCAAGTACTGGCCAGTAGTGATAACTGGAGCTAGTATTTTAGATATACGTTAGTATCTTGCAAAATCTTACACGTAATAATAAAAAAAATAAGTAATGGAAACCCTGACAGAATCCTAGCTTGTCTCACTTCTCTTCCTAGTTTTGACTCTTTTACTTCCATTTATGCACAATTACAACCTGGACATTTAGGCAAAAATAACAGCCTTCCCAAACCCCTATTTTTAGGGCAGAATCACAAAAGGAAAGAGTGTTTGAGAATTGGAAAAATAGCATTGGTTTAAACTTACTATATGGTAAATAACAACAGATAACTGGTGTTGATTCTGGATGAAAAAAAAGTTATAATTTGGAGTTATAATCTTGTTGACTTTAGTCTGTGACATGAGTGCCAGTATTTTTAGGTGTCACATGAAAGCATCCCGTGTTTTGAAGTGTTGAACTAATTGTATATTTCTTTTACTATATGTAAAGGCCAAGCCCTTAGTTATTGTTTGCTATGTGAATAAGGTATTAAAATGTTTTGGAGTATTTGTGACTCTTCAAATGAGGTGCACCTTTGGTGTCCTTCCTTCAGAATGCTGTTACTGGACGCTTGAGAACAAAATGTCCTTGAAGAAGAAAAACTTTCTTAATTATGCATTAGGAGTAGTTAAAAGATAATTAAATAATATTTTTGTGATAATATTTTTGCCAAATATGTAATCTGGATCTTTCTTAAACAATGAAAGAAGCTTTCTTCCTATTACAAAAATATATTGAGTAGATTTTTTTGTTTTGTTTTTCTGCCTGAATTGGAACAGGGCCAAATATTCAAACACTTAGCTTTTTTTCCAGCTATCAGAATGATTTATACATGCCCCTCTGGAGGTTGTCAAGCCTGCGGAAAACTTTTTAGACATGGTCTTTTTATGTCTGCATTGGGTTTGTCTAGAGTTTTTTTCTACTTGAATAATTCTCTGTATGTTCTCACAAGGTTTTTCCTGAAAACCTCATTTTTTCATTGCCTTTTTGTCACGATGTGTTAAAGTAGGTCCTCTGTCATTCTCTCATCAAATTTTAAATTTCTTGGAATTCCCCAATCTTAAGCCTTGAGTGTTCTTCTACATAATTTCCAAACTTAAGCTATTAGATGCAAAGAGGATGGAGTTGCTCTCAATCTGGCTAACATTAGTGATTTTTACTGCCTTTATTGATTTCTCTGTAGACATGAAGCCTCTTTATTTTCATGTCCTTGTTCTTTGAGTGAATTAATTTTGTAATAGTAAGCATAAATTATATTACTTTAGGAAAGGACTGAGCATGTTTTCTGTAACAAAATAAATCTTGTTTACTGTTCCATTTTAATTAGACAGTACTCATAACTTTCTAAATGTCGTCGTGTTCATTTAAAAAGGCGTGTAGCCTGGTAACCAACTCTATGTTTTCATGGGAAGAGTTTCTTTCACAGCTAGGCAATGGTAAGATAATTGCACCTTTCTGCATTTTTGCGTGATGCAGTTTTATTGGTCACTTTTTACACAGTCTACAGCTATTGATAAAAGCATAGTTCCCATTGGTAATGCAAAATTGAATATGGTAGCTTAAATACTGTGCTTTGATCTTCCAGAGAGGCCCTGTATGAAAGTAAATTCTGTAAATCATTCCTAAAAGTTATTACAGGGATAGTTGTTTCTTCAGCAAAATGCTAAATCTCTGCCTTCAATATAATCAAAATAACTCTAGTTTTTAATTAAGAATTTTCAAAACATCAAGCACTAGAACTTTGCTGATCCTGATTGGGGGATTTNTTTTTTTTCCTTTCCTTTTTTTAGGAAAAAAGATTTATACACTCACTATATCTACACACATACTTGTGCGTGTGTATATATAGGAAGAGATTGCCTGTTTTCAGTTCTTGTAAGCAGCATTTGAATAGTCTGTAGAAATACTGCTGGAACAGGTACAGATACAGAATGATTGTTTTAGACACCAAGACTAATAATTTTAGCGGTGTTTAGAAACACTGGAGAAAAGCCTTGAACTATGCAAGCACCAGGGACAGACAAGCATGAAAGATTAATGTAATTTTGCATATAATGATGCACATTCTTACACAAAAAATCCATCTGCAAGTGTCATGTCAGTCAGCAAAAATCTTTGATGGGTGGCTGCAGCTGGGCTGTCTCTTCTGGCAAAGCTGCCCTAGAAAATGCTAAATGTAGTTATGATGCTTTGTGCCATCTGTAGTATGCCAGTTTATCCTGTCTTCACTGGCATTTACAGTACTATATAGGGTATCAGCAAACACAGAGACATCAATGTAGAGTGACAGATTCATTTCCTCCAGAGGCTATGAACTCTGGTGTATACTTGTGCCACCTTCCTCTGTGTGTTATATTCTGTTGTCACTGGTATTTGGCTTGATTTCATACTTCTGTGTTTAACTCCTCTTATTTTTGATTTAGCAATTTGCATATCCTAACACAAAGGCAATTAAATTTGATTGATTCTGAAGTAATTCAATCTTAACTGAGGATATGCTTATTTTCCTGAAGTTTGCCAACTGTATCAGTGCTAAAACTTGCATTTTCATGCAACAAACATCTTGAATTATGTGGATTTAAATGCACTAAATAGCCATGTATCTGATAGCAACTGAGTTCTAATGTTTTGCCTTTTAGCTATCGCAACTGTAAAATACAATTTCTCATACTTTTAATGCATTAATGGCTTAAAAAAATAATCTGAATTGAATTACTCTACGTTCCTTATGTTAGATGGGCAAAATACTTAAAAACCCTTTAAAATTATCCAACCTGCTGACAGTTGTTATTGTCCACAGTAACTGAATATGAAGGACATGCTCTCTCAGTACTGAAAGAATGTGAACTCCAGGCATTTGATGGGTAAGTTGGTTAGTGACTATGAAAGTTAGTAAACCTCATCATGTTATTTTTTATTTGCATTCCAATCAAAATTCTGCTAGTAAGAATTTAATGAGTTACTCTGTTTCTCATATATATGAAACTTGAGAAAGTCAGTTCTCCTTAAATGCTTTGGTATTTATTAATTACTGACAATAGATATGTATCTTGGATTCATAAATAATGGTAAACAAACATAAAGCTTTCTGAAATAAGCTTCCTGAAACTCTCAGTCTCTGTATTTGTAAGAATATGGAGACAAAGAAGAAAAAGCCTGGATTGTATCAACTTTCACCAACATCTTCTGTACTGAGTCGTATTTGAATGGTTTCATCTTTGATCTCTGGGTAGAGTCACTGGGTACTTCCCCTGTAAGACTTCTCTCCAGTAGCCCGATCTACAGGCAAGCAGGAGCAGAAGCAGCTGGAAGAGCATAACCCTTAATATGACGCTAGGAGTTCTGAGGTGAAAAGATCCCTGTCCTTTCTAGAGCAGCACTTGTGTAGCTCCTTTTGGGCACTGTGTGTGGTGGTAGGAGGTGAGGTAGCTTCTGCGCTGTTTCTGCACTCAGACCTTGCACGCCTTGCCCAGGTGAGTTTGGTGTGGACTGAAGGCCACGCCTGTGAGCGTTGGTCTGCTGCAAGTGCTGCCTATTTCGGAATGGCAGAAAGCTAATTCAAGTAAAAATGTAGAAATGACAAGACAACTGGTGTGTTTTATTCATTGCAGTATGTAAGCAGAATAGCAACATGCAATTTCTGAGCTTGATTTTCTCTCTAGGAGAGCTGTGGTTCCTCTCATGTTAACAGCACATGAAGTAAATTGAAGCTAACTATTTGCGGTAGTAAATTGGAAGTTTGTATGTCAGTGCTTTCTGTAAGCAACACTCCTATGTGTTAATTCTTTGTCAAAGCTGTTTGTAGATATAATTTCTCTGATTTCTGCAGTTACCGTTCTATTTTGAAAGACCATAGGCGTATTTCTTACATACTCTACCTTTTTTGCTATCCACTTGTTTTAGGGAGACACTGAAAATTTAGGCATGTTGTTGACTTGGCAGTGTGCTTTTCCCCCCTGACTTGTGGCTAAGCCTTGGTGGCAAATAGAGAGACTGCATTTGTGATGCTTCTATCTCAGCTGCATTTTCCTGTTTGTACAGGGACAGAAACAGACGATGTCCATGCATATTTTTCTTCCCTAGTCAGTTATTAAGGATATTTAGAGTAGCCCAGGTTAGCCAGACCTTAGTGAAAAGTTGATTAAGAAAGTTGCATCTGATGATTAGAGAGATGTTTCTTCCACTCAGAAGCTTTCTTCAAGGTCTAAGTAAAATCTGTTTGCTCAAGACTTTCTACTCCTTATGCATAGCAGGTTCTCACTGATTAGCTGTGGAATCCCAGGTCCCTGATGGTATCTTCATTTCCAGCCAAAAAGGCAACTCTTGATGATTAATGTTAAAATGATAAAAAAATCAAAATTAGTAGCATTTTCATGTTATTCCTTATACTCTTTATCTACAACAAACACAGCTCTCCAAAATCAGAAGAAAATATATCTGTTTTCAAAAGTTTTAACAGCCAGAAGACAATCCACATAAGTCCTCCCAGGTATACAATTTGTCAGACTTCAAAGATTAACTGGTTTTGCCATTGTGACAGAAACTTTTAAGCCTAGAAATAAACAAAATGGAGTCAAAAGACAGGTGATGACTCCTGATTATGAAAAGGAAGAAAGTGTGCTTCAAACCTTTGCTATATAATCTATTTTTTATTTAATGTTGGCAGTCTTTAGCTAGATAGAGGAAACATTCTGAAAAATTAGAAATTAAAAACCAGCTTGGAAATAATAATAGGAACTGAAGAACAATATTAAACGTAATTGAATTCAAACATTTAAGAACATAATGAGTATTTTCTTATAAAGATCTGGCCGGTTTTACCTGTTTGAGTTGGACATAGTTTCCCAATTGCATTCATAAAGATATATGAAAAAAAATTTTTTAAATAAATGCCTCCTAAAGTAACTCTGACACTTCTATCATAAATGCTTGGAATGTATTATTACTATTTTTATCATTAAAATGTGTTTATTAATTTTGAGAATCACTGTAATATGTACTTAAATAAACAAAACCAAGAAAATAAAGTGTTTGCTGTAACAGAGCTTTTACAGACAAATGCGTTCCTCTCTATAGCCACAGCAGGTGGGAGTTTAATTATGTGCTCCAGAAGCAGTGATTAAGTACCTTTGTGCAAAGGATTGCTGGCACTAGGATTTTATACCTTGCGAAGTCCCTCAACTGCCTGCATAGTGTGTGAAAATAGCTGTTTTCAAGCGTTTTTTTATTTTATTGTAATATTTGGTGAGTTGTTATTATAAGGGCAATTAAAAGGCATTGGAATGTTTGTGTGGGTCAGCATTGAAAGATGTAAAGAGCTTTTCCACTGAGGCGCTTAAGCATGTGTTTGGTTCTTCCCTCTGATCAGTTTATGTGCATTATGTGTGGTAACGTAAGAAACACTTTGGAAGGTGTTAAATGTATTTACTCCTACTCAGAAAGCAGAAACAAGGATGTTTCTATCTTATGAGGTAACATTCACTGATCTGACAGTGAAGCCTGAGCTTGTTGTTCTTAAAGAAAGAATGTTCTTTAGCTTTTGGAAATATCATTATATATACGGTGTGGGGTAGCTGCCTTCCCCTTGTTTGTTCAGCTGTGGAAGAGTTTATTTTGAACTGTTTGACGTTTTGTTTTATAATAGGGTAGTTTGTGTCGGTGGAGATGGATCTGTCAGCGAAGTTGCTCATGGGCTACTACTTAGAGCCCAGATAGATGCTGGAAAAGACACAGACTATGTATCAAAACCTGTCAGAGCACCGATTCCTCTTGGAGTAATACCAGCAGGTGAGAATAAAAGGTACTGTTACATTTTGTTAGTCATCTATTTTAAGTCCCTTTGGCATGTTTTACAGTTTGGGCTACTAAAGACACTTCTTGATACTAAACCTTCAGTTACTTAAGGAAGCTATTGTATAAATGTCTTAAATTAGTGATTTATATTGATTACAAATGACTAGATTTTAAATTGTAATGATAATTTTTAGTAATGACACAGATGAGCTCTTTGCCTGAAGGAAGAAGCTGAGGAAGAAAAAAACTAAAATAATTTTCAGCTGATCCTTGCAAAGATCAAGTTTTGCCCTTATTTCCTGACAGAAATTATACCAAATGAAAACTTTTTTTTCTATATTTTCCTTTCTTGCATCTCCAGTTTTTTGGCAGGATTCTCTCTTGGATTCATGCTACGGATCTATTTTAAAATGGTGTCCCAGAAATAGATTTTGTGGATTATATTAAAAAAAAAATTGTGCACGCAAAACTGCTTTCTCTCTTCTTTGTTTTTATAGACCTGAAAATCTCTCTCTGTTGAAAAATCTTCTTGCTCTTTTATTAACTTGTACTTGCACCTTGTGGTGTGTTTTTGTTTGTTTGTTTGTTTTTGGGGAGGTCGTATGTCCCTTCTCACAATGTTTGTATTTGCCCTTCTTGGAGTATAACTTGGCCCAGGCAGGAAGGCTTTAGCAAGAATTGTGTCGTGGTTTAACCCCAGCCAGCAGCCAAGCCCCAGGCAGCCACTCGCTCACTCTCCCACCAGCGGGATCGGGGACAGAATCAGAAGGGTGGAAGCTGGAAGACTTGATGCAATGTCTCAGGTGTTTTTAGCCAGTAAGGAAAAACTTCCCACAGCCAGTTGAACAGCAAATCACTGTTTTTAGTTTTCTACCAAAAAAAAGGAGCAGGTAGGTTTTTAAGTGCTCTGACTTGGTTTGCACATGTAAAAGCAGCATGAAGACAGGGACTGGTTGCTTGTAAAAGTGCAAGATTACATTAGCTTTTTTTCAAGTTAAAAAACTCTTGGAAATGTACTGGTAAAAGAGACAGCAGTCTCAAAGACATGAAGCTAATGAATTTGAGTACAGAAGTTGGGCCATCACTTACCAGCTCAGTTACTTACTCAGCTTACTCAGCTCAGCTTACTTACTGAGATTCCCAGTATTTCTCTGAATATCTTGACAGTGTGGAGACAGAATCTCTCCTGCGCTTGACTCCATGTTGTGTGTAGGTCACTGTGCTTCATCATTGGTGCTTACTCTCCTCAGTTTAAAACAAATATGTTCAAAAAGGACTTGTATACCCAAGAATTCTGTATGGCTTGCTACCCAGAATGACCTAGATTTTGTTAAAAGAGGATGAGAACAATTTATAAAATGATATTGTGAGAAACTCCTAATAAGTTCTTAAAAATAATCTATTGTGTATTTTATTTCTGTATTGCTGATATTCCACAAGGTAGTCAGTTAGGAAACAGGTAAGTATGATACTTGTTCTCATGAAGATGCAACTCAACGGTCAATTAAATTTTTTTCCCCACCAGAAATCCATTGTACAAAATTATTAGGATTTTTCAGCCAAGTAGAGCAACTGTATTACAGGATAGCATTACGTGAGTGGCTTAAAATCTGGTTTTAGCCTCTATAATAAATAGTTAAGACAGCACTTAGAACTTTCAGTCATCTTGATGGGAAGGAGATGCTCTTGAAATAATTTACCTCCTGAAGAGAAAGGTCCGGAGGGGAGTATGTTTTTACTAAAATACTCTACTGAGCTGCCTTTTTGTGGTCCAAATCAAATGGATGAGATGTGGGGAAGCCTGCAGTTGTACTGCTGGCCATTAGCAAGAGTGTTTGTTGCTATGGGAACTACTGCTAAGAAACTGTACAGAGGGGGAAACAGAGAAAGGGGAGGGGGAACTGGAAGGACATTATAAAAGCTATCCAGTTGTTATAGAACAAGACACAATCTATATCTGATGCCTGTGAACCTTTTGGTCCAAAGTGGTTCATTTAAATAAATTCATGATTTCCAATTAATTCAGAAAATAAAATATTTCTGAGGGACTGTTAATTTCTGTGATATTTCAGGCAAAGAACCAAAATGTTGGTGCAGTTTTCATCAGAATTTTAGCTATGCTTGACTAGGAAGTCATTACATCACATTTATCTGTTTGGATGGGGGAGACATTAACAGCCTTATGAATATTCATGTCGTCTGCTTAATTAAGTTAATTGTACTGCAGAAGTGCTTGCACTTCCAAGGACAATTTTTTTCTCTACAATTTCTGTTTGGTACCTTCATCAGTCATGCTTTCCATGACCTGCAGGTACTTTGTCCTCACTGAGATGCTTTTGCACATATGAGGGGAAGGAGGTTGTAGGAAGTTGTTTGTAATGTCAGGAAAACAGGTTGATATTTTGAACAGAACTACATTTTTGAAGTAATAGAACCTTCTTTGTTTCAAAAAAAAGCTGATGATAGAGATGCTGGAATTGTGTGAAGGAAACCTTTTTACAGTAAATTGAGTAGTTGGAGTGAGAACTAAAAATGTGACTGTTACTAATGTGTGAGGGGTGCAAGTCATCATATATGGGCATCAAAGGTTTTTAGTCTCTGAAATCATATTTTAATGTTCTGGGCAACAGTCTTGTTATTGGTAAATAATATCTTGAGCTTGCACACAGGAGAAGAAGAGGATAAATAATGGCATTAAAACCATTATTATTGAATCATCACTTAAATCAGAAAGGCTTGTATTATTATTTTTGTATAACTTTCATAGTTTTCGCTTTGTTTATAGGCTGTGTGTTTTGGTTTTGCTTGTTTGTTTTGGTGTGGGTTATTTTGTCTGGCTTCCTGCTTGTATAGGAAGCAGGAAGCCAGCTGATGAGACACATTATGCAGTCATTATTGGGATCAGAAATGCTATTAGGCATGTACTAAGACGGATTTCTTGAGAATATGATGGTACTTGCTACCACAAAACTCTGCTTGTTTTAGACCTTCAACTTGTGGAAGGGTGGATGCAGTATTCATTGTTTTGAAAGCAAATAGAACTTGTTTTATCTTCCTAGGAGTCATGAAAGGGCGGGATTTTGCTTTGTTTACTTCTGCACATGTTAATGAGCTCCAGAGATTTAAGAGAAGGATGCAATTACTTGTGCCTATCCTGTGTAGTAGGAATGAGATTTAAGTCTCATTAAAGTCAGTTGGAAGATTGGTACTGACTTCAGCTGTGGTCATTTGGTATCTTGCTGCCATCTGCATTGGTAAATAACTCTTAAATGAGGAATTGCAGCCTAAACTCATACCAAACTTGATCTTCGAAATGATGTTCTGCCTTATGCTCTTTTATTACCTTGATCTTCGGTGAGAAGTAAAATATTTTTTTCAGAATAATGACTTCCCTGTTTCAACATGCTGGAAGTAAGCACGATTTGCCTGACTTTTAATGATCTGCTGCTTGTGTGTGTGATTTCCTTTGTTTTGGAGAGATACCCCGAACAGCTGATAAAAGGTGTATAATTTTGATTGAAGGAAATATTTGAGTATTTTTGAGTTACATCTTCAGCTACCTTCACTGGCAAGGCAGAACTAGTTGGATCTGGAAGTTAAATCTCTGAAGTCATTCAAACATGAAATGGTGTTGGGCATATACTTGTAGTATTCTGTGAAGAATTGCTTTTTAGGTCAAATGTAAGGGGTTTTGTAGTTTTTGGATATCTGTTACCTTAATGGATGTACCTCACTTCCTTCATATAGCAGGAACCTTGAGAGCCTTACTCAGAGCTCCTTTCTCTGATGTTATGGCAGCTTTCCTTCAAGTCCTGAATTACTTTCAGAGGTCAAGGTGCTCTAAGGACTTTACAGCTGATCTGTGAGATACTGAGATTCCCAGTTATCTTACAATTTTCTATTTAGAGAAATTATTGAAAAAAATCAAAGATATATTCCTGAATAAGAATGACATGATGCATTTAGAGCTTTCTAATTATGTATATCGGTCTCTGCAAATTTAGTATTTTTTTCTACCACTAGCATGGCATCAAAGGTGGCAGAATTTGGGGATAAACAAAATTTTTCGGTCTGGTGCATGATGCTTTCAAAGTGCTTATTTAAATATTGAGTGCCTCTTGTTTGATATGTGATACTCTTTCCATTTCCTCTCTTCTCTCCCCTACTTTTGGAAGGAAAGTAAGGCTTCCATAAAACTTAGGGAAAATTTAACATCCAGAATTGTCTATTGCTGCTGTAGGATATTTAATAATTCAAATAAAAAAATAATTTTAAAATCTATGGGACCTTATTTCTTTATGGGAATGTTCCAAACTGTTCTTTTGTAATTTTTGTTATTTTAATTAAACTATTCTTGAATTATTCATCTCTTATCAGTGATACGAAGTCAATATTCTGGCTGCTTGGTGGCAGGCCCTAGCTCTTTATTTTTCCAAAGGTGAATTCTTTGGCTCTGCTGCTTTACTAAATAATGCCAGAAATGAGAAAAATCAATTTGAAATTTTGTTACAACTATACCCATTTAGGAAAGACACAACTGTTCCTTCTTCAAGATTTTACAAATAAATTCATGTTTAAAAGTCAGCTGATACACAGTATTTTATGTTCTAGGCATTAAAGCAGAAGGGCAAAATTTACATATATATCCATGTTTCTTACACAGGTAAAGTGCCTTGACATATCAGTTACCACCAGTCATGGGCTTTCAGAATTCTGCTTCTTTCTTTTACAAACTGACAGCTGTTTTCCCACTCTCTTTTTCAACTCTGTGCTGACATTGCTGGTTCTTGACTTTTTCTTCCATTTTCCACTTGATTTACTACTCCCTCCCTCATTTCAAAATATACTCTTCTCTTCTCTCTGGTGGCTGGTAGAATGACTGGCTGTCAGTGTCCAGGCAGTGACAAATACAAGTGAGATGGGTCAGTTTTAATGCACTGAGTGCAAGTCACCTGTTTGTCAGAAGTCACATTCTACCTTCTCTTTTTTTCAATTTTTGATGTGTTCTTATTCATAAAGCTGATGTGCTGTAATTAATTTTATTCCTTTTAAGAATCTAAAATGTAGCCTGCCAGGGGAACAGCATGTATCTTTGACTAGATCTAGTATAATTTTGCTTGGGAAATGTACAGTTTTACACTGGGTATTATTTTACCAACTTAAAAAATATTCTCCAAATACATTTTATTAGATAATCTGCTTTCTAGTTCCTCAGTGTAGCACTTGGATATATAAGAGGTGATTTTTAAGGAGGTGGTTTAAAAAAACCAAACAGGCAGTTTTTAAAAAACTTGTTTCTCCCCCCGCTTTGTGTTTTATAGCACTTTTGAATGAAATTGCAAAGATGATTGTATAGAACTCTGGAAGTTTTAAAGATTGTAATTTAATACTATTCAGCATTTCTGCTATTAACAAGACAACTTATGGGGAAGCTTTTTTTTTTTTTTAAATGCAGTAATTAAAAATGCTGTGTATGTTTGTTTGTGTTATTCTGTATCTCTCAAGTTTTTACAACAGTTTGTGTTCACTTTTACAGGTACTACTAATATTCTGGCCTATACACTCTATGGCATTAAACATGCAGTGACTGCAGCATTGCACATTGTAATGGGTAAGTATTTTTCCATTCATTACCAGATTTTAAATAATAAAGCAACATTTAGAAGTTTGCTATAACCAGTTGTTCAGTAAAGGCATAGCATTATGCTGTGTCATTGTAAACTATATTGTGAGGCTTCTAAACACAAATGATTCTGTCCTGGTTTAGAGTGGATTGGGAAGGTTATGATTCTTGGAGTGGAGTTCATTTAGCAAAGGTTATGAACCTCATCTTCTGGTAACTAAAATCTGCCATGGAATAATGTCTGATTTTGGTATTTGTGCCCTACTACTGATGTTCTTTTAATGCAAAAAGTAACCTTCTCCAGACTTGATTGTGTGAATAGTGTTACTGTGTGTGTTATGCCATGATTGGTTGCATAATCACCTGATTATTTTAATTCAATGCACCTGCTGAAGACAATAGGAAAAAAACACACAAAACATGTGATGAAGTGATTAGGATTGGACTTTTCAGGAAAGCATTGTCGTATTTCTCAGAAAGTATCATTTCATCTTTTTAGCTCCAGGTGCATTTCTTTTAAATATCAACAGTTTCTATAAGAAAGCTTTATTTGTAGAAAAAATTACGTCACTTGCATTTGATCTGCACAATAAATAGGGGTTTGAATGTCAAAATGTAATTTTGCTAAAAGGAAAAACTAGGTTGCTAGTGCAAACCTTACTTTTGGGTCTTGGGAAATGGCGAATACTTAGTCGGGCAATGTTAATATTCCTCTCAAAGCAAATTTTGTTACGGACTTTTTTTGTAAATAAAAAAGAAGAGAATAATGGTGGCGGTCGATCTTGAGTATCTCTTTGCTAGGATTTGCTAGTCTTTGCAGTGGAAGAGCCTTTGCTCTATTTATCAAGTAGTGATACCAACTCCTTACAGGCAAAATCTAAAACTGTCTTTTTAAAAAAAAAATTAGAAACGTTCAATCTAGTGAAAACTGCTCGGGTTCTATTACAGAAAAAAAATATATATACACTATCTTGAACAGAATTAGATATTTATATTCTATAACTGTAAACATGAATACATTTAAAACCTGTATTTTAAAGTTCCCATATCTCCTCCAGTACAATATTCAGTCATTACATTTAATTGGTGAAACGGTTGCAAATATTTATGCAAATATTAGCAATATTACATTTTCTTTGATATTAATTGTTGAAAATGTGAGTAGAATTAAGAGCCAGACCTTTTGCAGCCTTATGAAGTAGTTGAATTTTTCACCATAACTTTAACATTTTCAAACATCTGAAATGACTATTATAGAGTCTTAATTTTATCTAGATGGACTCTGGTTTCGATTAGTGAAACTGGATTTCCTAGAGAGAGAAGAGTCTGGAGGGTTTTTCCCCCCAGCTAAAGTAGATGAAAAAGAAATAGTAAATTGTATGTCACCCGAAATACAGATGTTATTTTTATTTTCTGTTCTCTCTCTATGAAATTTTAGGACACATTCAAGCAGTGGATGTGTGTACTTTCAGCACTCCAAGCAAGCTACTGCGCTTTGGGTTCTCAGCCATGTTTGGGTTCGGTGCAAGGACTTTGGCCGTGGCTGAGAAACACCGCTGGATGCCCTCCAGCCAGAGGAAGGATTTCGCTTTTGTCAAAACACTGGCAGATCTCAAGTATGCCATGAGATGTTATCTTTTTCTAGTATTTCTCATTTTCTTGAGGAAAGTGTACTAATTAATGGGATAAAAATATAGACAGCGGTAGTTCAGCTGTCTTAATTACAGACAGATTTAACTCAGATGTAATATATATCCCTATGTATATCCGTCTTACAAGTTAAAGAGGAGATACATTCTGTACATTCAGAATCTCCTTAAAATCATCTTAACTTCGATAAAAGTCTATTCAACGGTGAGAATATTGGTTTACATCATAGTCAATATCAATACTTTTCTAGGCCAGAGGAATGTGAATTGTCATTTCTACCTCTACGAATTCCCCAGGAAGACTCTCATGAGAAGGACAGGTAAGTAAACCTGAATCAAGCAATTCCGAAGCTACAAAAATATGTTCTTCTGAAGATAAAATTGTACGGATTCTTAATCTTGTTCAAATTTAATCAAATGTAATCAAGATGAAATAATCTTAAAAAAATAAATTATTTATTTTGACAGTTGCAAACTTGCACACATTTTAAAGTGTTCCCTGTAGACTGTAGAGGATTTGTTACAAGGCAGTCTTCCACTCAGTATTACTGACTTGTTTAGTTCCCGTAATTATGTTACTTTTTTTCCTAAAGTATGTGTTGCTTAAATGTGCAAAAAAGACTTTAATTATTTTACCTACATGTTTCCACCCTTTTAGAAAGAAGAAAGAGAAAATTAAAAAAGGTGAGTTTTTGCTCTTACAATTTTTTTAAAAGTGAACTGTGGCTGATTAACAGGAGTAATATAGAATTACTCTGTTATATTTAGGTAGCAAGGATCAATGGCAGAATATTCAGGGTCACTTCCTGAATGTGAGCATTATGGCAATCCCTTGTCTGTGTTCAATGGCACCGAGAGGCTTGGCACCTAATACGAGGTCAGTATGGGTTTAGAGAATTAGTCATGTCTATAAATTCTGACATCTTACCTTAAGACCTTGGCTTTTCCGAGAATAGGATCCTATGTTTAGGTAGTCTAGTCCCTCTGGAATGGGGGAGGGAGCGTAGACTGCAGCAGACTCGATAATCCCAGGAATTGTAATCAGTTTTTGGATCAGGCAAATAAGGTCAAGCAGTCTAACCAGAATTATGAGTGGATAATTGCTCTGATTAAATTAGTTGGCAAGTCTGACTTAAGTAGTAGTCATCGAGCAGTCATCTGTCGTAGGATTTGGCTTCATGGGGAAACTTCATCCTTGGATTTTATTTTTTCAAATTTAAAAGTGCCCCTCATCTTCTGCTTTACAGTCAGCAAAAATGAAGTATAAGTCTTTCTCATGTTACTAAGGACTAAACTTCACACTTGTCTGTTTATTATTCTTTATTTTGTTTCCTTCTGAACTTGAGAAATGCAGCTGCTTCATGCAGGGTTTTGGGAAATAAAGAAAAATATAACCTGGTTGTTGACATTGACTCATTTTGCCTTTAGCTCCTTGTTGAGAGCATGCTTTGTGGTGACCAAAACAATTATTAGGTGATAAATATTTGTACTTGATGTATCCAGTTGGCAATTAAACAGAAAAGCAAGTACAGACTTTGTAGTTGTATGCAAAATACAACCCCTCAAATACTCCCTCAAAAAAGATCGCAGAGATTTGTGTGTATGTGTGTGTGAACGCATGGATGTGTATCAAAAAAATCCCAACACTCGGGAAAGTTTATAGAATGAGTCTGTTTTTCTCGTTAGATTAACACTAGGTGAAAATAGAGAGGAATTGATGAAGTATTTTTTGTCAAAATTACTGGCTTATCCTGTAAAATTTGACTTCTTGGAAACAATGTAGAACCAAATTATTTACTATTAAACTCTTAATGAGAAGTTTTCTTTGCTACCAGGGTCCTGCTAAACCTCATACTCCTCAAGATAGTGCTCTGATGCTGTCCCCTCTTAGGAACTTTGTTCTGCATTCAGTGTGTTTATGTACCAGTCAGTAGAAAAATTCAGACAAGAATTTGAGCTTTGCTTTCTCTTTCCCTTTGTTCTGCCCCATTTCTCAGTGACAGGGAATTTCGTGACATCTCCAGGCAATTATTTTAGGTTTGTATAAGGCCGTTTCTCTCCCGTTGTAGCTGCTCTGTGGATCTCTCTATTTTTTTTATATAAGAACACCCTTTGTTCTTTCACCTCTTTAAAAATATTCTCAAAGTGTGGCCAGGTAGTAGGGTAGGAAGGGTAGACTCTTCAGACAGGTGCTTCATTTGTCACAGTGAACAGCACATTGACTGTATGTCTTTTCAATATGGGAAACATCAGTGTGGCACTAATGGTTAGAGACTCAAGGCCCACCATGGAAGGAACTCATCTAGGTTTCTTCTTTTTGTTTCCCTGAGAAGTTTCTGCCATGTGAAGGCACTTGAAGTGGAATGCAAGCTCTGACTGCTGCCTGTAACACCAGTTACACTGGTCTGAATTTGCAGAAACACGTCCAATTACGTTTAAGTGTGTGCACTACGTGAGTCATGTGGGACGTGTTTCTCATAGCATGAGTGTTGTGCTTTGTTGCAGATTGGGCTTTCTAGAGAATTAATGAGAATTCTTAGTCATTTCTGAAGACAAAAGGCCATAGTGCAGAATGCACTGCCCAGTAGCCTGCTGTGCCCTTTTATTGTAACAAATATGTTAAGGAGGCAACTTTTTAAATGTCACCATCACACTTTTCTGAGTCAGCAGAGTAATGCTATGCCAGGTGACTTGTTTAATCATTATGTAACAATTACCCTCCCAGACAGTGCTGTTATTGTGGTCTGAAAAAATTCCTGATGCAGTTGTTCAGTAGCTATCTGAACCATCACCATCTGTGGTCGGAGGCTGGAAGTAATATTTTTAAATGCTCTTAAGATATTTTCCAAATGTACATGCCGAATAAATAAATAAATAAACATATGCATGCATGTATATTCAGAAGATATGAAATACATCATCTCTCTCCAGAACACAGTCTCAGCAGGGATTGTCATGTTCATCAGATACTCTTGCTGAACATTGATTTGTTGCTATGACTCAGAAGGGACTTAGGTATGATTGCACTGAGACTCTAGTTGTTAGCTTCTCTGTCCAGGTACGTTCCACTAGGGAATCTGTGAATTGACACTGGCTCATTGTCTGACCCAGATTCTCAAAGATGCTAAAATGCCCATGGTGACTGGATACTGAGAACCACTGAGCATCTGCACTGTTGGGGCTCTTGTTTTAATCTCTAGTACATGACTGTTTTAGCTTGTACAAAATTCTCTTAGTCTTTACCTTTTATGTGCTTTGTGAAATGTATAAATAGAAGAACTGCTAAGAGAGTGTGAATGGTGGCACAGTTGAAGATGGCAACCTTTGTTAGGGCAGCATGGGTGTCAGTGGAGGGGGTGGGTGAACCCACCTGCATTGGGGTTTGTGCTGGGGGTGCTTCCTTGCACCATGGCAGTTTTCTGGGTACAGCTCTGCCTCACAGCACTTACAGTAATTGTTATTCTTTGCTGGAGAGAAAAGTAAAAGGAGAAATTTGTGATCCCCTATGTTTAAAAACCATTTGTTAAGTAGAAAAGCAAGGTTTTCTTAGATTATATGTATTGTGTTCAAGAAATTATGGATATTGATAAAGGACTATAATTTATTATTACAGTGTATGTTATAAATATATCAATGCTAAACAACTTCAGTACATAGTTTATATTGATCTGTGGGATGGAGGTTGGCAAAAGAATTTTAAAAACCATTGAGACTACTCTATTAATTTCCTCTTGTAGGCTTTTTTTATTTTCTTTTTAATCTCTGCTGTTGAAGACCTTGTTAAACTTCCAAATTAATGAATTTTCTTTTGGGAAATAAATTGGTCTGCTTTTCAGGTTGAATAATGGAAGCATGGCTCTTATTGTTGTACAAAATACTTCTCGAACAGAGTTTATAAAGCATCTGAAAAGATACACCAGTGTAAAAAATCAGGTACTGTTAAATTCTTTCTGGTGATTATAAAAAGAACAGTTAATCGTGAAAGTAGACAAGCTGCAAGAGTTAATGTTAGCATCCTCATAAGGAGACTTAGCTTCCTGTCAGAATACATTAGCCCCCTTTTTATCTGATTTTTTTTCCTTTTTTTAAATCACTAGACTAATACAGATTAGCCTATTTCAGTCCATCTGTTGTGGTTTAAATTGTGTTTGTGTTGTACCATAGTTTTAAGGGTGTAAAGCCCTTTCACCACAATAAGGAAATGCATGCTGTGTCTGAATTTTGTGTAGTACAGAGATCAAGAATGCAGAATGTGGTGAGCATCATGCAACTCTGTCAGAAATCTGTAAAGTTGGTAATTTCAGCACATCACTGCATGCTGTGCTGGTAGCAGTGGGTTGTGAGCATTGATTTTTAGCAGGTATGCATTTAATCTAGTTATGAATGTTTGCAGAACTGCATTTCACAATTGTAGTGATTCTGTCTTGGAAGACAAAAATGAAGCATTCAAACACAGAGCTTATTGCTGTCTAAAGACCCACTGCACAGCCCAAGCACACTGGTCCTCATTCAGGTGTTCTGGGATTATGTGAAATCACTTTAACAGGAAGGTTTGGGTTTGAATTCATCTAGTCAGAGAGTTGGAGGGAGAGATGGATGACAATTCCAGGTGACAGCACTAACAGCTGAATTTAGGAAACAGTTTAAGCTTTCTCGTTATGCTTTTGGAGGAAGGCCTTGCTTTTCTCTCAGCCTTTGTAGTTAGAAATCAAAAAGGAGATGTGGGCCCTCCTTTAAGCTTAAAATGACCAATTCTAACTAGCCTGATTTAGGACAAGATTACTGGTAATGATGAACAGAGCACAGGAAAAAATCTGCTTGGACTTTGACGTATTCTGAAAGTATTTGGTATGTGTAAAATATACCACCTCACTGGTACATTGATCAAGTCCAATATGGGAATATCAGTGGAATACTACAATTTTTTCTGAGGCAATATTTAGGATGAAAATACCATGTTAATCTATAAATGCTAGCTGGAATATATAATGACTCATGTAGTCAAAGCTTGAGTTAAATGTTCCCACATAGGGAAAAAAAAAAGGCCAGCTTTTTAATTTCAAGTAATCCATTTTGTTCTAAGCTACCACCTATATCTTTTATCTTCATTTAATATATATCTGTGTTTGGTTTAGTTCAATTTTCCCTTTGTTGAGACGTACACAGTTCAAGAAGTAAAAGTACAACCAATGCTTAAAACTGGATCTGATGCCAAAGAAAATACATATCTGAATGCTGCTTCTGCTGAAGGAAATTACCCTTGGAATATAGATGGAGACTTAATGAAAGAAGCATCAGAAGTTCATGTTCGGTAAGGTTAAATATCCCATTTAGGGACTGTGTACCCATAACAGATTAGCACTGCAATCTTAGATGTGTTACATCTCTATATAGCACAGATGGCACCAAAGTTAGGTGTTTGAAATGCTCTTACAATTGAACTGCTGTGCACTGCAGGCTCTGGCCCTTCTGCCATCGTTTGGGCCTCTGCCTGGTTGCCTTGTGTTCATCTTTGGAAAGGTTTGTTATAACCCACATGGCCTTTCCATCCTGGTGCTTCATCAGCTTCCATCTTCACTTCTTTCTTGTTACTTTACTTCTTGTTTCTTCTTTCCTGTACCTTTACCCTTCTGTTTCTTGGAGGAGAACAGATGTATATAATGTGTCTCCCATGAGGAGCTCCTTTTGGGACAAGGATTCCTGCTTGGAAAGCAGCCTATGTAAGGTTGAGAAGAGTGTGTAGTTCTTCAACTGTGGAAAAGTTAATACTGCTTGAGAATAGTCTCCATATCCAGCATCTAAGAATGAGACTACAAATACATAGGAAATGGGAGGGTTATCAGTGGAATTAAGTGGGCAGTGGCTCATTTTTCTGCCATGCACACAGGATTAGTTGAAGGCACACAGAGTAAGTCTGATATGTCAAATAAAAGGTAGATCATGCTGTAGGATATAGGATATATACTTCTAAAGGTGATCCTATAGGAATTGTCAAAATGTAATTCACCCTGATTTATTCCCATATAAAAACTCATACATATTTGTTCTCCATCTCCAACCTCGAAAAGCAGCACACTCATTGCAAGAGTCTGAAGTTTGACTGATAGTTTGACTTCCTTGCTTCACAGGGTCCATCCTCAACTTATTGATCTCTATGGAGTGAACACTGATGACCTGGAGAGTTCCCAAGCAACATGCAACTGCATATAGAAGGGACACTCTGGATGTTCTGTAGTAAAGAATCCTATTCTCACCTCTATGCACAGCTTTCCAAGGTGCTGGACTTGTACTGATGTCAGTTGTAGCAGAAGCTTAATTGGGATGTTTGTGGTATTTCCAGGTTTAAATTCTTACTAAATTATATATTTTTATCAGGTTCTGTTTAACTGTATGGAAGCTGTTAGGCTTTAACAAGAAAAAATAAAATTGATTATGTTAGTCTCTTACAAATTTAGGGTTCGAGACATGTCCATCAGAATAGAAAATTTATTTTTCAATAAAGTTATTCTAGATTTTTGTAGTATGAGATACTTTTAAATCTGCTGCTGCTATCCATATTGTCAGGTAACTCAGTTCAGCACGAGGAAGAATCATACCTCCACTCATCAGCTCTAGTTTGAGAGTGGTGGCAAAATAAAAATGTATGCATTTATTTTTTTAATCAAGAACTTCTATTTCTAGTTAGAATTTTTAATGTTGCCTTAATATATTGGCTCTCAAAATGTTTCTAGTCAAATAATATAAAAGAATATGCTGATGTCCTATATGGCTTTCCTTTGTTGAAATGTATTTTAAAAAACTACTCTTTGTGCAAAATTAATGTTTTCTCTATCCTAGAACTGAAATGTTATTCAGCATAGTTTGTGTTGTTGCTGAGAATAAAGTTATGATAAATAACTTTATTGAGTTGACTTAAATTTGTGTAATTTCCTTATGGGGCATAAACATAATTTTTGAGTGTTTGGTTTTTTTGTAACTTATTTGATATTTAATATGATTATTTCAGAGGACAGCAAATTAAGACGATATTGTTTCTGGGAACTGGCTTTCTCTGAGATGAAAAGTAGCAGGCCATGTTTTTCCATCTGTAGAACCATGGGGATAACGAATGTTTTCCTGGTCACTCATCTAGGAATCGTTCAGAAGGCAGCTGATAAATAAAGGTTGGAAAGCTGCATTGTGTCATGGCAAGAATGAGTTGTTTTAAGTTCTTTCTTCAGCAAGCAGTCAAGTGGAATGTGAAATCCAGTCCTTGTAAGATGTGGCTGAATCAAGGGCTCAAGCCTTTGCAAGAGATCTATAGCTACTATGACTTTAAATATTTCTTGTGAAAAATTCTTACGTGTGATAAATACACAGGACAAAGTACTGCACCTAAAGTACCGCAGATGATGAGTGGGCCTGTGGCCAAAGTCACAGTGAGTAGTCTCCAGTTAAAATTGATACTGTATCCCAGCAAATATTTTTAACATGCTAAGGCAATTCAAATGAAGCTTCTTGAAGTTGTCTAAAAAGGCATTCCAGCAACATTTAGTAAGTTTAACTGTTATTTAATAACTGAAATTTAACAAAATAATTGAACTTGCAGAACAAACACCATTCATGTGTTTCACTTGTTTGGGTTCTTTTTAATAAAATGCAGTCAAGTAATACTTTATAATCTTGCCACCATCAGGTCATTGTACATTCATTTTTTGTCAACCTGGTTTATAAAAGCTTCAGAATTCTGCTTCATATCCTAAGAACAGGCAGCCAACATTTACCTGTTAACAACCCAATCTGAATAGAAAGTGTACAATTTCCAAGGCATTACCAACTTACATAAACTATTTCAAAGATAAATAAAATGCTTTGGTTTCACTTCCTTGTATTGTTTGTACTCAGAAGAACATTAATGCTTCTTCCAGTATTTGAGGTATATTTTTCACAGTATGCTGTAATGTCAAACTAATTCCTATTCAAAGGTTTTTTGGTTAAAGTGCAAAAATTCACTAAAGCCATGTGGAAGATAAGCATTTTTTGTACATTTTCATAGACTTGCAAGAAAGTATTTTATTCTTCCCATACTTTATTTTGACTTAAAAAAAAATATATGCACACTCATTTGTCCTTGCACTGCAGATATTAGAGGAAAACATACTTTGGAGTAATCCACATCTTTGGCACCAAATGAAGTGAAAGCAAATTACAAAATGGTCCCCAATACCTTTAGAATCTGTGGATGACATGGCTTTTATGGCACCAAGCACTGTTAGCAGAAGTGCTTGCTGAAGGCGCTCTCTGTGGCTTTTGAGTTTCAGGCTAATTCCCATGGGATGGTGCAGCTTCAAAGCGTATGTACAGATGGCTCCGTTCTCTGTGCAGTTCAGAAGGACATCCAAAGCCTGGCCCCAAGGCCATACTCTGTCCTGCTGGTGGAATAAATTCAGTTATGGAAGCTGTACATTCTCCAGCTGCCCTGGGGAGCAAAGGAAGATTTTTTTTTCCCTGGATTGTGCTGTTTTACCAAAGCTAGGTGGCAGTGCAAACTTAGCTAGCTGAAGAAACTTCCTGGAGTAGCAGAGCAGTGGTTTGATCCATGTTTCTGTTCAGTCACTTGCCTTTCTGCTGAGTGGCTGCTGAGGGTGCCTGTTTGGATGGTGTTTATCTGGCAACTTCCCAAGTACCCAAGCTAGCTCTCCAAGTGACTTTTTTATTAAGTACTTTCAGGTAAAGGATGGCACATCCAAATATAAACTTTGGCCCGTTAAAGTTGCCAGTTGGAGTCTTTTGGGTATGTGTGTGTCTGTTTTGTCAGGTGAAGTCTTTCTTTTCTTTTTCAGGTTCTGGAAGAATGCCAGCACTAAATACTATTATGATAAGTACTATAGAAAAATCTTCAAATAAATAAAAATAAATACTTGCTTTAAAAAAACCCCACATAGAAATAATTCATTGGAGAAGTCCAAAACCTTAAGGCAGCACTATCTGAGGAAAGGATGGAACCAGTAATTCTGTCATGCTTGCAAGTACCATGTTGAAGATGGCTACAAATTATGATCTCCAATACTTTACTCTTTCTACAGCTGCGTCTCCAGGCTACCCCACACAATTCCCTGCTCTGAATCCACCTTTGGCCTTCCTGGTTCTGGCATGCCTGAGTGTCTAAGTCTCTTGAGTGATGTGGCTGTGCCTGTGAAGCCAAAGTTTACAAAGTTCCCTGCAGAAGCCCTAGAGCTTCTGAGAGCCGTTTTCTATGTCCGTGTGTTCTACTTGCAGTCCTGCTGGTTTAAGCTAATTTACCCTTGTTAAACTGCCAAAGCACGATGAGAGAGGATTTCTTCTTCAATGTCTAATCAAAATACTGTTGGAACTTTAAAATCAATAGAATAACTCCTACAAATGTGTGTCAGATTTTAACTTTCCAGGATTGGCCAAAAATTATTACTTTCTAGAAATACTTCTTTCTGGTGGGTAAGTAATTCTTCTTTTCTCTTTAGTGTTTTTCTGTCTGTTTGAAACCAAATACATATATGGCATTTCAAAGATTACTGCGAGACTTCAGAACAAACTGTTTTACCATTTTCATATTAGAACAACAGTATTCTAAGGTGTAGTCCTCCATACAGTTCAAGGAAATAAAGCATGTTTTGTCAGAGCAAGTAAGCTCAAGGCCTAGTTTTCTTGTTGCTGATGTTTCTCCTGTGAATTAACCTGAACCTTAATTTCTTCATTTTCAAATCAAAGGTTTATTTTCCATCTTAGTCATCTTTGTTCCCACTTGTAAAACTCCAGCTGCCTGTTCTGTTCGTGTCTTGAGGGACTGGTTTGTACTGCCTCTTGAAAAAGCCAATCTGAAATAAATAATTTGGGAATCTGTTGTCAGAAAATCTTTGTTATCAGAAAATCTTTGTTATCAAATCTAAACCATAAAAGATTAATTAGAATAAAAATGCCTATGTATGGCATTTATGAAGTATGGTATTTGCCAGTGCTTTGTCATACCAAATAATCAAGTGTTACTCATCAATTAAAAAAGTAGATTTGCTTCTTCTCTTTTTACTTTTTGGGAGGTTACTCTCCTGCAAGGAGTAAAGACTTTGGCTTACGAACTTTAACAGTCCACAGAATCCAGTATTTTTAAAAATGTGAAATGGTAATAAAACGTTCCTGTTAAATTTGTTTGATTTCTACACTTCCATGTAAAAATGATGGATGGAGAAAGTCTCCATGTAGGTAAAGAAGTTAACAATCTCTTAATTACTCTCAGAGAAGCTGCATCCTTATTAGTTTTTTTCTTATGCACAGAATTTTTTTAGCATTTATGCTGCATTTGGAAATCTTAAACATTTTATTCTGGTGTAAAACTATGTTTTAGTCATCATGTGTCAAGTGACATTAAATATGGAGCATCATCCCACAAAAATGATCCATTTGATGTCATTAGATTATATAAATAATTTGCAAACATGAGATGCCATATAAAACATTGTAAAGGGATTTGTGGTGTTGAGTAACAGAGAATGTAGAATATGCAGATGATGAAATGAAGAAAAAAATGGAGAAGTACTCTTGAAAAAACCCAAGTTACGGAAGGAATTATCTTTCTTTAGAAAGGACAGATCACAATAAAATATTATTTATCCTTTAACCCAGATCCAAGAATCTCCCAACAGTATGAATTCCTGACTTAAGAACAAGTAAGAAATACTGAAAACCTACCTTCCATAATATAAAGGCAAGGAGCAAAAACAAGGTAATGCCAACTATTAAGCCTATAGCAATAATTAGCACAGTAACATGGTATTTTGGCTTTAGGTGGTGCACTCCTTCCAAATAGACCTGAAAAACAGAAAATAAGCTTAGTGCTAACTGGTTATTTTATTTTTTTTCCCTACAAGATACTAAAACAAACTAGGAAAATTAATTAAATTCTCAAGTAATTAACACTATTTTCATTGCCTGTGTCTAGGTATCTATGTGTATAGAATTCTACAGTTTGAATTGCTGCTTGTTTTTCTACTTTAACACGTTTATCATAAATTCATAAGAGAATTCTTACATATGCAACTCGCTTGTCCTTATGTAGTTCAATAACTCTTGCATTTTTTTCTGGCCAGGCGCTTGCTCTTACTTCAAACTTCAATACTGATGCATCATCCTGATTAAAACAAAATAAAGAAATTTTATCTTTTAAAAAATAACACATTGATCCCTGCCCATCAAAAATGGTAACACAGCTGCTCACATAACCAGAATCTCACACAAACACACAATGGTGTCTTTTTCTGATCACAAAACAAATTAGTACTAGAAGCTGGAATGAAGCCAGGTTGGATTTTACTTAAGTCCACATCCACGCTGCTTTTCTTAGAAAAGTACAATTATGAGTTGAAATTAAATCCCCATCCTACATAAGCCAGCCAGCATGGGCAAAACAATACATAACATAAAAGAGATAACTAAAATACATATTTTCATTTTTCATACATCACCTTGAGCCTTAGCATTGAAAATGTAAAATAGATTAAAACCTAAAAGACTTAATCATGTTTGAATCAAGTTTCACTGTTTGAAAACATATATTAATACCTAGAATTTATATGCAGAATTTATATGAAATATTCCCCTCAAGTATGAAAAATTAATATGTTACCATTTCTAAAAGGGAAGGAGTAGCCTCCAGATGCAACTGAACAGTTGCTTCTTTTCCACTTTCCATGTTTCCCAGCTTGCAATGTATTTGTAAGCAAAGGCTGTCATTTTTCATGCAGTACTGTAGAAGGGAGGGTAAGAATAAAACTTAAGTTTATCAGCTTTATAATCTTAGTATTAAAGAAAATCAGGAACTAATTAAAATAAAAAGATCCATATATTATTCTTGAAAACTCAGGGTGTAACTCCAGGTTGTCATCCATCACTGTCAGTCCAAAGTGCTAAAGGTACAGTAACAAGGGACCAACCTAATTATTATAAAAAACATGTAATTTTTCTTAAAAATTCGATTTTTTTTAGACTGAAAAAGAACAATTGTCATAATTTGTTTGTATGTTTGGGGTTTATTTTTACACTATAATTTCAAATTAGCTTTTATCAATAATGATAAATGACAATAATTCTATGCTATCCAGTACGAACAATATAATTCCTTGATCCTTACATGTGTACACTGACAACTAGAACCACTTCACACAGCTTTGGAGAAGACAAAACCACAAGCCTGTACATTATTATCTTTAGTATTATCTTTATCATTATCCTTTATCCAAGACTACAATGCTGAAGTGCAGATTTGATACTCTAGTGCAGGCTATATCTCAATCATTGGCTGATGTTCCCTGCAGTGTGCTTACTTAAAAGTCCCAAATTGAAAAAAAAAAAAAAAGAACATTTTTACATTTTTAAAATATGTAAAGATGAAAGATTAAACAACACTGTATTTTAGCAAACACAAGGTGCAGGAAACATATTTCTATGAGAACAAACCTGCAGCAATGCAATACTAAAATAGCAATTCTGGTTTGGACTGCAGAGTCAAGTGTCTGATCCCCAGCAGGGTTCATGAGAGGAACAGAGGGATGAGCTGGAACAGGCCAGGCATGTATGGCACTCTCCCAGCCTCCAAAATATTTGTAATAGCTTCCCAGCCAAAAATGATTTCCATATATTTTGTAATTCTTACTGACTTTCAGTCCCATTAGCGTGTGTAGTCTTTCTTGGAATTCACTTATTTTTAACCTTCATAACGCCCTTCAGAAAGAACTTCCACCACAAGCACTACTTTTAGGGTTTTTTTACCTAGCTCCTGTCAGTTAAATTTGATGGCACTGTTTTGATGTGGAAAAGACAATGAATATTTGATCTGCACACTTCATGTAATTAAAATGAAGCCTGTTTTTCCCTCATGCATCCTTTTCGATTTGCTCCTGAATTTCCTCTGCCATTCTGTTTGCCCACTCATTCAGTCACTTATGACTACACTGAACTTATCACAGGCCCCACCACAAATCCTTGGAAAATGGCTCTGGTGACCTCATATAGATATACTGTTGTTTTAAGCCTCATTCATACAGTCAGTCATTTCCCACTGATGCCAAAAGACAGACCTTACCATTTGTCTCTTAGCAGGCTTTGAAAAGAAAGTGACAACATCCTTTAATATGTTTTCATTTTTTTCTGCTGCAGTACAGTTTCTGGGATATTTATTATAGGAGCAGTGTCCAGCTGTTGTCTGGAAATAAACATCACTATTAGAATTTAAATATCAGATCAAAATCAGAATAAAGATTTCTGTAAGGCTCAAAAGAAATGTAAATTTTATTTTCAGAATTCTGAAACACATGGGGCTGAAGATGATCCTATTTTGTTCACTCTGGTTCACCACAACTAGAAAATCGAATATAGACTTAGTACCTAATTGACTATGTTCCGCTTCTCTTTCTCATAGAATTCATATAGCTTAATAATAGATTGAGTAACCTTTGCTTACCTTGATATCCAATGTGTTGAATAATTTGAAGTCCCAGGGTGGAAAAGCATTTGGTATCATTATCTCTAAGTTAGTATTTGGAGACATGCTTGGTCCTGCACTGATAACCTTGTGGGGAAGAGTGTTAAACAATTAAAGCTTCAGGGATAGCTACTCAAGTAACAAAACCATACACATATAAATACATAAAACTTCACAGAATAGGGTAGCACCTGCACTGTTATGCTGTCATGAACGTGGATTGTGCTAGGAGTTTTAATACTTTGTTCATTCATTTTGTAGGCTTACTGAACCCTTCACTCCAAAGCTGATGAGTAAGTAGTGCTAATCTGTGAGGAGTACCCTGAGGTCATACAGACTGCCTGCCAGGAGAATATGCAAAAAGAACTAGGAGAGATTTATGTCCAAACTCCTGCTTTTAATCCACTGGAGACAAATTTGTTGCCTATAGATACTCTTATAAGGAGCTCCTAATTCCTTTTTCTTACCATAATTCCTTTTAAAGTGTTTCTCAAAGGAAAAAGTGGCAAGTCAAAACTGCTCTACCACTTTCAATCCTGCTTGTGTTAAGAATTTTTTTTCTGATCGTTCAGTGGAAGATTTTCCAGGCCAAAAAAAGTGTTCTAAGAGAGATTAACAGCAACTTCCCATCACCAGTGCACAAAAGTTACTCATGGTGCCCTTAAATGCTTAACAGTTTCCTTACTGACTGTGCAGACCATCATTAGACACACTAAGCATTAACCTTCGAAACAAGGATGACAGGGTTTACAAAGGAAAACTCTTACGTGGAAAGTGAAGTCAATACTTTCCTTCATACATGTAACTGGTGAATCTTTCTCTTCTGCTCCATAAACAAACGAAGTTGGTGACACAAACCTACAATGGTTTATAAATTGTTACTAAACAGAATTGCTATATATCATTAGCATAACTTTCTGTTCCATGCTGCTTCCAGTAAGATTGGTTTTAAGAAAATACCCAAGTTCACGTTTAAGTAAATCTAGGAACACAAAGTAGAAATTGTCTACCTTTGGAATAGAAACCCTCTACATTTGTACTCTTTCCTCTTAAAAAGGCAGATGAATCATAAAAAGTCATAAATGCTCACCCAAAGCTATGTTCCATGAATGCCCCACAACAAACACAGAATATGGTTCATGTTAAGCAAGGAATCTCAGGATCTGCTATGCTCTTATTAAGTACATCTTTCTATAAAAAATATTTCACTTCTTAAAAAGCATTAGTCTGTTAAGAGACAAGTTTGAAGCACCATACATACTAATGGTCTCATCTCACGATAGTGGAAACACACTCTTCGAACTGTATGGGTCAGAGCACAGGATAGCTCTGCCTTCCATTCCCAGGATTTTTCAGCTACATCACACTTCTTCTTAAAAAACTTTGTGAATTTCAAAGAGTAACAAGACAACAGTTCTATGGATGTGCAGGTATACAAATAGGTGACTTACCCATGAGTATTTAACTCAATCTCATATTTTAGAGGTATAGGTAAAGTTAGGCTGTTATCCAGCAACATGTTCTTATCTTCATTTTTACTACAAAAATGCAAAGAGAAAAAAATCTGTATTGAAGGCATCATCACATGCTGTGCACTATTTCTGTAAACAAATACTAAACAGACCTTTCAGCTTATTAAAATAAAAATATTTCATTGGTAACAACATGTCAGGCACTAAAGCCCCCACCCCCCAATTTTTTACAGGCAGAAACCTGCTCGTTTTTTAAATATCTATCTCCTTTTTTTTAGGTAATTTCTCTTTCTCTACAGATTTGCAACCAATGTACTTTCTTGCAATTGTGCTTTGCTAACCCTTTCCTGTGTTCCCGTATCTGTTTTCCAAAGCTACTAGTATTTTTCATTGAGCAATTTTTATTAGAGTTTACCAGCTAGCATTAATGATGATGTTGAGGTCTTCCTCTGCTCTGGTTAACGAGCTTGCATCCAAGAGGAAACTAAAATCCAGCTGTAGAACAAATAAAATTTTCCATATATTAAATGACAGTGTATCTTAACAGTTTAAATTCAAGTATTTTATTAAATGCATTTAGAATTTCCTGCTCTAAAACATTCAGGACTAAGAAAATACTTGCTTTTTGTGTCTTCTACTCCCTTCCTATTGACCTAACACATTTGTCCATGGCATTAGTCAGCTCACTTGTCTAGCAGCCAAGTACAATCAGTTGATGCATAATACAAACATTGTTGTCCCTTAATGAATTATTCCAGGGAGTGTTTAAGCAATTCATTTTAAAAGTAGCAGGAGAGATACAGATACCAACATGTTAACAGATGTTAGTTGGGAATGAAGAAGAGATTCTGAAAAAAAAGGGCTTTTTTCTCCACATGAAAATCCTCATAGCATATTTAGGGTGTTTTTAAAATTAGAGACTTCATTTATAGCTTACCTTTGATTTTTGATCTACATATAAATAACCAATACTGCACTCAAGTGTCACTGCATGAATTTCTTTATCTAATACTGCACAATGTATCTGTTTTTCTTCCTAAAAAAAAGAAAAATTACTAATGATTAAATAAAACACGGGTTTTTTCAGACATTTCACATTACATGCACACACTAAAATTGGGTGCTTTATATATTTCTGAACCAGGTGTTTGTTATGTCACTGATGCAAATATCCAGGACATTCATATCATCCATGACCACTTTAACATAGCAGATTATATTGATTACTGTATCAGTTACTTCTGCTGCTGCCTGCTTCTACTGAAGCTAAAGCACATGCACCAGACCTAGGCCCACCCACGTTAAAAGCCAACCTCAGAAAGGTGGATCTTGGGGATTTTACACAGAGAACGGTTATTTTTAAAAGGCAGAAAGACAGAACAATTAGATTTATGACTTCTTAGAAGCCTGTGTATTTGGGAAAAAGCAGATTCAATGAGATCTTTGTGATCACTGAAAACATGATCAAAAAGCAGCCATAACATCCTGAAATAATTTTAAAACATTTTTATTATTTATTTTAGTTGTTACTGAAATTATGTAAGTCACCTGTATTGCAATTAAATTGCACTTGACTGAGGAAGCTAGAAGTCTGAGAACTTAAAAAGTGATATTTTGGCAGCTTTTGATGAAAGGAATGTAGGTTCGGTATCTAAAGAAACTCAACAATCCATGAACATAATTTGAAAAATGCTTGGCTGAAAAAGAAAAATATCAAAGGATTACTTTTTGAGAGATTTGTTTTATTGTTCTTACCAATTCTAAAACTCGAATGTAATAAAGACCTTTAGGGATTTGAATGTGGAGGACAGTTTCATATGCATCATCTCCAACATTAAGCAGAGAAACGTTCAACAATAAAGTCTTCACACTTCCAACACCAAGGTATGTTTTCTTATCATGAGGCCTATAAAAATAATTATCATAATATAAATGGAAAGTAATTTTAGATACAGGTTGTACGCAAAGCTTTTCTTCTGCTGCTTTTCTAGTTAATTTCAGTTGGTTCTGACAAAGCTCAGTGGAGGTAGGACACGAGTTATATGATGGTCAACTCCAGCACTGCCCCTCTTATAGCCTAAAGTGGTTAATGAGGGAGCAAGAAAATTGTCATCAGTCCAGGTGTGCTTCTGGCTTTCACAAGATCAGTCCTTTCCTTTACAGACCAGAACAGCAATGTATCACTGCTACAGTATTTGCAGGCATTATTTCAAAATTCACTCTTTGCACTCAAGATAAAGGACTGAGTTAATATGAACGGGGGCATAGTGAACATGCCTCTCTTATGATCTATGTAATGTTCTATAATCATGTTACAAGTACAGACACCCTGTGGGGGGCTAAAAGTAAACTTCAGCTTGACATTAAAGTTTAATTAAGACTTGTAGAAAGGGTGCCTAGAAATAGACATTTATCAGATATTCTGGCTTGAAACCAAAGCATTAGTCACTGAACACCTTTGGGAAAGAAGCTGGCACTTAGAAAAGCAACAGAAGGCAGAAGCACTGCATAAGCAGATAGGTTCCAAGACAAAAGCAAGTTAAAGAAAAACACAGTGTTAACATTTTGGTAGCCTGTCAAGTTTAAGTTAAATTTTAACGTTGTTTAACTGGTTGTATACCTACTACTCACTCCTCTTATATGTATTAAAGCCAAGCTCATTAACAATACGCTGTCACAAAGATGCCTCCCAGCTTAACACACAAGTACACAAAAGCACCAGGTGCACATCTGGGACTACAACAAAGCTGAACTAGAGCTTTTCCCTGGTAATCATATTTCATTCTTCATTAAAAAATGCATGATGCAGACTAGAAATTTACAGAGCAGGCCAAAATCTAAGCAATTTAAACAAAACATGATAGTGTACACATGAAGACTTGTTACTCAGTAAATAAAGCATTACATTGCCATCCCTATTTGATTCCATTCTTTTAAAACCAAAGGTGTTTGCTTTGCTCTTCAAGGATAATGAATGCATTCTGTCTAGACAAAATAAATTAACGCTTCACAGCTAACTAGTTTTTAATCGAGATTCTAGGGGCACAAGGTAATTTAAGGTGATACTTCACACTTTATCGAGATATTTAGACTATTTATTTACACTGCAAATCTGCTAATGTCAAGCAGGTATGTTGTAATCTGTTTTCCTTTCCTAGAGCTTTGAAGTACTTACAAAACTGCATTGCTACTGTCACGAATGAAAACGCTGCACAGTCATTCTTTCTCAAAAGTTTAAGAGTGTTTAAATAAAATAACCATCCAGCCTAAGAAAATGAAAGGGCCTAAGGCTCATGCTACAGGCCACATGCTAAAGTAGCCAGAAAGATACTCATCTTACTCTGAAACCTATGAAGATGAAAAAACTTGTGCTCAGGATCACACAGGTGTGATTAATCTGCATTATGTGACTGTCATCTTTTGATGTCATTTTAGGTTGTTCAAACCAGTATTTTAAGTATAATCAACTTTAAAAGTGATACATGACAGAAGAAAATCCAGGTCACATACAAAATATCTAACTAGCTGAGATTCACAACAGGTACAATTTGTCTTTTTGCACACCTCTTTTTCTTACTTTGAAATATAATAGTCAAAAAAGAAAAAGGTTGTGATGATAAAATACAACTTAAAACAATTAAGTGGCTCTTTTTTCCTCATTTACTTAAGAATGTTACATCTTCAGTTTTATACTGCTGATTGAGACTTCGTACAGTGCAAGTACAGTATCTCCAGAAGAGCAGCAGAAATAACCCATAGCTTGTCAATTTTACAGTAGTTATGATGTCTGCATATGGAGTATGCATTGTGCAGTGTATCTTAGCCCAGTTATAGATGAAGTGTAGAATACAAATTTATGTCTTTGTTGGAGAAGATGTATCTTATGACCTGGCAAATCTTCTAATTATGCAATAACAGTTCTTCAATTATATAGATTTCTGTTACATTTCCTGGAAGATTTATGATTTAAAGATATTATTTAACTAAGTACAGCTTTATTTCTTGTATTTTCTCAGAGTCCATAGTCTACTTCTGAAAATTACTGTTATTTATATACAAAAGATTAAGAAATATTTTAGATAAAATCTTACTGAATCGCTTTCAAAAAAATGAAAACTACATTATACTTACTTTGGAAAAACAACTTTTCCAGAAACTCTCAAGTCAGCAGAACAATTTTCTTGGGAGCAAAATCTTGCAAAAATAAACTGTAAAAAGACAAGTTAAAAAAATGCACTCCAGTATATTATGCTTCCTACAGTGAGTAACAATATTTCCAAATAAAGGAATCTATCACCTAATAACTACGCATCTGGAAGTGTCTGATAGCTCTTACTCCTAAAACACAATTCAATCAGGCTATGATTTACCATTTTCCAAACATATCCTGTGCATCCAGAGTAACAGTGAAGAGGCTTTCCAGACCCAGTCTCTCACAGTCAAACCTGTGGGTGTATGTTCAGACAATTTTTTGAAGTAGTACATAAAGAGGGCAGAATGTTTTAGATGATCCAGAACTGATGTCTGTGCAGTCTGTCCTATGATAAGGCACATTAATTTTTGCAAGAGTTTCATTAAACAGCCTTTACTTATCATACTGTGAGTAAGCTTTGGTGAGAGTAGAGACACCATGAGTTGCAGGTGCCCATGCCTTGGTTATCAATATGTTGTAGAGCACGTTTATGTCACTGTGTTCAATACCTTCTTTCTTTCTTTCTTTCTTTCTCTATAACTCCGAGGTTTCTAAAGCAAAACTTTGAATAAAAATGAAAAGTCAAAGCATGCCATTTAAAAGAAGCTTTTACATGTCTCAGGAGTTCTGATGGTTGACTGTATCTCGGTTACATGAATCACAGAATAAGCTGAGTTGGAAGGGACCCAACAGGATCATCGAGTCCAGCTCCTGGCCCTGCACAGGACACTCCACAAGTAACACCATGTGCCTGACAGTGTTGTCCAAGCACTTCTGGAACTCAGACAGCCTTGGTGCTCTGACTACTTCCCTGGGGAGCTTACTATTAGTGAAAAGTTAAAAATTCAGTGCATTCTGACTTTCGCTAAAGTCAAAGTCTCTTAACTTTTAATAAGGTTTTTTCTTGGGGGAAAGTAGTTAATTTCATACTTACTAAAGAATACAGAATATACACTTTTCTTCCCCTCACAGACTTTGTGTTTGAAAACTTGCAATACCTTCATGGAACTAATATTTCATCAACATCATTGAAACACTTCAAGATTAATACCAATATGATACTGTGATTTAACACAGAAAAAATTTTAAAGTACAATTTTATACTGGCAAGTGACTCATGCTGTGTAGTTGAAAAAGAATGGGTATTTCAAAGAGTGAATTTCATACATGTGTGTTCTGAGGTACACAGTACTATATATTCTGGCAAGCTCTCTGCACATACTTTTTTTATTTTTAAATCATAATACAATTTTATACAAGTTCTGCAAAGATTTTTTTCTTAGCAAAAAAATTAGGCAATTTTTTTAGCACTCTGGTTTAATAATTAATATCAAGGCACTAGGCACTGGTCTGGAAAATGCATTCCTTTGCCTGCTTTGGATCTGTGAAACTTTTTTAACTGAAGATTAAAGCATGAATATTTACTTACTGCATTAGAAAAATGAGAAGTTGTACACTAACCTTGCTTGTTATAACATCTTTTTCTTTTCTCCGTTGAAGAACAGGTTGAAGTGGTGAAAATTCTTGAGCATTTCTTTTCTGTAGAATATGATGCCCCAGCTGATAACTTGCTTCAACATGTACAGGAGTCAAGATATCCCTTACATCTTTCTATGAAAATTGGAAACCTAATGAGTTAATCATATAAGACAAAACATGTATGCTTATGTTTTAAAGTTATAAGGTTGCCTAGAACTCGCTAAAACAGCAACACTTATTTTTCACATGTAAAATAATTCCCTATGGCTCATTTACTTTTCCAGACATCTTTGTCGCTGAAGGAGGTAATCAGAAAAGCATAATATGTTCAATGACAGCATCAGGCATTTCAGAATGGATGATTCTTCTATGAGGAGAAATCTTACTGAACTACTTCTGTCAATAATATTGCCTTGCACACCCATGAAATATTGCACTGCCCAAGAAGAAAAACAGGCTAAAGTTGGCTAAAATGGAGAAAGTCAACCAGTGGAATAATGCCAGACAAACCCCATAGGTACTTATGTCTGACATCAAAAGGAGTTCTTCCACAGGACCACTAAATTAAGTTATGACTGCATTTTATTTTTCTGCCTCTTAATACAGAATGGGAAATAAAAAAGACTGAACTCCTCAATAAATGACTATTTTGCACATGAAGCCTTGCCTGTGTAGGAATGTTGCACATCAGAGCCCAAACTACCTACTTGTGAAAACTGAACAGCTTGAAGTACCGACAGTAACAAACCTGATTAAATTATTCCCTAAGTGTAGGGGATAGACAGACACTGATTGTCCCTCCACATGGCCACTACTTTAATTCTTGTCTGCAAGCTTGCGTTGGCCAAATCACACATTATCTAATTCATAGTAATTTTCCACAAGGTCTTCTCTGCATCTGCTTTATATTACTTCCATTATACTAATTAGCTATTAATTAGCCTTTACTCAAAATAATAAAATTTATATTGTCTCTTGCAAGGACTGTACTTGACAGACATTCACACTTACTTAACTTTAGGAGCTTCATACAAGTACAGAAGCCTCAGTGGGTGGAAGGAGAAGCTTATAATGCTATTCATTAAGAGTTAAAAAGAAAATTAAATTCTATGGAGGAAAAAATACTAATGATTGACCACAGGAAGTGATGAGGCAAATCAATTCCTTCCTCCTACACAAATACCTGCTGATGCTGGTGCAACAATCTGTACAAGGTCAGCTGTCAATCAGATCTCTCTCAGTTTACAAAACTTTTATAAAGTAAGTGGCAATTTGCCATTGCTCCTGTAAGTAACATTCACTTAGGTGCAACTATCAGTTGAGATGCATCTGGGCAATTTTCCACTAGATAGCATAAGCTTTCCTTTCTACCCTGAAGCTTTATGATGAAGAATTGGCTGCTAATGGTGTCATAAACAAAAAGGAAGTGAAAGGAAGGAAAAAGAAAAATACATGGAAGAATATTTCCCTGCAGGTGTTCTTGTAGCTGTAGAAAATTAAATTTATTTTCCAGCCTCTGTGCAGGATCAACTGCACCAGTCACCCTGATAAAGGTTTGTTTCAAAAGGTCACAGAATAGCTACCTTGAGGATATTAAAGAAAAGGCTAGGCAAACTAGTCCAATACTTTATTGCCTTATTTCCCCTTACATCTAAATACTCCCTGACCTTACTATTTCTTTAAATAATTCTTTTCCCCCTTAGACAAACTCTGACAGGAGGTAAGTATATTTTTTTCTGAGTTTAATAAAATATGGTTCCTTTGTGTCCACTGGTTTTTACTTTTTGTTGCGGTTTAGGATCCAAGTTCTTCCAAAATATTTGTTTTGGAAGACAAGCTTCTGAGATGTTGATAGAATTAATCAGTTTTATTTTTTCTTGTTCATTGAATGACCTTAAAAACATTATATCCTTGTCCTGATTGCAGGGTGTTTTCCACTTTCAAGACAAGTCCCTCATTCATCTTTCAGAGGGATATATCAAGCATGAATACAACAGTTCATTCCCTCCAGGGCAACAGTGACTTTGAGACTACTTTTGCAATTAAGATCTTACTGACTGGATTCTTACTAACTTACTTCTAAGTCAGTACCATCCTCAGTTTCAAAGGATGGTTGCTGTTGGATCAAACTCCACTTCTGAAGAAATCAACAGCCGACCCAGCAGCTGGTGCCATCTCTGTTACTGGTGTTGGTACACACCTTTCCGGCTGACACCCTGAAGGTCTCCAACAGCCTCCTGCTGTGGCCATTGCCCTGGCAGAACTTCTACCTCAGTGGTTTCTCTTCTGAAGCACTTGTGCCAGCAGATTTTTATACAACAAAGTTGTCTCTACATCATCACAGACAGAGAACTGTAACCACACTCCCTACTAATCTGGCCCAGGAGAAAGACATCTGTGCAGGTTTCACGCTTGTAAGCAGAGGAGTAGAGAGATCACTTTTTCAGCACAGTGCACATTCTTCATATTGTTCAGCTCTAAATTCATTCATGGAACTCGCACCAGTGCTTCTCCCACCCCATTTCCACCTTCAGATTATGAATATTCCCCTGGGTGAGTGCTGCATCCCTTGAAGGAAAAAAAATCAAGCAAGCCCAAGCAAGTGCTCTTCTTCACACCCTGCTAGCCATTGGTTCCTTGCAGCAAATTCACAAAGCAGACCACACTATAAACCTTGAACTATGGACTTTTCTGGCAATCATCTTCATTTCACTTCCTATGGATCAGGAATGCATTCTTTTCTTATTGGCTGAGTCCACCTTACCTATTCACAACAAAAACAGGAGCAAGACCATACAGGTGTTCTTTGAAATAGTTACAAGTGACAAAACATAAAAATTACAAGTTCTAAGATTTTGCACTAAGGAATACACAGGAAAGTTCCATCAGAAATGTTCAGCAGAATATGCATGTTATACCATATCTTCTTGGTTGCTCCAAACCAACCTCAATCCATGTATGATTGGTCATCCATAAAAAATGGTGAAAAAATTTCAAGAATGCTCATATCCTACTTTGTCACTGTGATTATTATTATTATGCATGTTCTCACCAATGTAAGAGATGGCAGACCCACTGACCTCCCCAGAGAAAGCTGAGAAAGCATCAGAATTAAAATATAACATCTGTGGAAGTTTTGAACACAAATATTTTACTTCAAAAATGATGTGATGCAATTGTAAACAGAATAGGTTCCTTGCAGCAGGTGTGCTTTTCAAAGGGGAACAAAGGATTTACAGGACAATACATACTGAAAACTACATTACCCTCATAAATGCTGGATGATCTTTGCAGGCAGTAATATTGCTGTAAATCTTTACTTTTCCTGAGATTGTATCATGTGTTCCATTGGAGTAAAAATAAAATCTTGCTTGTGTATCCTCCTTTCTGGTCACATCAACACTCAGATTATAAAGCAACACTGCAAAATAAAAGCCAGGGAAAATAAAGGTTGTAAAAACTTTAAATGCTATGATTTTCATGAATTTATGGCAGAAATCACATTTTCTGACTCACTTCCATAAGTATGTTTTGTAATATCCGTTTTAAAATGCTCTGCTTAAAAATGCTCTGACATAAATTCCACACCTAATGAAAGCTTCTAGTATCCTGAAAATTGATTGCTTCATGGCTGTTCCCTGATACATGCTTTTACATCTGGGATAGTTTATCAGGTTATATATATAGTTTTCCTCTGAAATTTATTTATAGAAAACCCACTTCAGTTAGTTATAGGGCTAACAGTAAATTAAAACAAACAGTTAAGTCAACAAACACTGACAAATACTTCACAGTTTTTTCTATTTAAGCTAGCACAAATTGCCACGATAACAAATTGCAAGTAAGTTTCAGAGCATTACAGATCTATTACTTCTAAATTTTTGCCAACAGTTAGGTTATCTGCAATTTCTACTAGTGTTTTTTAATTTAAGTTAAAAAGTCTTATGTCCAAGTCCAGCAAGGGTGACCCAGTCTGACTGCTCATCTTTCAAAACAAATATGAATTTCAAAAGATCTGGACATAAAACTCTACTGCATCACTGCATATGCTCTCTGTAATGTGCTCCCAAAGGTTATTGTATGTTCTCACAAAGAAGAGTTAAGCAATTCAATTTTATAAACCATGTATTTGCAGGGCTGTTCGCAGTTTACAAACAGCACAAAACAAGTAGGTTAAAAGCACTCAGGCAATACAGTCAAATTTAGACAGTAAATTATTTTAAATAAATTCACCATGAATATTCCCTCTGATAGATACTGCTTCTAGCAATACCAGTTTTTGCCAAAAGCAAAATACGCATTACATAAAATATAATACAAGATTTATTTTTCAGTAATTTTGGTGGGACTCCCTCTCTTTCACATAATGTGCCACCATGGTATGGTCAGGTGCTTGAGCTGGTTTTTGAAGGAATGTCTTCCCTCTATTGCTAAGTGGAACACAGCATCCTACAGCAGTCCCATATGATTTGGTCCTTGTCTGAGAGGACTGCTGTTAGAGGACATCTAATATCACCTTTTTAACATCACCATCTCTCCCAGGCCATGTAACTCCAGGAGTCCTAACAGGGACGTGCTGGTATTCTAAACTGAGCAGAAGTGTAAAGACGTGATGTTACAGGGCAATCATGATATAAAAGAGGTACCCATGTTTTCAGCTTTTCATTTTATACTGAACTCAGATTAATGGTCTACTAAATACTAGTAGTATTATTCTGTAAATAGGTGCATTTAAAATGAATACATATACTGGGGTTTTTTTCCAGTAGCTTACCAATATAACCAGGTACCTCTCGTCCTCTATAGGCAAAGCATATCTTCAAATTCATACAGGTGGCAGGCTGGTCATTTTCCAAGCAGTCTAAATTAGTTCGATTTATTGAATTAGAATGCTTTAAAGAAGCTTCAACAATTATCACTGGTTTTGTTCTAAGAATAGAAAAGAGCAAATGTTCACAAACAATGTTCAGAAATAGCTTACAGAATCTCTGCAAAAACTAACCATCTCTGACAATCTATTTTTTTATTTTAAATTATAATTTTTAAGCTATCTGCATTTTTTAGATAGCTTCAAATAGTTGTATTCACATTATTTGTTGCCTCAAAAAGTTTCAGAATGATATTTTCATTTTCTTCAAAGTGTTTACTTAAATGTTTCATTTGTAGAGCCTTCTAGAGCCCAATGACTGAAGTTCAAGACATCAAGAATATAATGATGTTAAATTACACTACTGAGTTTTATTAAATTGCACTAAAAATAGAGTTAAATTGTATGGTCTTCAAAAGCACTGAAAAGTAGCAATCTCACCTCAGCACCACAGCAGTATCAGAGAAAAATGCACCAACTGCTACATCTGCACAGAAAAAATATATACATAAGCACAGTTTGTCAAGAGGAATTACTTCTCAGGTACAAGCATTTTATAGCATATTCACCTTTTAGTCAGCATTAAAACACCATTTGCCCATTATTTACTAGAAGGGATATGCTAATATGCAAAGACAGTTCCTCAAATACTTGTCCACTGTCCATTAATGCTGCATGCTCATTTGCTGGACTTGCAGATATTGATAATGTGATGATTTGATTTCTGTTCCATGTTTAAGTGGTTGATACTGAAGGAGAATTCAGCTAAATAGGAGGTACTTGACTTCTTTTCAATCCAGATATTCAGTATCGCTATACATGAACATACATATAGTTTTATATATATATAACTGAATTGCTTATGTCTATTATAATGTATGAAATTATACAGATAGAGAGAGAGAAAAAGAAACTTAATTCATTCCAAACTAACTGAAACCTGCTCATGCAAGAAGGAAAGGAATACAGACAGTGTATATACCTCTCAAATGAGGCAGCAAAAGTGAATTGTCAGATGATTATATGATATAATGGTTTGATGATGTAACTTCCAGATCAGTAAACAGCAGGTGACCTGAGAGCAGACTACTTGTAAACTACCTTTTGGCCCAGCATTACAAATTAACCTGTATAACATTTCTGTGGACAGAGCCAGAACATACAACATGCAGTTTATGGTAACTTTGTGCTTTTACATCCACAAGAACAGGACAGACATACCTGACCTGACATAACACTTATCTGCAAAATGTCAAAATGTTTTGATGACATGTATAAAGCAATTAATATGTACTTGGAAACAGCTAAATTGTTTTATACCAGATTAGCACTACTGTGTTATGCCTACAAGAACTCCACAAAGGTCTTAATCCAGTGCTATGAGCCCTAAGTGAGGTTAAAGTATTGTTCACACAGGCTGAGAGACAAGGAGCCCATGACTCCTGTCAAGATCCAGACTGTCTGAAGGCCAGTAACATATTTAGGTTAGCACACTAGTCTGGACAACAAACACGTTTCCTGCACCCAAACCAGCTCATTGTGACATTAGCAGACGGGACGGCTGCTTTAAAAATATAAATCATGTTTTTCTTCCTCTTGTGCACCATGATCTTACTATTACATTGCTCTCAGTCCTCAAATAATAGTTAGATGACCGTGAAAACTGACTGCTTGGCCTCAGCTTTACCTCTTCTTTTTTCTTCCCAAAATACGAGATGTGACATGTCACCTTAATAACAGATTCTGCTTCTGTTAAAAGTACCAAGTAGCACAGTAGGGTTGTTCCCTGTGAATCTCTATTCTTTTAAAAATGAAAAATAAACAAAATTGTTTAATTTACCTTGATAACCATTGTTATCTGCATCAATGCCACTTGATATGGACTGTCCAAACATGCTTAAAGAATTACTGACTTCTTGTCCTTGTATTCTCTGAGGAGAAAAACATAAAAGAGAAGATTATTCTTGGAAAGCTAATCTCTGAGTTACAACTTCCAATGAAAAGTGTTAGCACAACAATCCTGCTGCTGAACACAGTTATTTGCTTAGCTGTGAAAGTGTATATCTCTGAAAGTAATATTCCTCAATTAATGCAAACATTCAACCCTATAAACCCTGTCTAAAGGTGCCAAAACAATTTATCTCTCTTGTACAGGTTACACTATCACAGGAAATCACAGACCATGTAAAAAATTTCTGAAGTCTTTTAAAGTACTTCACATGGTCAGAGTGTTAAATGAAGGGAAAACCCTTTCAGATTTAAGCTTAAGTTTTTTCTGGATTGGTTATTTTTAATTGAAAAAGTGTACCTGTGAAAATGATGGTGTTATTCCATCTTCCCTGCCATTGTATATATAAATAGCACCTTTCAGATCATCTTCTTGAGGAGCCCCAACTGCCACATCTGTGGAAAAACAATTTACCAATGACCAGTTGACTAAGATATATGAAAAGGAACAGTTAAAGAAATGCAAATCATGATGCATGCAATGCCAGACCAGATTAACTTGACTGAATTCAAAGGCAGTGTTGAACATAAATATAGAGCAAACAGAAACAACACAGAGCAGCTCAGTAATACAATTCTACCTTAATTACTATGTTTTTTGAAAACAATGGTCAAATACAGTCATTTTGTTAAAGACAAAATCTATTTCTAGCAATACTAATTTTGATCCTTAAGAGGTTAAAAGGTTACCATGAAAATAGCCAAAATTATCGTGGTCTTTAAAAAAAGGAAAATAAAAAAGGCCTTGTATTCATGGAACAGTGACGCATTTACAAATAAGCAAAACTGAACTATCTGCAAATCAGAAATACTTTTTGCTGCACCAAACCAAAATCACAAGAAAAGCAAAGCTCTGACTATTCAGTTTTACTGAACAATTCTCTAATTGAATCCACATTGACCGAATGCATACTGTGGTGACTAAACCACACAAAATACATTATGTCTCTCTACTGGTGAGATGAAAATGGGACAGTCAACTTCTGACTATTAAAATTACACACATATTCTTGAGGAGGTCAGATTCTACACCAACACACCATTATCTTCATAGGGCTGAAGATGGTTTAGATCATTCAAGAAGTTGGCTCTGCTACGTTTTTTAATCACTACAGAAAAATGCTATCTATCACCCAATTTCTCTTTATATTTTGCTTCCAGCCTTTTTCTCACAAAATTTCTTTTCCTACTGCCACTCTCAGTATTGCATCCACTTTTTATTTCAGTATTTCCACAGTAGTATTCCAACTTGAAGGTTGATTTTAATATCCTCATGTATTTAGTACTTCTTACTGGTGACACAGAAGCAGACTTTGACTCAATTTTCATTTATGACTTTTTACAAAATTGTCAAATTGTTCCCCAACCTTTGTCTCAGATATCTAAAACAGGATTAGTTATTTTATTTAAGGTCCAGCACCAAACGTTACAGACTATGTTATCACTTGATGTTCATGCTCTTTATTAGACAGAGCCTAGTCCCTTGGTATTACACATCAATGACTGTAAAGCAGCTATATTTCAAGTTGGAAAAGAAAAGTCAAGTCCCAAACCAAAAGTATTCTCAGACTTCCATAATCCTCCTGTTTATCATGACATTCCACTGATCAGAGAGAATTAAACCCAACGGGTTTTCTTTGTATTCTTACCTTCAAAGCCATCATTATCTATGTCTCCTAGATTGGCTATGGACTCTCCAAACCTCGCTGCATATGAGTCACTCCCACTGAGTTCTATGTTCAGTTCTACCATCTTTGCTCCCTAATGGGAAACAGAGTCAATAGGACATTAACAGAGCATCTTCCAGGTGGCATGGAATATTACTTAAAATGTTAAAACTGCCTTGGATAGCAAAATATAATCCTACTGAACTCCCTGGTGTAGAAGCAAGCATTTTCAAACATATCTTATGGTATTTAGTGCAAAAATAATAAAGTGATTACACTTCCACTTCTGAACTTCAGAAAGAATAAAAAGAAGCTAATTCTAGTGCATGATTTGTCCAGTTACTTTATTTGCAAAACTGAGGACTACCAGTCTCTTTCCTGACTGGTACCAGTAACTGCATGCAAATTTTTCTTCCTCATTTATTTCTGAAGTGGTTAATAAGTTGCTCTTCACATGGCAGTTCAGTGGGAAGCACAGTAATGGAGGAACATTTGCAAAGTGGCTGCAGTGGCAGGCTGTCACCACCTCAAGCTCCTAGGAAGCTAACCCAGTCTGTCTTTAGTCTAACACTAGTGTAAGTGACAGTGTTACAGCTGACACTGCAGCCTTTGCGGGTGTGCTACGCACTCCTGTTGGGGTAGTCATCACAGTTCTACAGGTGCTTTTCCTATATTTTAAAACATTGGATGAGAAGAGAGAGGAAAACCCTGCTCCTTAGCCTGTTATAGTAGAACGGCTGTGTTGCCATGTGTTTTTAAGAGAAAATACTTACAGAACCTGAATTAATATAGACATAAACTCTCCCCTCTTCTCTGATGGTACTGTGCATTGGAGCACCAACTAGTAAGTCTGAGAGGCCATCTGAATTCAGGTCCACAGCACAAACTGCAGCTCCAAAGTAAGACCCAAGCTGTGTGCAGACAGGAAATCATTATTATTTTTGAATTTTGATGAAGATGTGATAGAAGTTAAGAGGTGCAGAAAAGGAATATGAAAGATTTACCTTTTTACCCCTTAGTTCAAATAGAATATTTAGTTGCTTCTCAATGCTAAAAATATATGCCTAAAATGAAAAGAAAATACAAGTGGAATTCAGCAAACTGTAATCTGAAATACTTCCCAGTGCTTTGTCTACAGCATGTGCTACAGAAGTAGCAAAGCAATGCACAATATCACAGAGTACTGCTATTTTCTATTTCCTTTCTTTAACACCATAGTTTACATCTGTTATCTAGACTATCTACCCCAACTCCTTCTTCAACTTTTCTCCCCATGAGAAATCATATCTACCTGATAGTTATCTTTAATATATTAATCTAAATTGGAAGACCACAGCTGGTTTTATGGGGTTATAGCCTTCAAACCAATATTATAGACAATCCCTTACTTTACCAGTCTGCTCCTGTTGGGGAGCCCCTCCAATTACTTCTGTACTGGCTGGTGTCAGAAAATGTCCAGCTCCAACAGAGTAACCTGTAAATTAGAAATGCACTATTCAATACTGGAAATGCTATGTAAAGAAAAAAGCATGGGAGAATGCCATGTAAAAGCTGTCAACACCATAAATTATTGCAAATCTGACATTCAGACCTCATGCAAGTTAGCAATGAAAATAGAATAGAAAGGTTTTGAAATATAAGCTAAAGGTCAACACAAACAGTAAGCACCATCAAGCAGGAAGAGTGTCAGAAACACTCATTTTTTCCCGAAACTCTACTGCCATACTTTAAAAACCAATAAAATAAATTGCAAACACCTCCTGCTAATGCATATTCTGCAATTGTTCAGTGAGTCCATATTATTAATACAAATAAAAATGATCAAAAGTACATGCACTGCAATGGGGAAACACTTGATTCAATTGTTACTCTTTGACTATTGTAACCGGATTGAAGAAAAATTAAATGCAGAGCTACTTCTATGCATGTGTACATACACACACATGAAAATGTCAGGAACAAATTGCCAAAGTCTGATTATGTAACAATAAAACATTACATCAGCTTTTGTAAATTAATCTGTGTTACAAAGCATTTCTGGATGGGGAGATAGATTTCAAACAGGACCATAATTCATTACAGCTAAGTTGAAACAAGGAAGACAGATAACATATTTTGCTACTCTTGCATTTACTGAATGACTGCCGATTTTCACAACATGCAGAGAAATTGGAAAAATCATCTTGGATAGATGAGAATAAGCCTTGAATCTTGCATCTGTGAAGATAACCATCTAGAATTCAAGTTCTCATTAAGCCACCTTTTTCTTTTCATATTTTAAGCTAAAAGAGGTGAACAAGGCAATTTATCATTTAAAGGTCAACACCTAGTTTGTACTTATTCAACAAAAAATTAAGCTTAAGTAACTCTTTTTATTTAATTGTATTAAAATGTTTGGCAGTGAAGGGGAAATTACATAACTGACTCTTTAAATTTCAAGACATAGATAAATGAAATTTTGTTTCCAACTCCATAGTTCTCTCCTCTTTACCATTGCTACAGTTTTTCAGTTTTCTGAAATGTCATTTGCCCTTCTCAGATTTCTAAAAAAATCCTGTCTTTTACTTTGTGATTTCTTTAAGGCAGTTTGTTAAGTGCCTAATGTTGCTCTTTCATCAGGACCAGCTGATCTGAAAGACTAAGCTGGATAATTTCTTTTAGAGAAGTCAGCTATTACTCTCCAAAATACTCCAAAAATAGTCAAGAAAATACTACCTAGAGTTATGTATTACCAGCATCTAACTGCCTTTCTTTCGGTTGTCTAGTACACTAACAGCTTTGTTTCTTCCAACTTATGGAAAATGCTACAATACTTTTGCACTTCCTGCAGTCTGTAGTTTCTTAATTATTCTTTGACAGTTTAACAAAAAATGTAAATAAAGATGCCAACTTCTCAGTCCCTGCCAGAAGTAAGTAGATAATTATATCTAAACACGTGTTTGAATTATATGCTGATCATAACATACTTCCACCACTTGGTAGGGATATTTTTATTCATTACTAAGGGGAGAAACAAACTCAGACTTTAAAAGAAAATGATTTGGTAACAGAATTAACCCTGAACAAATTTTTGTCTTCAATAATTACAAAGATGGGACAGAAGCTGAGGGAGGGGAAAGAAGGTACCTGTACATTCTTTCAACCACATTATGTATTATTATGAGGGAAGGAAGCAGAGGTTTAAGTAGCATCAAACAACACAAAATTTAAGGTTTATCACAGCTGCTATTGTAGAGACACACAGAAATGGTCCCTTTCTTCACTTTCCTGTAGAAAGGGCAAGTTTAAAAGATATGGCTCTGCCAAGACAACGTGCACCAGATCACTGGAGAAGTATTTGTGAAGCAAACTCCAGCTGATTTCAGGTCCTGGATGGCAAAGGAAACCAAGAGAGACCACACATGTGGAAAGGCCTTCCCTACACTCTCCTCAACACAGTCCTTATGCAGGTTTTTACCCATTTGCCTGTACCTGGCTTCTGGCGATCAATGATTTGACTCATTCATTACAGAAATTCTCATTCTTATACTTGTAGGAGCAGAAATCTGAAGTGAACATTATTCCCCAGACAGGTGCAATGCTTTTTCTGCTGATTGTTATTGGAAAGCTGGAGTACTCTCTGAAGTTTTTCATTTGTACTGTGAAATGTTAGAAGTGCTACTGGTTGACCCTAGGGATCTGCATGTCTGATCACTTTTTACCACCAAGCATCTCCTTTGCTTGACTTTCCCACAGAGTCACTGCAATCTTTGGAAGGCTCAGAACTGAATTCTGAAGTGTTAGTCAGTCACTCTGTGTTTCACAATAGCTATTTCATAATATATACCAACTTCCTATTGTCAGAGGAGTAGAATCAGAAACAGGAAATGTTTATCCACGTGAACCGGAACTTTGAATGGGAAAATGCAAAACCCAATGGTCACAAGTAAAAATACTCTTGCTCAGGAGTTCAGGAAGGACAGATGAGCTTTTCTTAGTGTGTAGTGAGAAGATCGCAGCTCCTGATGTTTTTCGGCATAAACCTTTCCAAACTGTAGCACTAAATTCAGCTAGTTACTTGCATATAGTTATACGAATAGGAACTTCATGGGCTTCTTTGCAGACATTCATAGATGAGGTTTGCCTTCACATGTATGCAGACCAAGATACGTTTAGAATAAAAAAGAAAAAAATAACCATTGGAGGAAAGTTTGTCTCCAAACTTATTCTTCCCCGGATTGACAACGCAATTAAGACTTGCTTGCAGCTTTCACTTTATTTCTGTTATATGTGAAATCATTGTCTTTTTCTGTGAAAGCCCTTGGCAGCATTTCAGACTTAGGAGTGAAGTGCAAATCACTGCTAATCAGAAGCATCTCTCTACCTTCTAAATCAAGAAATGATTAAAACTCAGTGGAGAGATGATAAGAACAGAAATCCAATGTTTGAGAAGTTTCCTCATAAAAAGAACAGAGAGGAAGCCTTATAATTAAGAGGACACTGTCTTAAGTTGCACCAGGAGAAGTTCAGGCTGGACATTAGGAAAAAATTCTGCACAGAAAGAGTGACTGGGCATTGGAATGGGCTGCCCAGGTAGGTGTTTAGAAAAAGACTGGATGTGGCACTCAGTGCCATGGTCTGGTTGGCAAGCTGGTGTTAGGTCATAGGTTGGAGTTAATGACCTCAAAGGTCTTTTCCAACCTAGTTAAATCTGTAATTTTGTGAATTAAATAATACTTAACAAAATCAGAACAGATCTTTAAAACTATTGCTTCTGGGATTAATAGTGAAAACACTGAAAAACACTGTGTACTCACCCCAAGACCAGCTATTTAGCTTATATTTTAGTAAAGTATTAAATATTTTAAGTACCTAGATAACTGCCAAATTTCACTTGGTTATTTGAATCTGTGTAAGCATGGATTGTATTTGCAGTTGTATTGTATACAAAAACAGAACCAGTCCAATAATATGATCCAGGGGCTCCCATTATAATTAAGTCCTAAAAGAAAAGTAAAACAAAGCCATGTTATTCACATATAAATATTCATGAAAATAAGCAAAACGCTTTTCTTTAGATCTCCTGTGAATTTTGTGAAATGCTGTTGGAGATGCATTTGGAAACCCTCAGCACTGGGGTTTACCACTAGATTACAGATAATATTTTCCAGACTTTCTAAAAATACCATTATTAAAAGCTTTGAACTTGTAACAACAAAATAGAACAATAAAAAGGTTATTCTCTTCTCAAAAGAGTTTTTTAGAAATTACAATCTTAGAGTGGAATGGAGATTAAATAATATAGAATATTACTCTGTATAGCAAGAAGGTAAGCATTATTAATGTTACATCAAACAGATTAAAGAGAACAATAAAATTTCATGCTCTGCTATATTCATGCTCTTTTTTCAGATGAAAAGTAACTTGGGATTTAGTAAGGTGTAAAAGTATTCTTGGGAATAAAAAGTAAAAGTGTTAGTTGGGAATTATCAGGCAAATCTCAGCAAGTTTCAGTTAAAAAAAAATTAGAAAAGTGATTTTTCCCTCCCACAAGACAAGACAGTGTTGATGTTTGCATTTACATATACACTTTTATGTATGTATACATATAAGTATATAAATAGAGAGAAGTTTGGTATCTTTAATACACACCTCAATGTAAAAACTAGACATTCCAGCCTGGCATGACCCATGGTTTTCTCCAAACTTTCGTGCATGATCTGAGAATGGGCAAGAAATATTAAAAAGGATGAGAAGCATGTAGTTCCAGAGTTTTGTTATTAGGCCTTCAACAGAAGTTGAAACAAATTAGGAAAAAAAAAACCAATGCCCCGAAAAAAGTTGGTTTTCAGCTCTATGATAAAACTAAAAACATTAGTTTCCCCTATATAGCCTTTAGGTGCAATATAGTATTGTAACAAACTCAAAGCACTATGTATCACCTGATCACACTTGCCTTTGAAATATTGTGACTTTAGAGGCTATATTTTTCTTTCAAAATTGTTCCATGAATGAAACAGCACAAATAATTTGAGCACCACATCTGTAATTCAGCCATAGTCTGACTGGCAGGCTTATGTATCTTGATAGAACTTGCCCTCTGCTCCACTAGTGCCATGAAGGGCTTGTGTTATGACTTAAGACGTATTGGTAACATCCTCTGCAATTGTCTTTACTTCCAACAGTTTCTCCCAGCCCTGTTTTCCAGCAATTCTTTGCAAACTGCCTCCCATCAGGGTTCTCCTTCATCTCATACATAGATCTGTACACTTGAAGTCTCCAAAGATAAAAGCATGATTTCACCAATGTTTGTAACATTCTCCAAAGCCAGTAGTGGGACATTTGATGGCATTACTCTGTCTGCACAGAAAGGCCAGATTATCAGCTGATCCTTGCATTGGCAAGGCACAGGGTCACAAGATCGTTCTCCTGGATGGGTGGTAGATAATAGTGGGAAAGCATGGGTGGACTTATCTGATATCTTCAGCTCTTGACTCTTTATTCTGCTCCTGAAGTTCTTTGAGGAAGGACCCCTGAAGTTCTCATGCCACAGTAGCAGCCTTGGCAGAAGGTAAGTAAGGAACGAGAACACGCACTCTGACAGGCACCACAGCATTTTTGTATCAAAGGCTAAGGAGCAGATGGCAACAACACAGGTATTTCTGCTGCTCTGCTGGGAGACTCTCCTGAGCAGAGCAAGCAAATGACAAGAGCAAAGGTAGTGAGGATGTCCTCTACTGGGCTGTTTTTGAGAACCATGCGTCCTTCAGCAATCTCATCCAGGGAGCAAGTATTCTGATGCTGTTTCAACTATTTTTTTGCCTTTTGAAAGCAATTTTTCTTTGAAGTGGTAAACATCTATGACAAACTGAGCTCATATCATCAGCACTCAGCCTCCAAACCCTTGGCTGCAGAATACCTGCTCAGAGCAACACAGGCTCTTCACAAACTCTGCACTGTCCAGTTATGTGTCTCACCCTTCCCTATAAAAGGACCCAAGCATTCTGCTTACCTATATAGCACGGGCATATTCTTCTGCTCAGTTCAGTTCGAAAATCAGAAGGGATGGCAAAACAAACACCATGTGGGAGTTTGTGTTCATTTTTGATGTAAAATATATTTTTCCATCTATGTCCACAAACCTATGGATATAAAACAAATACAACATTTCACATGGAAACCTAAGAAAGGTGAATGCAGTCTGACAGACACACAGATCCAGGATTAATACATACAACAATTGATCCATTTTCTTTTGGTTGCCTCGACAAGCTGACACCCAGCCACTGATTATCCTGCTCTTCCAAACAAGTCTTCCCACAGTGCCCTCCACTGGGGTTGCCTAGGAGAAAAAGACCAATGCTCTGAACAGAGGGACAAGGTGAAGAACAACGTGGTGGGTCACAGGAGCGTGCAAGAACTCTCCGAGGTCACTGCAGCAATTCGAGTTTGGTGGATCTGACCTCTGTCTCTGTCTTAACATAGGTCACATAGACTTTTTATTTTCTTCTTAAACAAAGGTATGATTGTGTGTAGCCAAAGGGAGCATACTGGCTCTGAATGTGATAGGCTGGCAGTAAGGATCAGCTTCTTCATCATTACTAAGGTAGATAGTGACATTACACTCAATTTTGGTGAAGCGCTGCCTTTGTAAGTGTCCTTCAGCCTAAAATATCCTAAGAAACACAAGTAATACCTGTGAGCACTACCTAAACTCTAGCCCAAAGCAAACATCTCTCCAACTATGTATCTCTTGGTAGCAGACCTTAAAACTATCTCTCCTGCAAATGGCTATCAAGTAAAGGTTGTATAACTGCAGTCTCTGCTGGAGATGTCAGACCGTTACCTACACATGTCCTCTGCACTCCTTGCACTGTTGCAATTATTCAGCAGCAGCTCTTAGTGTTTGTACTTAAGGAGAGTTATTTTTTAAATCCTTGAGAGAACACATTGAAATTTCCTCTAACTCTGCCCCCACAACCCAAAAAGGCTACAGTATTGCCAAGTTAGCAAATATTTGCTTTCTTCTGGAAAGCAGTAGTGGTCCCCAGGGTAAGGAGAAGCTACATATATACATATATAAAGCAAGTTTTTCATTTGTAAGATGTTTGTATGAATAAGCATTAATCAAATTATTGAATCGGTATTTTCTATGCATCAGCATGATAGTTTGTGAAAAAACTTACAAAATAAGGAAACATACCATGTCATTTGAACAAACTCTTTTGCATAATTTTTAAGACTTTCCCAGATTGAATAAAGTTACTGGTGAACCCAAAGTTTGAGGTTTAAGGGTTAGTTTAGTCACCCAGAAGAGGATGCCAGTACAGACCACAGAATACCAATGCTGATTGGACATTGTCTGCCTGGNCAATTAACCCACCAAACAAAATACCTGTGCTGACAGCAGAGCTGGAATTTATTACATGCATTAGAGAGTTTAAATGAATACATTCCTAATTTAGTGGATTTGTTGACTTTGTTTTACGTGACATACAACTGCAAAATATTGATTAAGTATATAAACAAAATAAAGGGATACACCTAGTCCATTCAATAGCCAGTAGAAAGATGACTGACTGTAGGCTTCGCTACATATATTCTCACATACAACACTGAGTTAAATGATTTTGTACCTAGGATGTCATGGGCTTTTTGATGGAAAATCAGATTAATGGAATTGAGATAATTCTTAATCACATGGTAAGAAAACAGAAGCATTTGTAGGAGTAAGATCCAACAGCCATCCTTATTTCACAGCTTGTTCCCTACTGTTTTGTGACAGGCCTACCACTGACATTTGTCTGAAGAAAGTCCTGGAGCCTTGACTTTCTTCTACTTCCATACCACCTCTCCATTTTTTTTCCCAAACATCATGCTTTCTCCCTGCTCTGATGAGAGATCAGGGTAGTGCAGCCCAGAGCCCCTCACGATACTGCAGAAAGGATGATGTCCCCTGTGCAACATATCAGTAGTCTATGTCCTTCCAGAAACAACTCTTCACAGGGTCAAGAGGCACCTGACCCTCCTTCATCTATTCATTACTACTTCCTCCCCCATGTGCCTTTCCCTAAGGCATCAAGGAAACAGTATGCAAAAACCAAGTAAACAGGAAACGACCTTAGCACTCACAATAACATCAAATTCAATTGTCTTTGGGCCAAGAGATTTTATATTACTGTAATTTAATAAATCCTGTAGGTCACCTAGGGAATAGTAATCAACAACATGTGATCTCTTCTTCCAAGACAGGCATGAAGTAAAATGCTTGACTTTAAAAATCTACTAAAAAGTTGATTTTTCTGCAGGTTCTCTATTACTGTGGATTAAGTGGAAAGCTTTCAAATTATCCTACTTGGCTAATGTCAGAGATGTGAACTTACATGAATATATACCACTTTTCAGAAACAAGTCTGGAATTCAGTTTTGGAATTTAATTTTGGAGTCATGTCATGGAAAACTTCTCACTTCCTAAGGGAGATATTTTCATACTTTGCAGGAATTATGGAGCATGTCAATCTGCTTGAAACCTCCTCAGAAAACAAAACTCCATTACACTTCCATGTGTAAGAATTAGTCCCCTTTTAAATTGCAAAAGGCACTTCTGGTAACTCCCTTCAAGCATTGCGTTCCATCCTCTTAGAACAATGACTTACCTGGGACTTGCATTTATGTGGATTTGCAGGATATGGAAGAAGTAGAGAAGACCAGGGCAATAAATTTAGATCCCAAGACACTGAGACTTTTTAGCAGTAAATCAAATAAAACCAGACAACAATGATGTGAGAGATGAGGAAGTTTGGCTTGTCTCAGTGCTTCACTCCTGTGCCTGTTTCAGAGGTATGTAACTAGAAAAAGCACCACCATTTCTTGACACTCATTGGATTGCATTTCCCTTTTCCTTGGCTCCAGTATACATTGATTCAGGATTACTTTGGCTCTCTGCTGACCTGCTGCCTTATGTTTCCTCTCTTTCTCTGACTGGCAAGTATTCAACCACCTTGAAAATTACAGACCTTTGTGGGAGAGAGAAGTATCGCAGATACCATGATGAGTCCCTGCTCAGGGTATGACATTTATCAAATGAGAAAATGCAGTATTCTGCACAAGAAACAGAGCAGCACTGCATAAGCTCAAGAGTACATGGCAGCTTGGTTGCCTCAGGGAAAAGGAGCACGTGCTGTCATAAAGTCACTGAGAAACAAGTAATTGCCCATGCCTGTGTACATTACACAGCTGGAAGATACACTTCTGCTGTAATTCCCGCTGAACACATCCACAGAAACAATGCAACTGCATATAAATAAGGTCACAACTTATAAAGCCACTTCTGCTTTTGGCCTCAAGGACTATAATGCAGATGTTTGCAATGTCATCTGAGAAACCAGTTTTATATAACTTGCTCCAGTGTTTTCCATGCCCAACAGCCTCTCATGATTTATTTTATCCTCCCATAACTCCTCTCGTCCTACTGCTAACTGATGAATACCATGAAGTCTATGGGAAAGACAATAAGCCTTCTGACACCCTGCTCCTAGATGTCAGGGTCTCGTCAGAATCTCCTTTTTACTCACTCAGGAAATATTTTCTCTTTTCACAGATTGGATAGGTTTTATCCCTCTTACATCCCTCCAACGACTTCTACCTAAAACATTTTTAAGTGAAACCTGTTTCCATACTTCTGTAACAGACCTAGGTCCAGAAGGTCCCATGTTCCTTGGAACAGTATGGCTATTTGAAAGGAGATCACTTGCAGGGTATGAACACTGCAAGTGAGATAAAAAAGCCAAACTACCAAAAATCAAACTTACTGAAATTAAAGTTGAACAAACACAGGTCAGGCTTTTGGGGAAACCATTAACTGCTCACTTTTCCATTGTAATGATTCAGCTGGGGGAGCTAGAGGGCAATTTGTTCACAGGTTAATTGTAGCAGAGACTTAAAGGAAGGGAGCAGGACTGAAACTGCAGGCAGAGCCTTCTGGCTTTATGTTAAACAGTATGCACTGAATTTACTGCAGACATTTGTAGTTAAAACTAATTTTTTTTTAGATTGCATGGCAAATTGCATAAATTGTTTCCTATATACTTTAGCCAGTGAATCACTCACTGTTTCAAATCTGAGAGCAATGTTGTTGAAGAATTTCTGTAACATTTTCTAAGTCCAAAATGCAATAGGTCAAAACATCTAAAGCACTTCCTCTGTAATAATCTGTGACTACTCCAGACTGATATGGCCAAAGATTTGAAATTCAAGACTAGAAGATGGACACTTAGTGCTTCAAGCTGAAGCCCTGTATTTTGTACTCGTGCCTGAAGTTTAATTACAAGCCTCTGCATCTAACATAAGCCATTTAAAAATACTCCATATACAAATCAATCTGCAGTCTAGAACACTTGACACCACAAACAGAAGTACTAGAACTAGAAAAGAAACTCTGAAAACTCTTCTATTCATCAATCAGAGAGAGATTTAAAAGTGCCAGTGAGGGGCTAGGAAGACAAAGGCTTGCTAGTGCACGTCCTTTCAGCTCTCAAGTCAGCCCAGGCCCTGCAACCCTTTGAACAACATTAAAATTCTCTAAAGTATGTCTGGATGAGTTATTCCAGATACTGTGATGACTGCAGCATAAGACTTTTCCAAGCAATTCTTTTGCTACTGAGGAAGCAGATAGGAACTTGTGACACATGAAAATAAAACAGCAGTTTTGTGTGATCAAAAGCTTCCTAATTGTTCATGAATCCCTCATTAACTAGTTATGCCAGTTTCAAGGCTACTTTAGTGAAAAGGCACAACAAAGTATTTTAGTATATTTATGTCTCTAAGTAATTCAGATCCATTTATTACAGAAGCCCAACATTTGGAAAGCCACTTCTATTCCCTGTTATAACCTCTACTTTTCTATGACTTATAATTAGAAACTTACTACCTCAAAGATTCTTTTAGTAGAAAGAAATGCGAATTCAATTATTTAAGAGCAAGATAGAAACACTTATTTCTCAATGTGCCTGTTCAGCAATGTAATACATCTCCACACATTTTTCAAAGGAAATTCCCTATTTTTTGAGATCAGAACCCAAACTTGAATGAGTCAGACAAGAGATAATTAAGTTCAGCTTTGTAATTGCGAGATCCCTTGTGTATTTCTGTGACTGCTCGGCAGGATGGCAGAGGCTTAACAACCTCAGATACTACCCCACTTCAGTTACATCCCATGCACCACAGCTGCCTTTGGCTTCTTCATTGACCTCATTGACCTGTTTTACAATACAGCACTTCAGTACCTATTTAACTTCAGAAATACTACAGATGAACCTTAGTGATGCAAAGATGTCATCTAGCACTAATGGAAACCTACAATTTGCAAAAATCTCATGTGGAATAACTTTTTAAAAAGTACAGGACAGTAAACGACATTGTGTAACCTCCCAAAACTTGGGAATAGAGGCCACGTTAACTTTGGAACCACAGAAACATTTTCATATACCTGTTGCACCATGTCACTTAGAATCTCCTAAGCTATTAAGGAAGAACTCATCATATTATTTCTTTAGAGTTTTTGTTTCTCCATTGGCTAAACGAGTAAATCAAGAGGCACTGCAGATTTACATAGTTTTGAAAGAACCTGAAACTTTCAGTCTTTCCTTTCCTTCCCTTCCCTCACACAGTAAGGGACTATTTTTACCAGCAATCAAGAAACAGGGGTTAAGTGACTCTTAGAATATGCTATTTCACCACTTTAATTGACATCTTTGACTTTTCACAAGCCTCTTACAAACAAGAAGTTGGGGAAAAAAGCTTTTTGTTATGTATAACTTTTCAATAGATATAATATTGGAATGAAATCACTCAAAAATAAAAAAGAACTACTTGGACTGCTATAAATTTAATTGCCATTCTTCTCAGTAACAACTGCTTGTCTTTTCCTCATGTGACTACAAGTAAAACACCACCGAAGAATAATAGGTTTCTGTAGCCCAGTTGCAAAATATAACTCGTTTCTATTTGTAGCAAAAAAATTGGACAGAACCTGTCAGTTCTAAGCTTTATGCAGAGACATGTAGAAAAATAATTGTTTCACCATTTTTTGTCACAGAATGCTGAGCTCTGCCCCGAAAGCCCAGCAGTTCACGGCGCACTCTTAGTTTCAAATAGTTTGATAGCCCTTTCCCGCGCGAACCCTTACTAGGCGGCGTGCTTATAACGGATGGGATACTCTTGGTCCGGGGGTAGCAGAGTAAAAGCTGAGGAAGATTCTCTATGTAGCATATGAGTAGAGCGAACAGCAATGCATGCAAATGAGACAGGAAGAGAGCGCAAAGCAATTCACACATGCTCAGGGTAACCCCTTGCAAAGCCTTCTCCTTTTAACAAGTATCAAATGCTTGAAAGTTGGATAAGTGCAGCCAGTTACATCTCCTAAGTGTAGAGACTGTGGAGGTAAGGAGGGGTTAAGTTAAATGCAGGAGCTGTAAAAACTGATTCAGTCAAAAATGGCTTTGTTCCCCTGAAACTCAATTTTTCAATAAATCTACAAGCAGGGAGAACCCATCTGCAAGACAACTGTGGTTGAGTTACTTTAGGGTGGCTCCTCCGAAGTGAAGGCTTTGCAGAAGAAAACATGATTTAGGCCCATACTTCCACCCTCCCATCCCTGAGCTTATTGCATTCGCCCACTGCCCTGAAAGCTTCACTAGCTCCCCGCCGAGCAGCACAGAGGTCAGACCGAAACTCTCACGGGGTTTTAACCCGGACGCTGAAACGTGCGAAACACCGCTGTGGGAACGGCACACGGCTGTCACACCTAACTTCTCCAAATCAAGTTTTGGTGCATGTTTCCCATCTTGATGCCGCCGTTACTGCCCTTGGGCAATAGCGCTGATCTCGCCCTTTACCGAGAGGCAAAAGCCAGCTGAAGCCGGAAGGGCCCAGCACAACGCACACGGCAGCGACAGCGGCGCCGCGGTGCGCGCAGGGCGGCGGGCACAGACCCTCGGTCCCCGGCCACCCCGCGCCGGGATCTCTCCGCCCACGCCCCGCCACCGACTCACCCAGCTGGAGCTGCTCGCACTCTCCGCTGGGGTTCCTCCCGATCCGGCACCGGAATATGGCCCCGGGGTTGACCACCGAGGTGTCGTGGGGCCAGCTGGCCCGGGGCGCGCCCGCCACCAGCCTGCGGGGCAGAGACGGCAGCGTGAGAAGCCGCGGCCGGGAGAAGGCGCGACGGGCTCCCGCGGGGGCGGCCCGGCCGGGGACTCACCACCGTTCCTCGCCGTGGCGGTGCAGGAGAACCGAGTACCCGAAGAGGGTCCCGTTGCTCCCGCGGAAGAGCAGCGCGTGGTGGGTGTCCAGGTTGTAGGGTCGCGCCGTCGGCAGGCACTGCCACAGCAGGAGCAGCGGGGCGGCCCAGCCCGCAGCGCCCCGCGTCGCCCTCCCGCAGCCTGGGGTGGCGATGTCCCGTCCGAATGGGGCAGTGGTACGGCCACGCCGCCGCCTCCTCCCGCGCGGCCGCAGCCCCTCTCCCTTCCCAGGCGCGGGGGTCGGGTTTCTCCCCGCCCCGTCGGCGCCCACGGGGGCGCTGCGGAAGAGGCACGGCCCCTGGGTCCCCGTGTCCCCGGGCAGAGCACGGCCCCGTGGGACGCGGCCATCCCGACACCGGCGGGGCAGAGAGGGGATCTGTCACCCTCGCTTCACCTCGACACAACTGTCCGGCCGGGCGGGCAAAGGGGAAAGGTGAGCCTGCAAATTTGACCTAAAATCTCTCGCCGAGCACCGAGCGGGCAGGTCCACCCAAGCGCAGAACCGTGTTCTGAGAAAGGAACTGTGAAGAAGATTGAGTTTTCCTTTCAGATTTAGGAAGAAATCCCAGTGTTGTAAGTCTTCCCCACCGTCGCTGTGCTGAGGGGGGTCTTCCTTGCTCTCCTCCTCTGGGTGGGTATTTGATTCCTGAAACCAGTGGCGCAGAAGCAGAGCACAGTGAGCCTGGCTACCCATGTTGTGCACGACTGCTCACTGCTGATGGCTCCTTCCTTCCACATGTGATGTAGTCAGAAAAATGCCCCATGGCTTCTTTTACATTTTAGAGTAACTTTTTCACATTCCTGTTCAGTTCTTCAGTTGCTGACAAAGTTGGGAGCCATGCCTCCAGAACCCGTAGGAACAAAGGAAAATGAGCATTGTGCAAGAGATCTGGTATTCAGCAGGCCTTGAAAGGGCTCCCTTGATCTTAGTGAGAAGCTTTACTGTGCATGTTTTCAGCAGTCACTGACTTGATTTAGCTCATACTGGGTTGTGTGCATCCTGAAATCAAGGCTGTTACTTCTATCTACAAACCTTGCCTCATTGAAGTCCTTTAAATATCAGGGCTTCCCTGTTACAATAATAATCCCTGTATATGGATAACCTATGTATAATGGTATTTTGAACCTAAGAACAAGAACAGAAGAACATCTTCAAAATGAAAACTTTAGTTACAGAGATTACTTATTGTATCTGGAATAAAATCCAGTATGAGTTTAACTATCAAATATTATACACATTAGAAATAACAGTGAGATGGCAGGCTACCATCCCCTAATGGAAATTGAGAAAATGGCATTTTAAGCTTCTTGGAATAAAATCCCCCTTTCATTTCCATTCAGCTGGTGGAAATGTGGAAAGTTTAACACTACTGCAAAATGCTGAGCAACTACCAGAGTGGGGCACTGAGGCAATTCAGAGTGAAACATCTTGTCATCCTGGCCACATACAGATGTGTAGTTCCTGGCATGAGATCAGCACACTGGAAGATCTGGCATTCAGTCAGCCAGCCAGCAGTGTGTCTTTTTTAAAGTCCTCATCTCTAGAGCCATCAGAGGGCTTCTCCAGATGACACTGATGTGGAGCAGTGACTGTTTCGTGTGAAGGAGTCAAACAGCTCCTCGGCTGCTATTCATCTTCCTTCCAATTACTGACATCAAAGGCGTTAAAACGATCAACAGCAGCTGTGAATCTGCATTTCTACCATCAAGAAGTTTTCACCCTCATTTTCAAAGCAGCAAAACAAGCGTGATTCAAAACTCAAATGCTAAATTGTTGTTGGTGAGAAATTGTAACACAGTTGCAATGTTGCAACCATGATGCAGGAAGCATGTTGAGATGTTGAGATGGTGGCAGGGATCCTAGCAACAGGAAAAGAGAGATTGTAAAGCTGTGGGATTCCATTATTGGAACATAAATAGCTGCTTATCATCTATGGTATGAAATTGAGAACTGTGTTGTATCTCACCTGTCAGGAGGAAATGTGTGTGTTGTCTCCTAGACTTTGCTAGAGTGGATCTGATCATGATCCACCAGGCATCAATGAAATCAGTGGAATATCAATTACTGGAGAGTGAGAAATCCATATTTTGAGAAATATTTGTGGGTTTCTGTACCTTTCAGGCGCAGGACGAGCCAGAGAGCAGAATAAATGCAACTGGCAATATAGAGTAATGGAGAGGTAACTTGAGTTTTATTAGGGGTTAGGAGAACTTGCAGAAAAAGTGGAACCAACACTGAAAGCCAAGTACCTGTATTTACAAATAAAATACATGCTTATATATATAGTTATCCTGCAAGAATAAAAAAAGATCTTTCCAAGGCCTCTTGCTGCTATGCAATCAGAAAGCACATCTCCCACAGTCCTCTGTGAGTTAATAGCACTAGAAGGAAAATATCACAGTGACTTGCTCTTGAGCTTGAATTTGGTTCACCATGTAAGGCAATTTCAGAGGAGCCAGTGGGATGATTTGTTAATGATATTAGTCCATAGTTTGGCAGCATTTTTTACAGCAGATGTGTGCATTTCATCTGACTGTCCTCATCTCCTGCTGCTCATTCTTGAATAATACTGCTGCCTCTGTTACACTGTTACTGTTCAGCGTCTGAGCAGTGAACCAGATCAGAGAAGTGATCTGGATTAAAAAGAACTCAGCAAAACCCCCAAACCTAGGTCAGATGTGCAGCTTGTATGTTGTGTGGCTGGCCAGTTGTATTGGTTGTATTAATAGGGTGGTTTAAACTGATGCTTCAGCTTTAGGAGCTTTCTCAGGTAACAGCCTTAACCTTCTAGAAGTAGCAAGCATGCAGAGTTAAAACTTACACATCTACCTTAAACTGAAACAGAAATCCATTTCCCTAGCATTGATCTGCTAGAGCTCAAGAATCTTGGTCCAATTACTCTTCTGCATAGGTCCAGCTAAAAAAGAGGTATACTGCAGTAAAACAGAATTACTGATCCTATAAATGTCAAAGTACAACACCATGTGAAGAAGTTCTTTAAAAGTTCATATATGGTCCTTCAAGACTTAATATTCCAAATGCAATTAGGAAGTAGTAGCTACTGCTGAGATTTCCATTTGTTAGTTTTTGCATTTGAGAGGAGTATGAAAGAAAGTTGCTAGGAAAAAAACAACCAACCAACCAACCAACCAAAAAATTTGCCTTCCGCATAGCTGTTGACTCTATGAAAAGCAGTGGTTTGAGTCTTTAATTGCTCTGTCAACATTGTTGTTCCACTGCTGGTGAGAAGAAGGGAAAGAAAATCACCGAAGGAAGAACATACTGATTTTGAATGTCTGTCAGCTTTTTTTCCGTGGAACCTGTACTACATCTTTTTTGTTTCCTTAAGTTGGAAGGCATTTGTACTAAATTAAGTCCTGTGTATGGGCTGGTGTTGAGTAACTGATCCCATGACTGCTTTTGCTGTGTTGTAAATACGTGAAAGCACATGTTCCTAAAAATCTTCATGGATAAGCCTGCTTTCAGCAGTGTCTGTGCTTGGTCTCCTGTGTGTCATGTAAGCCTACTGCTGCTTATGGAAGAGTGTCTCCAAATCTACTCTGAATTAGAAATAAAAACAATCAGTGCTTGAGTTCCTGTTCCTAACTTGAAAGAATTGAAAGTTCAATTTTTAAATTGTCTAAATACTTAAATAGTGGTATTTGAAATTTAAAATTCCTAAACCTTTCTGACTTACTGAAACATGGAAAATCTAGGGTTTTGATTGGACCTTAACTATGTCTTGTTTTTCCTGTGAGCTTCCCCCTTGCCACCCCCCAATAATGGCAGTGGGCCACTAAGTCCATTTTTCATATGCTGTTATCTGAGAAATTATAGAAGGCAAATACACTCTTACACTTACCTCTAAGGTTCTCTTCAAGAAACTTCATCTTACCCCTTCTGTAAGATACATGTGAGCTTGCATGAAGAGGTTATATTGTCCACTGACAAGTATAATTAAGCACAGATGTCTGAGGCACCAAAAAGATGCAAATGTTGGCAAGGGTCTTAATTTTATCATTTCCTAATATTCTCTTTATAGATCTGAATTTCTTTTAGAGTCTGTTAAAGGGGAACAATTTTTTAGTTTAATCAGTTTATAATATCTTTACACTCACATGATGTCTTTTTAGGAAATACTTTAAAGAAGACTTTTTCTTCTCTGGAGCACTTGTGCTGCTGAAGTAAAGACAGATTTCCCAAAAGAGTTTTCCAGTATTTAAACATATAATAGTGTCATACAGACAATGACTATGGCAACCTGACTAGGAGAAGCAAACAAAAGATCATTATGGTTAACTACAGCTTGACTAATAACTGCATTTTGATTTACAGACAGGTAGGACAGGAAATTCATCATTACATGTGTATATGTGTTAATGTATTGCACATCCTTTTTTCTTTCTTAAAATTTTGTCTAAGATTCTTGAGTTGTGAGATCAGATGCAACTAAATAATCAGTTCTGAGCAGAACTGGGCAGTAACCACTTTTCCCATCCCAAAGGAACTGCTGAGCTTTTGAAACTTTCCCATCTGAAATTCAAACAAAGAGTGGTTTTATGTACCATCTCTGTGTCTTCCATTGCGAAAGTCTGGATCAGCACAGTTGTAGCATTTTTTCATTATTATCACTTTTTAAAACAAATATTTTAGTTATATATGGTTACCTTGAGATGAAAATACGTATGTTCAGAGAATTTCAGCATAAAAAATTATGTAGTTTTCTTTTTCAAAATGAATAATTTCTTTAAATCAACACTTTCACATAATTAATTTCCCACAATTAATTAATATTTCAACATATTTATCTCTACACAAAAAAATCCTGACCATCTCTTGACATTGTGTTTCTAGTTTTTTCATATGTCTATACTTCCATAGGTTCCACATGCTGGCTGATGAAATTGGGTGCAATGGGAATGGAATAGAATCTGAAAAAAACTTTGCCTAACTTTATTTCTTAGCTGCAAAGCAATTTTAAGTTAGACATTGGTCTGTTGCATCTACTAAGCAAGATAAACCAGAAGACAAGGTAAAAGCACAAGCTTTGGTTATTTAAACAAGGTACACAAAATAGGCATTAGTTTTGCTGAAAAGAAGGATCAGTTCTGTACTCAGGTATGAATTTATATAACACCATCAACGATAATTTCAATTTGTATCAGTCTTTGACTATGTACATATGTCAATAAAATGACAGTGTTATGTTATACAGGACTGCCTTAATAGTCGTTATTTTCCAAACGTGTCCATACAAGGATACTTAAATGACTGAACCTTTTGAGAGGAATGTGGGTGTTCTTTGCTGTCTCTCTCATTTCTTTTAAATTTTTTTCTTAATAAATTGTAACAAAAAGTATGCATGGTCAATCATTGTGCAAGTTGGACAATTAAGAGTTTAGGAACTGTGAGTCATATGATGCTGAGGCTGAAAGCCTTTGGCTCTTTAGGAAAAGTAAGCGCTATAAAAACAGCCCCCAAATTAGAAGGGTTCTGGTTGTGTGTGGACCATCTTCTTTCAGCAGTGACAACAGCTATATTTCAGATAGGAAAAAACCTCACAAGTCCCCCTTATTTCTTGAAAAAATATCCACCAAAACCCCTAACTGAAACAGTTGCTGGAAGAGAACTGTTGAAAGGAAACATCTGGAGGAAATGCCATTCCAATTTCAGTCTTGTCTTCAGTATACCATAACATACATTTTTCAAGATGTGATACTGGGCTTCATCAGACAACATCACAATGAGATCATACCTCTGACTATGGACTCCAGGTCACCTTTATGAGGGATGGTAATCATTATGTCTGATTCTGCTTCCTGAAAAAGTGTAGTAAAAATGTTTCTCATCGATTGGTCATTTCTTTGATGCTAGCATGAAATCGTAGATATGCACAAAATGATTACTTCACAAACTCCTAATCTGTATGAGGATGGAAGCAGGCATCTCAAATGAGGAGGCAGCCCTGAGACATCAAGAGAGTTGCAGAGAAAAGCCTAAGACAAGCCACAGCTAAATCCAGAACAAAATAATATATATGATAAGAAGGAATTATGGTAGAAGACAGTGAAAACTGGGTGACTTTGTATAGCCATATGAACAACATGAGACTTCTGGAATTTTTCAGAAACAATGAAATTAAAAGATGGTTCTAGATTGTTATGTATCTTCTGTATGTGTATTATTTTTCTACCACTCCTTCCATGGATACTCATAGTATGATTCCAAAACCCATCCATTCCCCATAATATGTGGATTTATTGACTTGTTTTCCCTATTTAAAAATTAGGGAAAACAAAAACTTTCTGGCATGCTATCAGAGCTCTAGTTGTTAAGGTGTCAACTTAAAATGTCCTTGGTACTGGCATTACCTTCATAAGTAGTTATTTGCTAGCTGTGTATCTGTGATTTCATAGTTATCATGTCCAATAAAAGTTTAGACCCTGACATTTTAAACATTAAGGCTTTTTGTTGGCTTGCAGGAACAAGGCCAAATTTATATCATTGTCATGTAATTTGGAAGAGAGGGGGTTTTTTTGAGTTAGAGCCTCATTGACGGAAAATGTGGTAGTATTGAGACTAGGCAGAAAACTGAGTAGGTAGAGAGTATGCTCTAAGAATAAGAGTTCATCCACTTACAAGTAAACTTAGTTGTCCTGGTTCCTGTTTTTTGCTGAAGTAGGCTGTGTCTATTTGCCTGTTTGGTTGGTTTTTTCCTCTGTATAGTAATCTATATAACGGGCACCATAAACAACGTTACAAGTTGTTGCTATAAAACTTACAATGAAATAAATGAATGAGCTGCTGTTCTACTTAACGAAGTTTCTCTGAGTTGTCCTTGCTCTGTTTTAGAGTACTACATGTAGTAGCTTCAATATCTTCTTTTTTAGGTTTTGATTTTGACATGTCCTAATTTTCAGTTTATTTCTGAAATGTTTTAATAGTAGCAGGATGTATTTGAAATGTATGTGGCCTTTTCTACACTTGCAAAATCTACAGACTTATCACCCAACATACACATGTGAACTATGCACATGCGTATTTTAATCTCATATTCCATGGATATGCCTACTGTTGCAAAAGGGACCTGGAGCATTCATAGCATACTCATAATTTTCCATTAACTTATTCTAAACATTTACACACTATACATACATCAAGATCAGGTCTGAAAAATGTTGTTCCCTCTTTTCAGTGAGTGCTTATTATTTCAGCGAGAGCTGGTGCCCCACAGTGTAGTGTATACTGAGAAGAGAATACGCTGAGTGCATTGTTCCTTCAGTTATCAAAGAATACTGATATTCAGCTTTTGTGGCTAAAATACATCACTCCCAAAAAAATTGTGTGTTACAGCAACACAATAAACAAGATGCTTTAACAAATTTCAGCAAAGGAGCCTTCTCATAAAAATGATATATTATAATTTGAAGACATCAGAGATTTCCTAAGGAAGGAGTAAAATCTACCATTGTCTTTCCTTTTAATGAAACACTACTTCCGAAAGTCAAGGAAAGACCATACTCATGTCTTACACACAATGGTGGTTTGCATCCAACTAAGCTTGCTGGTCTGTGTCTTTGTGGGAAGACCTGTACAGACACAGAGAGCAGCTACTGTATGCCAAGTGCACAAACATTTATAAAGGAGCAGAAAGCACCATGGAACTGGCTGTTTAATAACTCCACTCAGAAAATCACTCATGTCCTGGAGGACCACACAGGCATGTGTTCAGCTGTAGCACAGCCCTGAATTTTAGTGAACTGAAAGTTCAGCTCGTACATGAGCTCCTCTTTAGAGACTCAGTGACTGAATTTGTACCAGCTCCCAGCTTTGTCTGGGGGCTCCCTCCACAGCTGGATTTGTTTCCCCCAGCTGCTGCACCAGGGAGCTCAGGGGATGGCCGTGTCCTGCACGTGTTCTCTGCATTCTGCTCCACGTCTTGTCCCGAGGCCCAAGAGACTCGGTCAAATCCGTGACGCCTTGCAGAGAAGGCGTTGTGCCTTGAGGGATTGCTGGCGGGTCGCTTGAGGCATCCCTGGCAGGGTGAGGGCACCAGGGCAGCTGCGGGGGCCCTGTGGGAGAGGCTGGCGGCCGCCGTGTGCCACATGCAGCCGGCTCCAGCCGGTTCTCGCTGGTTCCAGCCGGCTCCCTCGGTAGCCCCTGAGGGCTGGGCCACGCGGCCATGCTGAGGGCACCTCTGATGGTCCCTGACAAAGGGCAAAGCGCTGCACAGGTGGTGAGGTGTGACGAGAAAAGAGTGAGGGACAACCCTGCAAGCACCAGGGTCAGGACAGGAGCGGGAAAGGCGCCACAGGGTGCCCAAGCAGAGACTCCCCTGCGGCCTGGAGAGAGGAAGCGCCATTAAAGATATTCAGGCTGCGGCTCCTGCAGGACCCCATCCTGGAATCGGTGGATATGGCCTGGAAGAAATACAGGAGAGCCCACACTGTAGCAAGATTTCCTGAAAGAAACTGGCCTTGGAGAGCTCACGTTGGAGCAGAGTTTTCCTGACAGGAACTGTGGTCATGGACTGCTCATGCTGGAGCTGGTTCCCCTCACAGGAACCATGGCCCTGTGCACCACACGTTGTAGCAAGTGACAGAAATGGCACCCACGCTGGAGGCTACAGCCACTGGAGCAGGCACTGCTCCACTACACTGGAGCAGGTTCTCGTGACAGGAACTGGGGTCTGTGGAGAGGAACTTCAGCCCATGGAGAGGAACCTGCAGCCTGTGGACAGGACCCACACTGGAGCTGGGGAAAAGTGTGAGACGGAGGGAGATGCAGGAAGGGGCTGTCACGTACTCACAGTAACTCCACACTCCCCATCCCCTCTGCACCTCTGGGACATGGTTGGGGGATATACGGGACCTGGGAATTAAGGAGTGGAGTGGATGAAAAAAGTGTTGGAGATGGGGAAGGTGGTGTTTTATTTTGTCTCCAAATCTATTTTAACTGGCATGAAATTATTTTTCCACAACTCGATCAGTCTTTTCCTAATGCCAGTGACTTGTAAGTGATTTCCCTTTTTCTTGACCTGAAAACTTTTTCATCATACTGTATCTCCTTGTCCTGTTTGAGATGGGATAGTGAGAGAGCAGCTGGGTCGCAGTCTGGCAGCCAGACAAGGTCAACACAACAAAAAGTTCCAGACCTTTTCCAATTCCACAAGTGTAAAGAGACTAGGGCTGTAAAATTTGAGGTATAACCACTATTCAGGGCAATGTGAATGAATTTATGTCATATCACAACTATGTTCTCTATTTAATTGTCTTACCCAAACAATGATTTGGTGCTTTTTTTTGAAAATATTTTTTGTGCAGTTCACCATGCAAGTCACGATAAAAGAAGGCTTAATCAAGGTCTAGTTCCTGCAGAAGGGTCAAGCTAGTTCTTCATAACTAAACTGTAAGAAACCACGTTTTTGATTGTTACAGGCTTCAGAGTGGTGTTAAATTTCTCATATGATGTATAAGCAAAGGTTTCAGCTCTTGGTTATACAAATATCTCACTGAGGTTTACAGCTATTACAAGCTAAATGTTATATCTTGTGATCTCACTTCTGATAGCCCTTCCCTACCATGTCTTCCCCATGAAAATCCTCCCTGGGGCTGTACAGAGGGTTGCAGAATTTTAAAACAACTGAAGATCTTGTCCTCTATATGTGAATTTTATCAGTTTAAGATAAGATGAGTGAAGAATCTAAAGCACAGTATTTGTTACATAATGCTTAGAGGTATGAAAATGCATCATAATTTTAAGAACAAAATATTTTCTTTTAGGCAAAGCACAGTTATTTTTTTATGGTCATGATTTTAGAGCAAGAAAAGATTACTAATAAAACCCCCACACCTGTATTTAAATATCATTATAAATCCCATGTGAAAGCACTTAAAATTTTATATGAAAAATTTCATAGGTATTAACCTACCACATAAGAAAACAGCAAAAATAACTTAGCCTTCTTCTTTCTTGTGACATATCTGAACCACAGTTCTCTCTTTATTCTCACAGTCAAGATTATTTCATGTACAAAACTGACCATAAATGAGCATACAGTTTGCACCATAGATGTGCGTGTGGGGTAATAAGACATAATATCTGTTTTGAGAAATGGGTGTTGCTGATCTAAAAAAAATTCTGCTTACTGACATCACAGAAGGCAGTTCAGAGAAAAGTAAACCAGAATTTAAGTGTCATCCCAGATCGGTAAAAATAAGATGTTGAATATGTGTTTTGTGTTGCTAAGACAAAATTGTATGTTTCACAGAAAAACAAATTCAGATGTAGAGCTAATATAGGCTGAATATCTTCAGCAACGGGCCATGTCTCTGTAACCCTCAGTAGCCATTAAAGCTGTTTGGCATTTCACTTGAAGCAGCGATTTGCCCATACTATTCACTATTTAAACTTAGACTCAGTTTGAAATTCTGACTCTTTCAATAGCTAATGGAGTTTTTCCATTGTCTTCAACTAGGCCACAATCTGTGTATTCATCTGGGACTGTGTGAAAACTAAAGCATAATCATTAGATGATATGAATCAGATTAATGTACTTTGCAGTGTGGGGGGTTTTTTTTCAGGTTTTCTGGCTAATGAAAATTGATCTTCTAATTAAAACCCTCACAAACATTCTGGCATATTTATTTAAAATATGATTATATAAATACTTGGCACAACGTATGAAAATAGATTCATAGTTTAATGAGTTTTCCCAGGATCTTTCTATTTTGAAATGATAGTGCGTTATAACGTCTTTACTACACGATATCAGTGTTATCAGCCTTCTATTTTGTGAGAAGATGTTACAGCTTTTTTTTCCTTAAGAACGAGAAAGTTTAATATTGTCCATCTCTTTCTGAACAAATTTTGTTTCTGCTACAAATGTATTGCAGTTACTATGAGGAACAAGTCACTAAACATCCCTTCTCATGTCCCAATGGTTCATGCATTTGCAGTAAATCTTTCAAAGTCAAGATTAAAGGTCTCTACAGACATAAAGTTTATGCAAATATAGAGTTAAAATAGCAGTCATTGTTTTAAAAAATACAGTTTGAGGATGAATTTTCCTGTGGTAATTTAATCTGTTCCAGATAATTTTCACCATTTTGCCACGTAGTTATTTTCAGAGTTATTGCTAGTCTGAGATGGTAAATAAGGCATACATAAGCAAACCTGATAATCAACCAAATTTTTATATGTTGGAAAGCTTGGGTAGGGTATATCTCTTCATGAATATAGTAGTAGTCTTCTGAACACAACTGAGTCATGTGCAGAAATAACTGCGTTGCTTTTCTTGCTGCTTGTCTAGATCCATTCTTTTATTTACCCCTAGTTTTCAAGACCAGAAATGTCTACTTTTTTGAAATTAAAAATCCAAAACTTAGACTTGTGTCATCTCCATTTTCAAAAGCTTTTTGAATATTTACATTGTGTGGGCTGCTGCTTCTTCTTCTTTCATGGTTTAGCTCTTGCAAATGCTATTAGATGCAGTTTGTGAAGACTGTGAAATCAAATCACTCTGTTTTTATATATTTCCAGGGGGCCTGGTATTTTGAAATCAAGGAAGCCAGTAGTGTGTCGGTCCAGTAGTACAATTCTGCTCCAACACACAGATACTTGGGTCCAGTGTTCACCGTCACTCAGTTTGATATACCCATAAAATATTAAATATTTTTTAAAGTATTGCTCTTTTCTATAAAAAGAGCAATCCAGTGCTTCTTAAATCACTAGAGACTGCAATGACTGCTGAACTTCAGGCTTTTTCTTCAGAGAAGGGTAGGACAATCCCAAAAGTTGATGGTAGTAGGCACCTTCTTTCCACATGGGAAAAGAATTTTAGCTTTTCAAATGTCTTCATGTTTAAAGGAATAAGTTGACGGATGGAAATCTCAGTGCAAATGTTAGTGTTTCTTGAGGTTTGTTTTATTGTAATTTTTTTCTATTATTGTTCATGTCTGCTAACTGTTAAGTATAAGCAATAGGTAATTATTCACGAGGGATGATGCTCTTCCTTCCTTTGCATATTAATTTCAACAAAAGATAAAGCAAAAAGAAGCCTTGGCATTAAATTTTAAGAGAAAAAAGAGTAATCTGGAAAAAAAAACATTTCACTTACAATCATGAATTGTTTGACGTCTGTTACTGTAATGACTCAAAGAATCACAGAATCTTAAAATACCGGATCTGAAGGGACTTCAAGGATCATCTGGTCCAACCTTTCTTGGCAAAAGCACAGTCTAGACAAGATGGCTCAGCACCCTGTGCAGCTGAATCTTAAAATTGTGTAGTGTTGGGGAATCCATCACTTCCCTGGCGAGACTGTTCCAAGGGCTGATTGTTCTCATTGTGAAAAATGTTCCTCGTGTCCAACTGGAATCTCTCCAGGATCAACTTGTAGCCGTTACCACTTGTCTTTTCCATATGAGTCCTTGTAAAAGGGGAATTTCCATCTTCTTTGTAGCCATCCTTTAAATACACGAATATGGTGATAAGGTCTCCCCTAAGCCTTTCTCCAAAGCTGAACAAACCCAGTTCTCTCAGCATTTCCTCGTACGGCAGGGTTCCCAGTGTTTGGATCATCTCTGTGGCTCTTCTCTGGACTCTCTCCAGCCTGTTTACATCTTTTTTTGTGTATCAGAGACTAAAGCTGAACACAGTATTCCAGGTGTGGTCTGGAGGTGGCACCTTCCTGGTGAAAGACAGTGCTGGGATACTGCATGGGATAATGACTTCTTTCTCTGGTGACGCCTTTGTTGATGCACCACAGTGTCTCACTGGCTTTCTTTGCCTCAGCAGCAGCAGCACTGTTCACTCACACTGAGCTGCCTGTCCACCAGGATCCTCAGGTTCCTTTCACAGAGCTGCTCCCCAGACAGGTAGATCCCAGACTGTGCTGTGCTTCTGCATTATGTTTTCCTAGATGCAAGACCTTTAAGGCTCTTTTGTAGCCCACTCTTCCAGCCTATTCAGGTCTTCCTGAAGAGTGGCTCTCCCTTCAGAAGTGTCCACTTCCCTCATCAGTTTGGTATCATCAGAAAATTTCATCAGGGTACACTTAATCCCATCATTCAGATAATTTATGAAAATATTAAAGAGCAATGTGCTTGGTATTGATCCTTGGGGGCCTCCACTTTAAATATAGGAAGATGTAGAATGTAGATACAGATGTAGCTATAGATACAGATGTATACACACACACACATACACCCATGAAAGGGAAAAGAACTATCTCTTAAAAGGGTTGAAACTGGTGCCTATACATCTTTTAAAATTACATTTTAATTATGGGAAAGTGTATTTCAACAAGAGCTGTTGTTGCTGTAAAGACGGAATGCAGTGAGCACTCTGCTACCTACAAGTAGGGAAAGGTCTGTGTAAGTCTGGGGTGATATACGAGGCACAGATTCATAAGCACAAAGGAAGTGTCATGTATGGTTCTGGTATTTAGATCAAAATTTCAGGTCTGAATCTAATCAGTTGAGCACAGGGTCTGACTTCAATTGATGTGTGTGTAGGAGTAAGTAAGTGTTTGCCATCTTGGGCTGTAAAAGCCAGCAGAGCCGTGACTTGTACAGAAATACATCATAGTAAATCATGCAGATCATAAATTAAAAACTGTAAGATGCAGCAATACAGTTTGTTAGGCAGACTGCAGAGTTTTATTCCATGTCTCAAAGCTAAAGGGTATGTGCCTGAGGGATGGTTGGGGATGAGAGGTCAGTGGTTTTACACCTGCTGAGAATCTGGTATGGTGAATTATTTCCAATCACTCCTTGAGCAGTAGGTATTTATTTTTATCTTTCTGAAATATTTTACTCCACTTGCTTCTGTTAGTCCTTGCTGACACTAAATATTTGAGAGCAATTTTGCCACAACTAGGGGCAGTTTCAGTGACAGCTGAAGTTTTCCCATAAACTTGTGTGGATTATGCAATTTAAACGGACAGAATTCAATCTTAGCTGCCTGTCATGTTGATCATAATCACAGTTACTTTTTAGAGAGTATTTTTGTAATCTTTGCACATATGATCTCTGCAACTCAGAGTGTTTGCATACCACGCAGCATCTGGCTCAGTTTTTACAGGATCTTAACAGATGCAGTCAAGAACAATGTACAGCTCCCTGATGTCTAAAAATAATTGTGTTTCAGTAATCTCTCATGCTATAATCACTATCCCATACAAATGTAATAATCGTAAAGCATTGAAAATGACTGAAAAATCAGAGGAAATGCCCACAGCATGTAGCCACTGAATCTTTTCTTTAACAAAGAAGAACTATTAGAGATAGATAATACTACAGAAAATACTTCAAATGCTTACTTAAAGAAATACATTGAAATCTTTGTGTCAGGATAGTTTTAACCTAAATCATATTAGAAATACTTTGAATATCATATCAACCCTCCATATAAAAGATATAAGTGACATATTTACTTAAACTATTACTAGTATTTGGCCTGCATGAGTTTATGTTAAGGAAGCTACAAATTTGCTTCTCTTTTTCTCATATCAAAAAGAAAGAAAACTGTGTTTCATTTATGTCTGAAGTATAGATACACCATTGTAACACAGTGGAATGAAGTGCTGGGCTCATACTTTCAGTTCTTCCACAAAAGTATCATTGACTGAAGTTAATGTTTTGCCTGAATAGAAAGTGAGAGAAAGTAGGATGAAATGCCTGATAAAACAGACTGCTTATAGTAACTTTAACATAAATATAACGTCCAACAGCTGTGAGGAATTCCAAGCACAAACTGTGTGTAACCCTTTCAGATCCATGCAGTAGATCTAAAGATAAAATCCATTCTCAAGATAATTGTGGAAGGAAGACATAGTTAGATGCCGAAAAGAAAACATAAATAGGTACTGAAAACTCTTCAGCCATTCGTCAGTAAAATTATGTTTGGGGATCTTTGTTGTAGAGAGAATCATAAAGCTAACATTTGTCTAGGTTTTCTGTCTTCTGTCCAAGTTTTCATTGGCAGGAAGCAAGGAGTATGTGTGTTGTTTGGGATTCCCGAGGTTCCAGCAGTACTGTGGGCTGCAGCCTTTGGAACTAGTAATGACTACATATAGTTTTTATTATTCAGGAGAGGTGTAATGAGTTGGAAAATGAGCAAAGAAAGAACAGCATTAGGTATGACTCTTCAAGTTAATACAAAGTCCAGTAGTTTCAAGCCAAGCATGAAACAGGTGTCTGAAATGGTGTGCCATTAAGTAGGGGTATAGTAAGGCCAGCATGCACCTGTAGGTAATCAGAGTGAGATCAGGCTCTGTGGACAGTGTATATGAATGGCACCAAGCACATGTCTCTTATATTGCTTGAGACTTGTATGTCAAGGGAAAAGGAGATGAAATTTTGTTAGGCAGCTTACTCAGATGAGAACGGGCTTTGAAATCTGAGGCCTCCATATATTACCATGAAAGATGTCTCTAGTAAGTCAGATTACCCCTGCAACACAAAATAAAAAAAATTAAGAATAAAATAATAAAAAAAACCCAACCCCAAACCCAGGAATTGGATCTCTGTCTAATGACTTAGGGTTCTAAAGGTAAATGATTGTCAGGTATGCTCACTTTTATGAAACAGAGACCAACTAATTAACAACTAAATAACGTGTGATTTGAGTGATCTATCACATATAATTATGTGCAAATAATAGCCTTACATTTCAGATAATCCATAGCAAATAATTTGTTTGGACAAGTGTCAGTGAACAGTGATGAATAACAAGCAAATTTTGTAAAATCATTATTGGTTTGTGGTTCAGTTCTAACAGGAAAAATGACATGTAGTTAACAGAGTGTTAATTTTGAATGTTCATCCAATTCTGCTAGAAGGAAAAAGATGACAAGGTTTCAATTCTCATTTTCAGCAATTCATTGCCCTATTGCAAATAAGTCATAGATAGCAAGTGAAGAGTATGCTCCTTATAACATGAGCAACTCTAACTGTGTGTGCAATAAAACATTCTTTGGTGACAGTATTAATCCAAAAATGCCAGATGTATAATATTTTTGTGTTTGCTTTTCTTGTCAGTTTCATGTGGTTCCAGTTTTTGTCTCCTAAAGGTTTTTGTTTTCAGGAGCAGGGTACACTGGAGAGCACTCCAAATTATCTGACATCCTTTAAGTAGTGTCTTTCTGAAATTTCAGAAATTTAGAATGAGAATCCTGAGAGATGTAGGGTAGCATGGATTATTTGTTAACATTGTTTAATTAATATGAGTACTGAATACAACATTCAGCCAATAGCCAGTAATTTTCTACAAATTTTCTACAGCCGTCCTTGGCTTAAATGTTGGTTGCATCCCAAACTTTTGCTTAATCATTTTAATCATCTTGTGTTAAGCGAAATAGTGGATAGTAGGGTTACTTTTCTGCTCCTTTTGTGGCTCTTCTTCCTGGATAACCATCCAAGGTTAAGTGTTCTCTGATATCCATGTAGATATCAGGTTTTCTTCATATAGGTACAGCTTTCAACATTAGAAGTGTCAACTGCAACCCCACAGAAGTGGTATTTCTCCTATCTTCTTGTGAAGAAACGCTGCTATACAGTGCTGCATCTCAGCTATCAGGAAATAAGGTGGTGGCGGTTTACTGATTTTTATACCCCAGTGTAAATTGCATGCAGTTAAATTTTCAAGCGGAATAAAGTTGGGAAAATTCCTCTGAAAGAATAAGCACCACTTCTGCTGGTAAATGGTATTTTTGTCAAGCCACTCATCCTACTGAAACAGTCCTCAGTTTTGCGATCTTCCTTCAATGCAGATCAGGATGTTCTTGAGCTGAAAGTACAGCATCAAATGGAAAACAAAGCAGGTTTCCTCTTTATAATGTTCTCTGATGCATATTTTTCACTTCAATGCAAATTTGTTTTTCCCTGCTAACCATAATATATAGTAATTCACTCATTCTCATAGCATATAGCATAATATGGCAACACCAGGAAGGCAAGGCATTTTGAATTTTTTTATCAACTTCAGCAATAAATAACATGCATACGGCAAATACGAAAAGACTTAGTATCTTGACTCTATATCTAAGCTTAGTTTCTCAGCTTCTTGTATCTTCTGTTTGTACAGTACAACATTTTTCTGACCTATTATTATGCGGAGTATATTTGAAGCAACAGAACCAAACCCAGGCACTTACTGAATTAAGTTTGGTTTCTAAACTTTAGCAAAACCAAGTCCATCAGGAGCATATAATACCAAAATATTCATGCTTCTTTTGGTCTTCCTGAAAGTGATTAAAGCAAGAGCAATTTTGCTGTGGGCTTATGGAAAAATAAAGCTTGCTTACTGCTAGGATTTTAAATTCTTGAGCTAATTTCTTCTTAACTAGAATTTTTGTGACATGAATTTGTCAATACCTTAACCATCTCAGAGCGTAATGAGAGGACACAGCAGCTAAAATGAACTATTTCTATTTGGATCTTTCTGGCCTTGAAATGAGTATTTTGACTCCCTCATGGTCAAATAAGCATAGATACTAGCTAGCTTCTGTTTCCAGTCATGTGCTAGAACAAAGGCTTCTGTCCTGCAAAGACCTTATACTAAATTGTATAAAAGGCACTAAAAAAGGTAGAGGCAAACCAGCAGCTTGGCCTGTACAAAGCAGGGGAAATTGTGAAGCACCCAAATATAAAACTCCCATTTGAGTACAGCAATATTCATGCAAAACAATTTGCTGTTTTCAAACAATACAGCATAATTGACCCTCTTCTTGAGAAACTTTTAATTAAAACAAATTAAGATAATTCTATTTCCAGCTACGGTGACATTTTTAAGGAAGGGAGTAGAAGGAATGGAATGTCTTTTTTTCAGATTAATTTTACCAATGCTTCTCATTTCCTATTAGCAGCTTTTTGTTCCTACTGTCTTCTGATTTACCTTAGTCTATGCCCTGAGAGAATCTAAACTCTGCTGGCCTATAGTGTGCAAGCTGAGTGCTTTTTGAAAAGATCCAGGGAAAAGTCATTCCAGGCCACTTTTCCACAAGACCTGGGGCTTTGGAGGACTGAGCATTTTCATTCCTATATACCTCGGCAGTGGGATAAAATTTTGTGAAGGGGCCTGGATGTAACTGAGAGACTGTAGTTACATGAAACAACAATAAAGCCGGATGGTTTGTTACAGAAAAAATAGTTTCACTAGAATTTAATTTTGATTTGAAAACTCAGGAACATGAGCCTATGAGTTGAAAAATCTACAAAATCCCATTGTGTATCTTGTTTTAGTTGACTTCTTTTATTTAAATAACAAGAATATTTTAATTATAAAATTTATTTCAGGTAAGTAGATAAATTCAAGATAGTTCTTTCCTCTTTATTTTTTTCCCCTTATATTTGTTTTCAGTGTTAGCTTAGTGCAGTTGCAGAGCTCTTTCACAATCCAACAGCCATGCTTTGCACAAGACCTTTCCATAGAGACTCTGGTAACCAGAAGCTTGATGTAAACAAAGCCCAGGCAGGAAGGAGCTTTGCAAGGGGCTCCATTTACATGCATGATTGGATCCTAACAGAACAAGGAAGACTTTTGGAAAAAAAACCATTATGTTTTATTACGAATATTTATTTCATTTCATGTGACTGGAAAAAATCTGCTCTGTTATGTTCCCACTCATAAGAACAGTTACTTTCCAGTTAAACAAATAAAATGAGATTTTCTAAATTTTTTTCAACACATCTGTAGTACCTGTGAGCGTTTCAGAGATGCTGCCTAATATCCCTTGAGTACTTTTGAAAATCTTGTGGTTAATTTAATATACTCTTGTCTGTGCTGCCAGTCTAATGTACTTGCTAGCAAAACTTTTTTGTAGTGTGCAAACATAAGATTTTGGAAAGTTTTACCAAGCATATCTGAAGGATTCTCTTATCACAGAGAAATGAAAGAAAATGTAACCAGTACTCTATTTACTGGTCTTGGATAAGAACAATAGCATAACATCAAAACACTTCACATAAAAGTACGGAGAATGCTTCTTGCTGAGTACCAAAGTTATTTCTTGCTGACTGTGGGAAAAAGAAGGCTTAAAATTCTTTAAATACTAATAAGCAGAAGAGATGCTTACAATTGAAAGTTACATATGATTTCAGTGAACAACAAAGAGATTATTGTATGTAAGTGGTAAAGTGGGCTGATTTCTGAAGGACACAATGAAATGGGTGGGAGAATGGGGCAAAGGAAGAAGTTCAGGATCTCCAGTTTATAGTATTTTTTCTGGTGTGTTCAGAGGTTGTGTCAGAATTTTCCTAGATACAATTATTAATGTTATCAACAGAAATTAAGATTAAGTTACATGGGCCAAAACTACAGGAACAATTTTCTAACTCAAACCTTTGGGCATGTCATGTACACCTGAGTTAGAAATAAAGCCAGGTGGAAGTAGTCCAAGATAAAGGCTTCAGTACCAGTAGCTACCTCTGAAATGTAGGGAGACATCAGGTTTCATGAATATATGGATGACATCTAAAACTGTGCAAGCCACTTTGGTTTTGAACTAGAAGACAGGAACACAGCTTGTTTATCCAAGAGATGTTCCCTGTTACCTACACTGGTCCATTCCTCTCTGAAGACAAAACATTATATAAGCAAAAATTTGAGGTATGTGCATTATTACACTAGTTGGGGTTATCTACAAGATAACCTTCTACCCTACATGAAAAATGTCCAGATGACATCTGCTCTGAGTATGACTCCAGTACTGAATAGGAAGCAGATACAGAAAAAGAAGAAAGGAAAATGTTGAGGCTGATACAGTATTTTCTCCTTTATTTCTAGCAATTTTTTCTTATCATAAGTATTTTATAGTAGCATTAGGTGGAAAAAAGAATGAAGGACACACAGGAAGGTATTTCATCTGCAGATGGATTTTTATCTAGGAGGTAATACCTGGCTAACTCACAAAAGAAAATCTCTTATAAAATGTTTAATGTCTTCCTTGCTATAACAATAATTTTATTATGTTACCAAAAAATGTTGCAACAATGAAACATTAATGACAACAAACAGCATGAACATTTTTGTAAAGTTCATTGTTAAGTATTTATAAAAATATTCAAACTGCATAGCTACTGTATTAAATTAAATTACAACCATTTGTGATAAATAGAACATATATTATGTAATAATGTGACTTTAAATTGTTTAAACAATCCAGATAAATGGTGGAGGCAAGACCCTGGAGTTTTTCCCTTTGAATTTGAAAGAGACTAGATTACTGTTGAAAAACCTCAATTTAGTAACTCAGTATCCGTGACATACATGTTGAAATGAATGTGACACATGGAAAAGCTAGAAAGAAAATCTCTCTGAATCACAAGCAGAAGTGACTATATCTGGGCAGAAATTTCCCATCGGAATCCCTTTCTGCTGAGACATGCAGTTTTAGTTTGGTCAAATGGACTGAAATTTTTAATATTCATTACAATTTTCACAGGGGAAATAAAAAAGAAAGATGTGGTTCCTTGGATTTGTGAATCCTTGCCTGATCATGCAGGAAAGCCACTGTGGAGCCAGAACTGCCTCAAAGTCAGGACATTGACCCTGAGAGAGGCTCATCCTCCTGTGCCCTGGGGACTTTGGCCACCACAGATCTGCTGCATTTCAGTGGAAAGGCTGGAAGCTCACAGAGCTGGGTGACCTGTGGAGACATTCAAAGGCCCACTTGATGGGCTTGCCTCATCCTTAGGCTCTTGCTCCACAGATTCCCCCCTTTAATGCCAATGCTAGGGGGTCAAATGGTTTAATAAGGCCATTGGTGACTTTTCCTGACCATCCAACTTAGAAATCAATAAGCCATGGAAAAAGAGTTCACCAGGAGTACAACTTCTCAAGATCCAACCTCATGCAGAAGTCTGAACCAGAGGCTGGAGTACTACACCTTGAAGTCTGGATGGATGTGGATGTATTGCTTATTGGAGCAAGCATTGTGCTCCCTTGAGTCGTGGTGAAAGAGCTTGGCTGTTGTGTGTCTGCATAGAGCATGACGTGTCGTTCAACGGAAGTCTTAGAACAGAAATCACCATGCATCTGCTATAGCCATTTTGCTTAGTAGACAAATTGGAGATTTTATGCCACCAAGTGATGTGGTACTGTTCCTGCTTCTGCTGTTTTCTTAATGCCCCACAAAAGAATGAAATAAGCTGACACTCCTAAATTGAACTGAACAGAACTTCAAATATCTTATTTTCCTGTTCAAGTTTCAAACTGTTCAACTGCAAAATATATTTATTCAGTATGAACAAGAGTATCTGTTGCTGCTTAATTGAAAATGAGAATTAAATAATAAATCAGTATTAAAATATTAAAAAAATATAAAGCCCAGGAAAGAAAGGATTGCTAACATTATGATTGCTTAAGTTCTGAGCGAAAGTTTTACAACTCTGCTACCAAGTTTTAATCTTTGGGATTTTTTTCTATAATATATGAGTAGAAACAGATGTTCTCCACTACTAACATCTGATCTGAGTGTAAAGAATTAAGGGCATTATATACTGTCAAAGCAATGAGTGATATTTAACCATGCAGAGTCCTGTTAACCTCAGACACAACTACAGTCGTAAGCATCTGTATATTGTCCTCAAACTTTAGAGTAATCTATTATGACAGTCAAGTATCTATAAATGATATAAATGCATTTAAAGAAACAACAAGGTTAATTTAGATAATTCCAGACAGAGGCAAGTTTTAGTTTCCAGTAGTGTTAGGGCCATGAAATAGTTTTGATTTGCATAATTCAACAACTATTTCAGGTATCAATCACCCATTTTATACTTAAGCTCAAGTCCTTTTCTTAAGTATTCCAGCATGTTCAGCTTCTTTTGGTTCTACAGGCCAGCCGCAGGGTGGGCTTTAATGGCTGTTTCTGCTTAAGAAAATCACTGTCTGATATACTCTTTTTGTTCCTACTCTGATTCCCTTCTCGACCTGGATGAAAGAAATTGGAAAGTTATGAAGTCGGCATTTCACTTCAAGTTTCCTCAACTACTCAGGCTGGAATGCCCAAGGGAAGAAAGCATTTAGTAATGATAGCTATGTTATTGCTGCCTCAGTATTGATCTTCTTGGCCATCAAGTTAGAATAAGTTGTGGCATGGACAGAGCCTGTGTAAATCAGCCTCAGGGTTATGACAGAGTAGAGCCATGCTACAGCTCTTATCCCTCCACAAGGATGTTTTAAGTAAAGTTCCCTTGGATCTAGCATATTTAATAAATAGCAGATCTGATGATGTTACTTATAACCATAAAGTGAAAGTGGCTTATTTTATATGGCCTTTGCAAAAGCAAATTTTTGAATATCCAAGTATTTGCTCCAAGTTCCCTGTAGTTTATATAGTCAATATTGGTACCAACAAGATGAAATTCCCCAGAGCAGCCAAGTTGCTTGAATTAAAAAGAATGCTGAAAATTACTTCTCTAAGCCAGCATTTTCCAAAGTCATCACCATAAATCTGCCAAATACATTCCAAACTAGTATTTTATGACAGAGTATTCGCCTCGTTATACTCAATGGAAAAGACTGTACTCCGTGCCTTCCTTGCATTAACCAAAGAGGCATACTGAAGAATGTTAGTTTAGAAAGGATGAACATGATACAACATTTCACATTAATTTTCAGTTTGAAGAGTACTCATATAACAAAACAATCTTAAAGAGCTGGATGCATCAATGAGACCACTCTTGTTAGCAGATGCAACACTGTAAATAAGAGATTTGTTATCAAAGGTTTTATGTCAGTCAAAGGACTAGGTTAATTTGTAGTATGCATTAATTAAAAAAGAAAGTTCTACTGTAAATATTATAGCCTGCTGGTTTAGAAGAAACTTAACTATTTTGTTTGTTGGAAGAACAAAAATAATCAAATCTGAAATCCCTGTAAACCTTCAGGAAAATGCGTGGCCATGAAAGAAGAAAGATTCTGTGGAAATGTCTCCAAAGTCACCTGGATTGTGACGCCTGAGCAGTCATATCACAGACCCAAATGCCTCACTGCTAACTTGAGCCATGTAAATTGGAGGTGTGCCTAAGATGGAAATGTTGGTTCAAATTTGCAAAGTTGGACAGGCTTTGCTCATGTCTTCAACAGTCTTGTGATCTGCTGAAACTCTTTTAACTTGAAAAGAACAGGCTGCATTCTGCTGTTTGGAGTAATGTCAGAGGAATGAGATGAGCAGAACAACTATAAATAAAAATAGACAAAGATTAGAATATACATTACTATGACCTTTGCTTTTCCCAAAGTGAAATTAAACAATCCAGATGTGCTGAAAGTTGAAGTAGGACTTTGTCGTGTGCCTTATGATGTAATTCAGAGATCTTTCAAAAATGTGAGACACTTGTGATCACCAAGGGTGATCCTGGATTCCCTACCTACCCTCACCATTCATCAGGTAGGGCTAGGTACATCATCTCTGAAGAAGGAGAAGAGAAGCTATGGACCAAATAATGTACGTGTATTTGATCCTTGATTTTCTATAAGGAAAACATTGCTACTTGCTTTGTTGGGGCTTATGGCAAAACCACCAACTAGGCACCACTCTGTGTAGAGATTTGGACAAATTCCTGTCACTGGACTATATTATTTAAGAAAAACAATATGGAGAATAGTAAGTGAGGTGAATTTATTTCATAAAGCTCTAATATCACCTAGATGTTGACATTTATGACAAGAAGATTTAACTACTCTTAGCCGATTCATAAGGGTATGTGGCTGCCTATTCTTGTATGGGGGGCCCTAGGGCTGGCCCCCCATGCCCTCCGGGTCTAGTGCTGTGCTTCTTCACTATGTCACAGAAGGGGAATTAAACTAATGGCTTTCATTGTTTTTCCTGGAAGAGAGGCAAGTTTTGTTATGAGGATAAGCTTTCCCTCGTCAAGGGAAAATGGTGTGAAATCTCCTTCAGGATGAAGCTTTGATCATTGTTCTTACTCTTTTGGAATTATTTTGACGCTTTTTGTGTAGCAAAGAACAGGAAAGACTGTAACAGTCAGTTGGTTATAAATTTCTTTGCATTGAGTATATGTATTTTTTCCTAATGCTAAAAATTAATGACATCACCTCTTAATCATAGTTAATCGCTCACCCTATTATAGTTCAGCTGTGCTTGGACCTTATAGAGAAATCTGTCAGACATACCATTTTTGTGGTGCCAAAATTCTTTTCTGCAGTTCATTTCCCCATGAAGTTAGCTTCAGTCGTTTTGAATTCATTTGGAAGGAATGGCTTCTCTCAGTCATCTGCCCACCCACAGACGCATGCAAAATCCAGAAAAGGTTAGTGTATGGTGTACTAGGAGATTGTGAACAGCAGGCTGCATTCCTTCTTGAGATGCAAGGGAACAATAATTGGGGGTGTGTACTACCCAGATTATTAGTAAATACTTTCCCAAGATTCTAATTTGTATGTGTAAATATGGTTTACACACTAGCAGCAACCCTTTTTCACTCTTTTCAAAGTTATTTTTAGTGATAACCCCACTTATGATTATTAATTAGCTCAATCACAAATCTGCATAAGTGAGGTTGTCATGGTCAACTCAGTTTCCATGAGACAGTTTCAAATACAGCACAATATCATGGCAATGACTATCACTGCACTATATCCCCAACTCCACACTCTTTTAAATGTCCTGTTTCACCCAGCTCTCTGACACTTCACATGTGATATAACCCTAGTATGGGTACTTAAATGTATCATAAGATCAACTCTAAATTCAAGAGAAACTGAGCCTGAGCCCGTGAATTGGCCTGTAGCTAAGCAGAGCTGCACATAAATCCCTAAGCAACATGTTAAGTTAGAGATCTCTTGTTTATCCATTTCATGCTTTCTTTAACATTTAATGCTCCAATTAATTTTTCTCTATATTAATCCATGTCCTTTATGATTCCCTTGGATTATGTTTTCTGAATTTATGCTTTCTTGATTTTTTTTTGATCCATGAAGAATTAGATCTCCTTAGTTCCACAAAATTATAACTATCATACTTATTTCATCCCCACAAGACTACCGGGAAAAATAAATTTTTGCCATTAGACACCTACAGTGCTTGGAGCATTATTTTTCGACCATGTATTTCTTTATTTGCTATGTAGAGGCTTATAAAAAAGAATTCCAGGTTGTATTAAAATTTGTTGAACACCTTTATCAGTGCACAGAACATTGCAACTAGCATATGCCATCCCATGATATTTCTTTTTGTACTCTGCCTGTGGAAAAAATTACATACTGTAAACATTCATTTATTAAATATTAGCGAATGTTAGATGTGTGATGACATATTTCTTGCTAGCTCAGGGCCAAAAGCTAGTGCCCTATTTGCAAGATATTTTTTAGCTTACCTAGTGAGTTCCTAAGCCACAATCCATTTAAACCAAATTGATTTTATTTAAAAATGTTTTGCCATTTCTATTAAATTTTTCTTGTAAAATCAAGGATACACAGAAAACTCAATTTTTGGAAGAACACAAATGTTGATGCAACAGAATTTATGTGCTTCAAATAATTTTTTTCTGTAGGTCATATCTGTACATTTTAAGCAGTTACAGGAACAATGCTTACCATGAATTCAGAAGTCTTTAGATTCTTCATTCTGTATTAATGATGTGAGGATCTGTCTTTTCATAGGTTTTGCATTGTATATACAATGCACAGCAAAGGCTTAAAGACATAAGATTAATATGAAAGGGTTTACTTCTAAGGTAATGTAGTAGCAACTACTAATGTAGTAGCAACTTTCGTAGCTTAGTGTCCTTCTGTCGTTATTTTGGTATTATCAGAAGCAACTTGAGCCAATTTTAGTGCACATTCAATCAGTATTGCTTAATTCTACCTCTAACATGCAAAAATGTGTCATCAAAAGATACTAGTAGCCCTGGCATCTTTCAGCTTAAGTAAACTTATTTTTCAAAATACATTTTTTGTTTAAAAATGAGATGAAAAACTCATATCACAAGTTTTTAGTAAGCAATTAGATCTTACAAAGCATTTCTTGATAAAATGACTGGGCAAAAATCAAGTGGCATGAATTTACATAGGCTGCAGTTATTGAGGCAAGGATTTGTAGGAAAATAAAAGGTACTGTATAGGAAACATCCTTGCTGATCAGATAGAAAGCCTTTCCATATTACTCTAGTGTGTAATAAATGAAAACCACACACATTTGACAAAACAAAGGTAAGCAGAAGGAAAATGTGTCCTAGGAGACCATGAGTGAGCCCAGACCCAGAGGCTATTCCAGATCTGTTAGCACAACTGCCTTTAGACCTCACCACACAGCCAGATGTTGCTGCTAGAGTCTTCCCAAGCTTGGCATCTGGGTCCTGGCACGCCCCAGGAACGGCCTGGGGTGCTACCCTGCTCATTAGGGTAGGTGCACAAACATAAAGGCTGGGTGAATTGCTTCTTGTTTCAGCTGAAATATCTAATTTGTTTTAGAGTGTAGATCCTCTAGACCACAAATGTTAAATATTTGAGTAAAAGTGCCACAGATTAAATATTTCTCACTATATATAAAAACACATACATCTATTAAATTTGATTTCCTTTTTTTCTATTGGCAGAAGCTCTTCTTCCCCCCATCCTGCACCTCCAACCCCCCGGCCCAGGACTTCAGGATCTGTGTAGTAGTATTTTTCTCAATTTATAGTAATTTATAACTTTTCTTTTATAGTAACTTTTCTCAATTTATAACATCCCTGGGGTTTAAAAACTGTGTAAGTTTTCAGATTGAATCTTATGAGGTTCTTGTAGCCTTTGCACTTGAGACATCCGTCACTGGTTGCCATATTCTCTCCTAGACAGATACGATTTCACCCACACAATAGGGATACTGAGCAGTAACTGTAACCCAGATCTTCTGCTGGCACAAGCTGCACTATGCTTAATCAACTTCAGTGTGAAGCTATGCCAGTTTGTACCAGCTGGGCATTTAGCCCTTTGTCTGCCCCCACATAAAAACTGTGTTTAACTGCTTTTATTGAAGCTTTACATTTTCCATGTGAGCATAAGTAACATTTTCACTTTAGAGCCAAAACTGACGGTTTATTTCTTTCCCATTTCTGCTCCATCTCCATCCATCTTGAGAATTAAATGCACACAGGGGAGGGTAAGTAAACTGCTTAGGAACATCTGGGATGCATAGAGTCTCTGTTTCAGTCTCCAGAGAGAGCAACCCATTTGCACAGTACGTCTGGTGAACATAGAGCTATTACTGGAATCAGTGGCTACTTCAAAGATTTAATGGGATATCCAAATCTTGCTGTGCTCCTTTCCCTCTAACTTCAGCCCACCTTCAGTGGCTGCTGTCTGAGACCAAACAGGTCAGTAAAGGACAGATGCTAGATGAGGGACAATGGGCTTGATCTTTGTGGCAAAATCCTGAAATAGGTGTGTATTTGCAAGTTTCTGCACCTCCCTAATTCGGACTGGATGAGATTGCTACAAAGTCAAGTGTTCTTGTGCAAACCTGAAAGCCTCATACATGCAATCATGTATTCACCAGTGCTATTGATTTCAACTTTAGTGTCTAAGTGCTCACCACATGAGTAAAGCTTGAACATAATAGCCTTCTGATAGTGTTCCAAGTTTGGGGGGATATATGAAGGTTAATTGAAGCTACAGACTTGGCAACTTGCCTCAAATGGCTGTGTGCCATGGCGTTTGGGGATTTTAGCTGTTATATGTATAAGTAATTGCTCTTTACCAAATGCTTTAGGGAGAAGAAAAATCACCAAATCTAACAATTTAACATATAAAATTCTCCATGCAAAAAGGTAAAGCAAACCCAAGCCTTCAATATCTGTAAGGCATGCCTTGGCATTGGGACTGTTATCTTGCACCAAACACCATGTTCTTGCTTCTGAAAGCATTTATCAGCAAATTATTGGCTCAGTAGATTTAATATTTCTGTACAACAATGATATTTATGAGAAGAGCCAGGCTCATGTTGTATACCTGGAGATCTGGCATACAAAAAGGCAGCAGGCAGGCTGGGCCTTTTTAAGCCAATACTTCTCCCATCTGTCTGTCCTTCCCCAGCACTGAGGGTTACTGGCGCCACACCATGTTAGCAGAACAAAATGTGTGCACCAGACACTCTAGGAAAGGGTTTGATGTCCAAAGATTCAGCAGGTCAGATGTGCTGGGTTAAGCATTAATGAGTCAAGCTAATATGGTGAATTGTGAACGGGAAATGTTCATTGCTCTGAGTTACACACTGTAACCTCCAGCAAAGGAGTCAGGCTGACAGTCAGAAAAATGGTATTTGAGTGACTGATACTAAATCCAACAGAGTACGTCTGTTAGGGCCCTTAATGAATACTGTCAAAGAAGATAAGTTTGTGTTCACATGATGGGCTTTTGACCTATGTAAGGCAGTAGATCTTCTTCAGCCACTGCCTTGTAGCAGAGGGGCAGAATGGATTTCTTGGCTAGGTTATTGTTGCTCACATTTTAACAGCTGAAATACTTTCAGTCAAAACCTGATCATCTGATAATGTGTAACAAGAATATATTGAATAAAGATATTCATGTTACTGTGCTCAGAGATAAAAAAGGGATTGCTTTGAGTCAAAACTTCAGAGTAAATACTAATTCGACATATTCCCAGGATTTAGGAATATCCTTTGGACCCTGGCATAAGGAGAATGCTGTAAAATCAACTTCTGTCTCTTTCTGAGGATGGCAGCATTAGCTCAGCTGTGCCAGTCTGACTGCAGCAGTCAGCAGAAGTTGTGTATGCAGCCACAGAACTGCAACAGAGTCTGATCATCATCCTGATGAAATTACACTGATCTAATTTGCACGCTGTGAAGACATTTGGCACTGGCTGGATCTGAGCCGTGACATCTTCATTGGAACTAAAAGTACACTAAGAAGTGACATTACATTTCATACTCTTTTGTGCCAGACTGTGGCATTTCTTCCTCTTTAAAGGCATTATTTCAAGAACATTTAATTTGGCTTTGATATGTCTGCCATTTTGCTATGCAGGAATGTACTGAGCCAGAAAAGCTCAGCTGTAATAAAGTTTGGCACCATCAGCCTACCATATACCTGCACCATCCTGTGCAATTTAATTGGCATTCAGTGGGTTGATAAATGGATTGGCTTAATGAGACAATATACGTGACATATGCAGGACTCTCCTGAGGAATAAGATTCATTTTTGCACTTCACACATCAACATGCTACAGATACCAACACAGTCACCTCCAGCAGCTGTGCTATAACCAATGACATGCCTTCCACTGGGTTGACCAATATCTCTGCTATCTCTCAATCTAGCTTTACATAATTTTCCATTTAAGCATTTTCCTTTCTGAATTTTTTCATGATCTTTCTGATTGCAAAAATTAAGCAAGATACTGTAACTGCCTTTGAAAACTTCTGTATAGTATATATCCGTATTTTTTGTGGTATGAATCAATAGCCTATCTTCACAGCTTTCTGAGGATTTGTGCATACATGCTTAGAAAGAACTTCTAGCTGTAGTTTGAATATAGTATAAAAAAGACCTAAAAATATTCAGCAAAATACACATAAAAGTAAAGATCTATGTTATGTAGTTTTAAATGACTATGAGTAAGCATGACTTATTCTCCTCAAAGGCTCATTTGTGGTGAATTAGATTTATATTAGAGCCATCTCTGAATCGAGTGTGAGGATGGGGATCTCTGGGAAGTTACAGTGTAGCTGACAAAGGGGAACATTTCAGTGCTATTTACAGTACAAATAATTACTGACTGCTGTAAAAGTTTATTCAGACTTTTTTTTTCAAAGCAAACCTAATTTCATCTTAGTCACGAATGAACAAAAGAGCATCAGTAACATCAGGGATCTGGTTCAGTGTTTAAAAAACAGTAGTTTCATGGTAGATCTTTGAATTTTGTCTCTCAGATGTAACCATGAATGTAGTCAATGTTCTTTGATGTTTTTCACAGTCCTGATTCTTGGGGCTATAGATCATTTAAGAGTTAGGATTTAACAACAATCCAGAGGGCTAATCTGTCTTTCATGGACAAGAAAGATATACATCCAGCTTTCTGGTATTTTACAAAGTCTTGGAAAACAGAGACAGAAAACATTAACCCACTTATGCAACACACGCACTGACTTAGTTTCTTAGCTGACTTAAAAATGTACATATATATCTCCCTTATTTTAGAAAATAAATGTTCAGTAAGACCAAGTTCTCAGTCATCATTACCACCAGGATAATGAAGATAAAATGCAAACAGTTTTATTGGTCTTTCTTCTCTGGTGTAATTCTGAGGGCCAAATTCAGATGCTTTATGTGAACCAGTTGTTTATCAAGATATAGAAAGGAATCACTACCAAAGAGCTGGAAAAAAATAGTCAAAATCATGTAGGCATGAGGAAAACTGAGAGCCAGAGCACTGTTTGCCTGTCTTGCCCTTGAGAAATTGTGTAAGGATTTTCAAAGGAACATTAGGGAACGAGGAGCCAAACTCCTCCTGAATGTACATGCATATTAATATGTTAAATTCCTTGTTTCTATTGGAAACAAAAGCTAGTCCACATACCCAAGAATGTACAGACTCACACTACAGGAATGGCCACTACTTCAACCAGGAAAAGAAAATTCGGCAGAAGCAAAGAGGTGAGTGAAGCTGCAGCTGGCTGCTGCTGAGCTGTGCCCTGGGCCATCACAGTACCTGCCGCTGGCTTCTTGTCCATAAGATGGAAGAAGCCCACGTATCACTGCCTCAGATTTCAACTGGGTGCCAGTTTGATGCTTGCAATTCTGCTCTAAGGAAAGCCTCATACATGCAAATAAGCCCAAGGAAACTAAAAAATGAAACGGTGTGTGACAGTTTCTAATTACTGCGTAAAAACAACATATGGAAACTTCATTGTCCATTTCATCCCTCAACATGTACTATCAAGTTGGATTTCTTTTGCTCAATCATTCTCTCTAGAGCATTTGGAGCTGTTTCGCTTGTATTATATGAAGAAAAACAGCACTTGATATGAGCAGTGTGATGGTTTTACTTTCTCTGTCCGAGCTCGTTAATCTCATGGAGGGTTTAAAAAAACACAACAATCTCACTGGCTTGGCAAAAATTGTAGTGTTCTGAAAAATCAGTAATTTCTAAATGCTTTTTCAGAAATATTCCATACATGGTATCAAATCATATTTGAAAAAGTATAAACATTGAGAAAGAGGGGAATCATGTAGTAGTTAAACATAGCCATAGTAAATGCTAACAAGTAGAGAACATCACTTGCTGATGCGTGTTGGTGGGGTGAATTATTGTAGATCAGTGAAGGAATAGGAAGTATGACTTCTTTTTCCATGCAATGAAATAGGAGGAAGTATTCTTCTAAGCTTTTAAGTGTTTTCTGCTAGATTTCAAATTGAAATATTTGTAATGAAGGCATAAGAAAAAATTTAGAGGATATGGGTGTGTCAAAGAAACAAAGCATACATCGAAGTCCCATTTTCTATGAGCAAAAGTCTTGCAGGCTTCCCTATCAAGCCCTGTGGCCACAGAAGCAGAGTCAGTTAATGAATCAGAAAAAAGCTGGTTACCAGATGTCCTTACTTATTAACACACACATCGCATTCTGTAATGGCATTCACTAAACAATCTGTGTGCAGCAGACTCTGCTCTGTTTAAAGTCCCTTTTTCAAAAAAGCACTTCTAACTTTTCTTCCTGTGATTGATTTCGGGTTAGCTGTTGTTTAAGATGCTGCCAGGCATTTTGTCTAATTGAAATTTCTCCACCATTCTGAAGGTTCCTAAGGTACCTAGCAAAACAAAACTGTTTTCAGCATTTATTCTTTCACTCTTCCTTCTAAAATGATAATGAAATAAGATGAAATAAATAAAAAAATATTAACTTAACGGCAAAGCAGGAGAGAAACCAATTCTCTTTGATGGGTTTCCACTGCTGCTAATTTTAATGCCACCCATTGTTCAGCTCTGCAGTCTAATTTTATGTTAATATCCTGAAAGTTGTCAAATCTTGGCAAAACCTATGCATAAATTACACAGAAAGTAGCTCACAGGAGGGGGAAAGTAATGACTGTCATGGTTAGCCAAACCCATTAATAGTCTGACAAGCAATAACCCAAGAGCTCTGGTCAACTGCTGCAGACATCTGTGAAACTTTTGCAATTAATTTTTTTTGGAGGAGGTATCAGCTGTGAAATAGCACATAAGTGACTGATTATTATCAGCTCTGCTGGTGAGGGCAGAACTGATCAAATCCGAGTGTTCATGCTTCTAGTACATTATAGGTTTACACATCCAAAAGTTTTAATTTTCCTTATTTTTGAGGCACTCTAATCTCCAGGAAGGGAAAAGGAGGAGTAGTGGTACATGAGTAGCACTTATACATAATCTTATAATCAGTTTCCAAAGAACTTTACAGAGGTTATTAGCACTATTTCTGCCTATAAAGTGAAGAAACTGAGGCAGAGTTAATGTCTGTGTATTCATGCACATGACAGAACATGAGTGAGGCAGACAAATGGATAGAGAGACTTTCCTGAAGCCAGATATTAACCCAGAGATATCTCTGCTACATCAGGCAGTGCTTTATAAAACTGTAAGGTCACCTATTTAAAAGCTGGAAGAAGCACACTGTGCTGAGAACAATGTAGCTATTTGCTCAATTTTTTGATCAAGCTTTTGATCAAACAAGTTCCCCTGAATTCTAGTTTACAGGCTCAAGGGTCAGCTGAGATCTGTTCCATGATTCCTTATGAATCCAAAATTCATGGTGGAAAGTGCTTTATAATTGGGTTGACCGGGCAGAGGTCTGCTGCACCAAAGTGCAGGCCGGTTAAAACTGAAAATGCATTTATTTTATTTTCTGAATTAATACCTAACATGACTGACATGCTCACAAGTAGCCCCTACATCTGAAGAGTGATTTGCCCTGTTGCATTATTGTGCCTGGTTTTTTCCCTGCTTTTGTATAAAATCTAAAATACTGATAGGCATTTGTCACTGGTAAACTGTACTTTTATCTTTAACAGGAAACCATTACTGGAAGTTTTGACTGAATTAAATGCTATGTATTTCCTTAAAAGATTTTTCTTATGCTAGTAGATGGTCTGAAATGTTGTCTCTGAATTTCTCATTGTCACTACAGTACAAAATAATCCAGTAGACGCTAAAACCAAAAGCAAAACCTCTAAAAATTTTCAGGCACCATGATTTATATGGCATGCTATACTCCTAAGAAAATAATTGCTCTCACCAGTATTAATGAACAGATAATTAACATGATAAAATACATGGGGCATATAAAACTGCAGCAATATCTTATTTTTTGACTACAATATAGACCTCAATGTACAGTTATAACACAGCCATTACATTCCAGATTTTTCATTCTCATACTTTACCTTTTTCATTCTGCATCTTGAACTCTGCTAAAGCTTAGTGGACAACACAGATAGGCAGGCACTATAGAACATATTCTGAAAAAAAGAGAAATGTTACTCAAAAATAGGATTTTTAAAAACAAACTTATCTTGGAAAACACAAGAAAAAGGGACATGCTAAATGTAGCACATAAACTGATGCCCACAGTCTGGAAAACAAGTTTGCTACCGCCTTGGGACACATAATTTTTAGAAATAATGGACCATTTGGCAGTTCTGCACATGTCACTTAGCATGCTTGGAAACACCATGGGCTTTGCTTTATTAATATACATGATTTGAAATAAATTCCCTCTGAAATGCTAAAGAAATCCTCAAAACAACTAATTCATGTGACCTTTCTTTATTTAAGACAGCCTTTATACTCAGGCTGTCCTGTGCTCTTGGAAAAGATAGATATTAACTAGTCTACTGTTTTCATCCCCAGACTCCGGCAGAAAGCAATTCTGTGGGATAGATTGCAGTGCACAGATGGGAAACTATCAATGGGCATTTACTTGGGGTGCTGCCTCATTCCAATTAGAAGAAATATAAAGGAAAAACAGAATCTTGATCTTGGTTCTGTGAGCTTCAAACTGAATTTAGCAGACCTTTCCACCTCGAGGAATCTGTTTCTAACAGGATAGCACACACTGCCTTTTCCAGAAGGGTCCTTGGAAAGAACCTGAACAACAGTGGTGGCAGTGGAAAGTTCAGACACTTTCCACCGTGCCGCAGTCAACGCAGTCCCAGGAATCCTGAAGGTGAACATAATCAGTACAGGCGAAAAAGAACTTGGGTGCCAGAAAACTCTGCTTCCAAAATCCAGCCATATCCGTGGTGCAGCAAAGCAGGTGAGAGGGCATACCAATTCTCACACATAATTTCTAGGAGCTTTAGCCCTGCCAAGTCCTGTCATTCCATGAGTACAATCCCTGCCATTGTGCTCGACCCTGTGCAGAGACTGAATGCCTGAAGGTGCCCTTCTGCCCTTGTGTATCCCTGGAAAGACATGGGCACAATTTAGCTTTTAGTTCCCCGACTGAGCTGGTCCTTGTTATTCAAAAGCCTCTTTTCTCTTGACCATAGGTTATTTGGAGAAGAAGGATTCGAAGCGACCTCTTTTTTGCCCTTTGGCACAGAAACTTCAATAGAATGTTTAGGCTGGACAAAGGCCTGCTCAGAATTAATACAGCTGCACTTTTTGTTGAGAAACTTATTAATAAACTAAACCCATGCATTTTTTCTTTGTCAGTTTATTGACATGTAACTACAAAGTAGGAAAACGAAGAAATTAGATNGTGCTCTTCCGATCTATGAACAAGGTCAGAAGAAATGTCAAGTTTTTCTAGAATCAAGATGAGTGAAGGGGATATTCCATTTTAAAAATTCTGGTTATCTAAACTAGATAATTGTTTTTTTCCCCCTTCCCACCTTTCTTCCCTTTCATGAGGAGAAAGTAAAGATTTTGATTTTCTCTTTTGATCCACACTGATTGTTTCTACACCAGTAAATCAACCTTACTTGTGACTGCTGTCTGGCATATGGTGCAGACGGTGCAGACTGGCCAACATCCATGCTGTGAAACTGTCTCCCTGTCCAAAGGGTGTTTGTGTTCATGCTACCTATGGGGAAAGGTCCTTGTGAATTGTTTGGAACTGCTGTAGCTGGGAAAAGCCAGGAGTGTGTCAGAGACTCTTTTAACAATTTAACAGTGTAGACAATCAAATTCCAGTGCTTGGAAGCATTTCCCTGACACTTCTAAGTCTACTAGTCTAGACACAGCCAGTGTGGTCAAAATCTGCTTCCCCTATTCACGTGAATAGCTCCAGTGAAGTCAGCTGTGAGATTGGCTGTAAAACAAGAATTCTGTTTTGCAAATGATTTCAAGCATTTGGCCTTCATTCTACATTGGGGAAAAAGAAAACAACCCACAACCTTGAGCTTTCAAATTTTTAAAATTAAACATCACAACTGAGAACTATCCAAATAACCAAGTGGCCAATATGTTCATCTAGAATGTAGGGGCTCATGTTGAAATCTCTATCTTCTCTAAGTGAGAAAGGCCTGTTCCTGATAAGTCATATTGCTGATGAGTTTGGGAATCCAATATATAGGTAACTCAATATATCAGGAATCCTGGTGCTCCAAATTGTTTTGTTTTTCCCATTAGCACAAAAGCTTAGTCTGAAACTGAAGAAATTCCAATACTGAAATACCTTTAGTATGGAAAAACTGTTTTGTTAAAGATATTCTGGTAATTTAATGTGACTCCAGAAGTTCAAAAAAACGCCCTCAAGAAACAACCCACGAAACAAGTCTGACCCCCAATCAACTCAGCCTACACTGTAGCAGTGGCTAAGACATTTGCCTAAGTAATATCTCATTCCAGAGATCACAGGAGTTTGGCTAAACTAGGAATTTTCTCAGTCAAAAGTTTTTTTCTTTTGTAACTAAATTAACTTTTATATTAATTTAGTGCATAAAAATATGCAAAAATATACCAACTTTGACAGTAATGTTTTAGAAAAAATACTGTGAAGCATTTGATAATCTTTTTGAGTATAAAATGTTGAGCCTTTGTTTTGAAAACATTTTCATTTGACTTTCATCTCAAAGAAGAAACTTAGAAAATAATTATATATATTACTACATATATTTACATGAAAAATATAAACTGAGCAAACATTTTGGGGTTTGGGTCTGAATATTTTATTTTGATTCTTGCTTGAAAAATTGGTATTTTTATTTTGCACCTTTTAGCCCCAAATGAAAAATAAAATCTATCCTAGCTTTAATAAAGTCCTTTTTAAAGGTAGTATAGAGTTTGTATATAAAACTCATTTTCTGGAAAAATAATGAGTGAAGGAATGTTTGTTATAATTCTCTGAAAAATATTTTTACTTTAATTCACCTCTTGCTAGACATGCATTTTCACTATGGTTTTCCTTGTGTAATGTCAGATTCATATTTATTTACTTCAGTTGTTTTCTAGAATGTCTCTGTATAGAAAGAAGAAAGAAATATGCCATAACTGTAATATTTTGGAAAAAAAAAAGACAATATTCAATTGAAAAAATACCTCTAAATAGAATATTATTTGTGTAAAATCAGTTTAAACAGCACAAACTGGACACAACTGACCATACATTAACTTCCATTGGAGATGCTCTCACACAGAAGTTGTTGGCCTCATATAAAAGCATCAGAGACATAAACTCCACACAGTTCATCCACAGTCACATATTGAACTCACATTCTGTGTGATCAAGCACATCAGACTTACCTGTTTGGAACTTTTGGGATTTTACAGTACGAACTGTAAGCACACTGTGGCGCACCTTGCCTCCAGCTGTTGCTGATGACAGTGCTAAAGCAGTCAGAATGTGGCCTGTACTCTTACCTGTATGGAAGCTCATGCTGCAGCTGCATTCAGCAATGGCTGCTGAGAGACTGGGCATGAGTCGCTCTCTGCAGGCATGGAAACCCCACCCCAGGATAAAAGTAGGAAGTATGTCTGCTGAATTTACTAATTAGTCAAAGGATGGAGGAAAAAACAAGGTGAATCCCTGGAACAGAAAGGACAGAAAAGGGACCACTGTGTTCCAAGCCATTCACTTGTCTGATTCAGAGAGAGAGGAAGGGGGATCTTCCTCATTTGTGCAGTTGTGTGATATTCATTGCCTGGGCAAAAAACTGGCTGATGGCCACTCACAAATACCCCATTAATACCCCAGGCGAGCTGATTTTCTACAGCCCTCCTAGATTCAGGCATTTTATTGACACCTTCCTCCAAAGAGTGTCGTGGTTGGGTGATGGTTGGGTATGAAAGACTCGGAGAGCAACAACTGACCGAGGGCTACCCACAGCAACTCTCAGCACTGAGAAGAGTATCATGATGTTGCTGTAGCCACACAGAGGTGGGGCTGCCTCTTCAGAGTCAGGGACAGAGTCAAACCAAAATCTAAAATGAAAAATATAAAGAGCTTTTTCTGCTTCAAGTAATTTTCTTATGTACGTGATTCTAAACTCACATCCTTTCTCCGTAACATGATCCTGCTGTATTTCACATAATTCTAGGCAAAGATATGAATGATTCAGAGAAAAATACTGACTGAAGTCTACAATGTTTGTCATTGGCAACAGCGTAGATTAAGACAGTTCATGAGTTTTGATTTTTTGTAATTCTAATGATCTCAGTTGACAAAATACAGTAAGTAAACTGGTAATCCATTTACATTCTAGTAGAGGACTTTCAGAATATAAATGTGGTTTGGATTGAAAAAATGTCAATCATCTTTGGAGAAGGCTTAAAGGCTTATGTTTTCTTTATTATTTTGTATGAAAATACTTAGAAATCCAAATAGTACTGTGAAATGGAAATACTTTCAAAGGAAGTATCCATCATTAAAAACAATAGAGAAAGGCTGAAATATCAAGGTTACATACAATGCAGCTAGAATGAATACACAGTGTCTTATTACAACAGCATCCTAACCTTTTGTTTTTCTTATTTCACAAATGAAGATGTATTATAACATCTGGAACCAGTATATTGATTGATTCGTAGTCACAATCTATAGGAACAATTATATAAGTATCAGAACTCCTCTTACATTTTCAAAATACAGCTATCTGCCTCCTCTTTTCAGGTATATTTTAATATTTAAAATATATGAGATCAGGTGCTCTCAAGTACTCAGATTCTGTCTACTGGAGTTTAGTAATGTTTGACTGAATTTGCACCATGATAACTGAACACAGAACTATATTGTCTTACTACACAGTTATTTACATTTTCCTCAAATTTACAAAAGATAAGCTAATAAAGGTCTCTTTCAGACTTTATTACTTACTGTCTTGCTTGTTCTTCGTCTCACATTCTAATTCTCATTTATGTCATATATATATATATATACATTCATTAGTTATTGTTTAATTCACTAGATCAGAACGAATAATTTTTATCCTTGAGGTCATAAATGCATATTCAAATTTGGTGATTATTTTTTGAGTTCAACAGTAGGTTTTGGAATGTCTGACAAGAATGATGTCCTTACAAACTTGTTTATCATTAATTTTCAGATTGATTTTTTTTAATTATTGAAATTTAAGAGTCATTATTCAATACATATTATATGAGATATGTGTTTCCAAGTCAAATATTCTGATTTGGGGATGTGGACCTCAAGAACTTCAATCTGAAGTTAATCTTTGTAAATCAGGCTAGAGTGGATTAAAATGCAAGAAAGGAAAAAACCTTACTACAGGTTAATGAAATGGACTGTATCTAATCCAAAAGAAACTAAGTGATTATAAATTGAAGATTACTGCAGAGTAAGTCCTCTGTAATCCTTCTATAGTTGACATTGGATGTGTGACTTTCTAAAGGCAGGTCTATTAGAGTTTAATTCCTTCAGTGATTTTTTTTATTATTTTCTAGAGCACTGAATTGTCTTATATAACTGGTTCACTGCAGTTCTTGTAGGATTTTAAAAATCCTTTTCCACTTTGTTTATAACTCATAGAGAAATCTGCACCTTGATTATTTTTAAGAAGAGGGTGGAGTATGTTTTGTTTATTTTTAACAGCAAAAAAATTTATTTTCCAACATCTCTTCCTCCCTTTCTTTCTCTAAACAAGTTAAAAGAATAAGTCATTAGAATGAAATCTTTCATATGGTGGTTTTGATTCCAAAAACTCCCACCAGGTTGGGTGGGCTGGATGGGATGCTGTTGGCCATGTTTGCAGTCAGGACAAACCAGTAGCACGTGCTCAGATTGCTTCCTCTAAGGTCTCAGAGCCTCTTCCACAGAATTGCTCTGCAGTCTACTGACAGGCAGTAAACCTGGTCCTTCACTCATACAATTTTAAGGGAAAATAAAGAATTGATTTATTAATGGTACGCTCATTGAATTTTAACCAATTAAGAGAAGATTTTAATAATGCAAGAAAAATCGGCATTCATTAAAGAAGAAGATAAAGAGTAATAGGAGTGTTTGTAGAACACCAGTGCAGCAGCGCCATATCTCCATCTTACCAGATCAGTACAATTCCACTGATTGCATTGAAGCTAAAGTCAGGGTGGTTAACAGCCAAACTCTCTTTCAACTATAATTGTATGTTTTAAAAGTTCATTTAAATTAATGTAAATGGCTGCACTAACAGAAACATTAGCTACGTAATTATTAGACAAAAACTTTAACATTTTATAATAATGCACAGAAACAATGGTGAATTTAGAAAATTCTAACTGAGAAAATACTTCCAAGCTAGAATTGTAGTAAGGATGTAGAATTAAGACAAAGCACACATGATTAAGATCAAGAGATTGATTTTGTTCTTATTTCTTTAACTGCCCGTAATATTCCAGGCAAGATCCTTAACTATTTTATTCTCTAGTTTCTCCAAATATTAGTTAAGATTCTGGTTCTTCATTATTTTTGCAAGCTGTTTTTTTATTAATGACTACATATGTGTACATATAAAGTTTGTCATATTCCTCTTTGTTACTTTTCATTGCTGCTGCAATATATGGTATTTTTTGTAAAGAGGTGATTTTCTTCTGAAGGTTAGATTTTAATCCATATAGAGCACTGCCTATGATCTGGATAGCATATATTTCAACACAGAATTGTTGGCAGTATGCATTAATAGAAACACAATTTGACCTGCACCAGCATATGTCAGCCTAAATGTTTGTTTTCTCAACCATTTGGAGAATTTGCAGAATATAGCCTTCTGGATGTCCAGAAACTTTATGCCCCATGCTCTAGAAATTCTATAGCTATTTTGCAGATGCAAGGAGGAAGAAAGAAGACACTGTTGCAAAGTTGAGTTAAACAGCTCCTTTCTATTGTCTAAGTGAAGATTTTATAAACAAGGAATGCAGAGCAGATTTATAAACAGGGATTTATAAAAAAGGAATGCATAATACAGTAAAAAGTAATCCAGGGTCCATTAATATCCATGACATTCCTAAGAGGAAACATTTCCTTGCTTAATCCAGCGAAATTTCTAAAACTGATGGCTCTTTCCAGACTGCTTAGTGCAGACCAGTTCTCTGTGGCAATCAAACAGGCTTTGTATCATCAGAGGAAATATTTCTGCCTGGTGTTAAGGTGCTGGGATTAGTCTGAAGGGCAAGCAGTAGGAATTTAATCTCACTAGTATTCTCTACATGTAATCTCAATGCAAAGACATAACTGACTTCCTGTATATCAGGAAACTCACGGACAAAATAAGGCAGCAACACATTAAGCGTTTTAAATCTCCTGGGCAACAGACATGGTGATGGATGACACATACACAACTAGTCAGCTCTTGAGTAATTAAGTGAAATAAACTTTAAAGTGATAGTGGCTATATTCTTCCTTACAGGCTCTCACACCTTCAATTGACTCAATGACACCTAAAATCAAGAGCTTAAGGATTTCTTGAATGTCATCTGTATCTGCATCAGACTTTCTGTGTGTCATCTCTGCCCATTTCTCCAGTGTATTTAATTGGTTATTACAGCCAGAAACCACACCACACTAAAGGTGTGGAGAAGCCTGTTCTGCAGCAGCACTAGCTTTGTTGGGTTTTGCAGATCCTTCACCCTTAGCAGCACTACTGCTGTGGCATCTGTGGTGATCTGAAGGCACAGAACAACATTCTGTCATCTGCATGACCAAGTGTCTATGTCTATTACTGTACCCCTCATTTGGTTATCATTTGACCTCCATTACTTCTTACAATATTTAAAAAATATTTCTGACAAGATGGTCTTTTATTTGATATAATTGATTTCAATCTCTTGTGTAGTTTATGTATTTTTGGTCTGTTTTACAGAGTATGAAAAAAATCTCATTGCCTCAAGTTTAGACCAACATAACCCAAGACAAGGAGTGTCTTATTTTATGGATAATCACTATTATTTCTTTAGATGCATGGATCCCAAAGTTTCTGCATTGGAAGGCCAGAAAAGATGATTCCCTCTGATCACATCACATACCTGATCCCTATTTAGCCTACTACTGTATCCCAAGAACTGTCAGTTTGAAGAATTCTTTGAAACTGCTCAATCTATTTTGCACATTTATGTTTTCACTTCAACAACCCTAAGTAAACCAGAGTAAATTCCAGGAACTTGATTTTTTTTTAATATATGAAATTCCCTCTTATACTTCTTATCTTGAGTTCAAATGATACTTCCTTATACACATACAGACACACACAAAGACACACACACACATACATATATACACATATTTATTTATTTATTTATTTATTTATTTATTTATGTGTTACCAACACACTGCTTGGGACTTAGTAAAATCGTAAATAAGGTAGCATCTACAGAACAGACCTGTTCTGAAGAATGATGGTCAATCTAAAAATGAAAAAGTAATGGTTCCTCCTCCAGGATGCTTTAAAAAAGGCTACGGACCTTAATTACTTGGGATGAATTTTAACATAACTCAGAGGGTTGTGAAATGGTTGGAAGCTCTCTCTTTACCCAGCAAGGATAAGCTTAAAGGATTAATTAAGTGCCTCCATAGCCTTTTTACTTCACCTAACAGTATATTTGAATCCTCCATCATTTACAGAGATGCTCAGGTAGTCAGGACATAAAGGGTTTTTCTTGCTGTAGTGTCAGTGAACACTAATTTACGAAAGAGAGAATCTGCCTAAGGTTTTGTGTCTCAGAGTGGAAGATCATCCATAATGTGCGTTTTAAAATAGAAGACAAGTTAAGGGACATCAAGCTGTAGTATTGAACTCCTGGGATGAACCTAACTTCATTTAGACAGTATGGTTACAAATGCAGGGAAATATTTAATTTCCTGAACTTTTAGTTGTTTTTCTCTGTGAAAAAAAAAAGAGGAAACATACATTATATGACAAGAAATAAAAATTCTGGTTGAAGGCACTGTTTAAAAAATATTCTGATACCCAATGGGTTTTGAAGACACATAACCCTTTATAAAAACAAGCATGAATCTACAGTTTTTGGAAGTCCAGGCTTTTTTGTTACTCATATATCATGACCTTGCCCACACAACATTTTTACGTCCATTATCATTAATCATTACTACTATTAGAGATCCAACACAATATAACTAAATTAATCTCAATTTACTAAAACATTAACATACAAACAGCTACCAAGTTTGTTAAATCATAACACTATGACAAAATGACTAAAACTCAGGATCAGTGTAACAAACAATGTAACTGAAATTTAAACATATTTCTACACATTTCTTTTTTGAAAAGATAGAACAAGTTATTGGCTCTACTATGGTGACATTTTATTTTGTGATTAATTTTAAAATAACATTGTAAAAACTATAAACTCATTTTAATTTGACAAGCGTTTGGTAATTAATTTTCAAACAATGCTATGGGAATCTAAGAAGTGCTCTTCATTTGACATGTATTTTATAATTTATTTTAAAACAATGCTGCACAAATCTGCAAAGGCATTATTCATTTGAGAGTTCATTAATTATGTAAATGAGTTGCAATTAACAAATCTGTTCTGAGGATGGCATTTGCATAATAATGAACTTCATGTTTGTGACATTATTTAATAAGATACCTTTGTGCATTTTTAAGCAAAACACCCTTGTGAATAATTCGGATAGAAATGGACAACCATTCAATAACGTTAAAAACCAAAATACTACCAGGCACAATCTCGCTAAAAGAAATCATATTGCCTAAGCTCTCTGTAATAAAAGGGTGTGTAAAAGCTGATCATTTTATTACCCTCTCCCTTCCAAAACAGAGACTTTATTTTCATTCATGGTGTTTTCAAAATGATGCTAAGGAATGGCGTTGGGAAAGAACTGGTATTCATCACAACAGCTGGAAATAAACAAATGAATGCAAACACCTATCTAGCATTGCTGCTCTGTGACATAGATTGGGACTCTTCAATGATGGAACTTACTACAATCTTACACGCAGCATGTGAGGCAAAAGTCTAGAGATGATCTTTTGCTGGTTGTATGCTTAGCAAATGGGAGCAGCATCAAAAACATGCTTTGGGCTAAACAGTCTAGCTAAAGGAGAATGGCTGAATGAAGACCTTTTGTTCACACCACTGTAGCAGTGAGTTACAGCTCACTGCAGCCAGAGATCTGTTCCCACACATCCCATGAAGAGCTTTGAGCAGCAAGGTTTTTAGAGCAATGGTAAGTGCATGGTAACTGAAGGCAAGATTCTCAGTGTGAAGAAAACTGACTTCAGTCAATCATGAAGCCTTTGTGGCACCTGTTTTTGTGTTTAGCCCGAGACAGTGTTGCTTGGCAACGCTCTGGCAGAGTCTTGGTCCTCTGATGGAGGCAGTGAATCAGTGATGCAACTGATAAATTCACAGTGGCACCTTCTAGGTACATTGCCTGAAAGCTCAGAAGGCTGGAAATCCTTAGAAAGGGCTCGGATCATTCCCTAGTGCCAATGACTCTCCTCTGGCATCTCTTATATTTATTATTCTGCTGTCTGTCATTGATGAGGAAGTATTGTGGTGCATAGCTGTGTGTGAATTCTCCAGGACTCAGTCAAGTGCTTTGAAATGCACGTGACAGCAGCTTCCATCTGAGAAAGTATATGCAAAAAAGGCAGGCAAAACCAGGATAAAGATATATAGCAAAAGATGAAAGAAATACCTGCAGAAAGTTACATCTCCAAACTCTTCGATACTTTGAGTAAAATAACTTAATTTTCTATTTTTGGTAGAATACTTAAAAGTAATGAGCAGGAGGGGAAAAAGGAGGGAGTATGAGAAACTTTTTTATTAAAAGATTTGATTGGTGTTATGTTCTTATTCATATTTATACTCGGGGAAGTCCAAGATAATGATTTTATTGACATTAGCATTTACAGTGGTGCCAAGGAGTTTCAGTTGAAAATGACAACACTTGTGTCAGACAAGATATGGGAACTTCCCATCCGGGAGAACTTACAGTTGAATAGGCAAGACAGAGAGAGGATTTGGGTAGGAGGGGATAAAATAGACAAAATAGTGACATTTTCAGATGTCACATTAACACCACAAAACTTTTTTTGTACCTTTATAAAGCTCAAAGAGATGAGGTTTTGTTTGGAGACAAAGAGGGTATGGATATGGGAGGCAAGAGAAAGGGGATGTGAACAGAAAGGTGAAGTAGAATAAAATGATGGTATCAAAGAGTTTGATTGGTTACACTACCAACCACCACTTTGTGCTTAACCATCAGCAATCAAGCCCTTAAGATCCATTCCTAGCAGGATTTTACTCAAGAGACCTCATAATCAAAAACCTAAATATATCCTACCTAAACACTTGAACACCACTCCTAACACTTGCAGCCACATCATTGACTGCATCCTACAGCCTATGTATATCCTGGGATATGTACTTGATAAGTGTGCAAAAGTCATTCTTGGCAACATCTGGAGAAGGCACTTGCTATAACTGTTTCCCCTCAGCTCCTTCTACATGGCAATTAGCTGATGCCAACAGCAACTTTTGCCAACAGCAACTTTTGGGTTTTTTGTTGTTTTTTTTTCTTTTACAAAGAGGCCCACTGTCTAAGGTCTGGCATCTACAAAGACCCTCTGTTTTAACATTTTCATTTCAGAGGGGATGAGAAGAAAGATCTTGCATCTCAGCCCATTCCATCAGGGTGTTGCAGTGATGCCAGTCTTCAAGGTATTCCCAGTTGGTATGGAAGAGAGATCATGCTGACCCTTTTGTGTGAACAATTGAACAGGAGTTATCCCTTACTACAAAATTAGTAGGGGAGGAAGTTCTAACAATGATAAAATGTCTGTTATTTTATATTATGCATGAATAGGTGACAGTGTGAAAAGAAAAAACTAGAGATATGGTTATTAGATCATAAAACGATCACTCCTGAGGAGTGGCCATGTCACTTTCTTGCTGCCTTTGCCTCTTCTTTTTTTAATATTTGTACCTTTAATTGCCAGATCCATTGCTCATATTTCTTCTGAGCATCCTTCTCAGGGTGCCCCGCCATGCAATGATGTCCCAGAAATGTTTGGAATGCTGCTGGTGTTCCTATCTTCCCTCAAAGCACACAGAAGCTGCTGTTTCCTTCAAGCCTGTCCCACTGCTTCAGCTTCAGTCTAGTTCAATTCACAGATTTTAAATTATTTTGATAATCTTCTCCTTTGTGATACCACATCCAGCAACTAGCACCTTACTGGAATTCATCTATGCTGCTTTACATGGGCAATTTACAACTGCTGCCCAATGGTTTCTTGGTCTTTGCGTCTTTCCCTGCTTCTTACTTCCTGACAGCTTTAACACAGCTTTTGGATACTCTTTTAGTCAGCCAGTTATGTGCCATCTCCCTCATTCAGTATAAAAAGGGCAAGCGGTGACTTTCAGAATCTTTCTGATGGTATTAATTGGTATTTTTCACAAAATGGTCATGTCAACCAAATAATTTACTTGATTGTCAAATCAGGATTTAGTGCAGTTTTCTCTGTTTTGAGGTAACTCTTCAGGTGGGATTTCCACTCCTTACTGAGGTGATAAGCAGATCGAATATAAGGGCATTGCTGTATTAACACAGCATAAGTGAACCAAGTGAACTTTGGACAGTTTAACACATTCACAGATGTCTTGGTTAAAACAGCTGGGAAGCCTTTACTGTACTGTGAGAATTTGAGATACTATTTCTAGTACTAAACAATAACCAAGGATCCTCTCCCTTCTCTGTGTTTTGAAATCTCATTAACTGGATAGTGACAGTTGTTCATATAATTTTGCCACACACAGAGTTAAAACAGTCTCACATGTAGCCTCATCTATTTGTATTGATCATCCATAAAATACTGCCTTCACAAATACTTAAATGTCTTTTTATCTTAGTTGCTTTTATGAATTCAACTTTTGCAGATAACTCAGGCTACAGCTATATAATTAACTAGAACTCAATAGCTGTGATATGATTCTTGATATGTGACACTTTTATTTTTGTTTCACCAAAATAAAATTTTAGTCCTTTGAAAAAGAAATAGGATCTATTCCAAATTAAATGTAAAATGTTGATTTATAATTAAAATACTATAGCACCACTGGATCAAGTAGTGAAATTTTGATACTTTCTCTAGATGAGAGTAAAACTGGATGTGAATTTCAGATTTCTGAAGTTGTTAATAAATGTGATCCTTTTTCACACATAGAGAAAATACGTATTAAAATTAATTTGTAGACAGAAAGAACTAACATGCAATTAGATCATGTAAACATTCATTAATTCATGTAAAATAATTAATAGCCCAGCAATTGTTGTAGGAAAATAATGTATTAGCACTAGTCAGTTCACCTTCAATTTTTCTTCATATGATTCAAATGCCAGATAAATCCAGAAGATCTTGGGACAATTCGTATTTCCTAAAGTCTCTTCAGATGAAAACATGACAGGAGTAACCAAGTGGTATGGTATTGGAAATAACTGGGAGATTAGAAAGAAGATCTCAAGATCCAAAAATAGTGTTGTAATCATTTGCACTTATTTTAGAGCATTTATTATTTCCATCTTATATGTCTCTACAGAAACTTTATTGTTAGTTCTTCATGTCTTGGAAGCTTGGATAAGGAAGAAAAAATACTTTTGCAATGGCCACTGACATGAAAATCTTCGGTAAAAGACTGGTGGTCTGAATATGCACCCTGCCCTGGAGGTGCTTTGTTCTGCAGATTCTCGGGGACACTTGGAAAAAGTTTGCAGAACTGGGCTGACGGAGGTTTCAGTTCTATATTCTGGCTAGATCTTTAACATATATAAAGGTATATAGAACTGCTCAAGGGGAACAGAGGACTGTGTTGTTAGATCTTACAGAACAAGCCAAAACAGTTTTATGAAGACAGCCTATAAACAGTATAAAAACTATAGCTGTATATAGTGCTGCTATTCTTTAATGGGTAGTCGGCTGCAGATGTGCACAGCATTTTTGGTGTTTCCTTATTGTCCATAAGAGAGACTACTGAGACCTGTATTAGCACTGAATATTAATACAGATGGGTATAAGCTATGCTACAACAAAAAATGCCACACTTTTAAAAATTACATAACACTGTTATTAGTAGCTATATCCTCTTACCCTCTCTACTGTGGTATCAATATCACGGGAGAGAGTGGGAATACCAAGTTTTCAAGAAAGCTGTTGTGGAAACAAAGGCCATGCTTTCTGTAAGCTGCTGGGGAGAGGAAAAGGTTAAAGCTGAAGCTCTATAATGAGTTGACCATTTGACTGTAGCCTCTGGCATATTTCTACTGTGTTTCACTCCCAACTAGTGACCTTTATGCTGTTAGATCGTGGGATTTCCTAGTTGTCCTATCTTTAACAGCACTGCAACAACCAGTCAGGAGTTTAGTACCACAAAGTACTGTGAACTGATTTTGTAAGCAGCTGTTTACTAGCTAGCAGTGCCTTAAATTTGAGGAAGTGATGCTTATGAAGTATAAGATAAAAATAACTGATATTTACCTTCTACAGATAAAGAGGCCCTTTTCACTGGTTTGTGCTATCCTCTTATTTGTACTGAAAGACAAATTCCTCTAGAATAATTGAATTCTATTTTGCACTGCCTTCCCCCTATGAATTGGAAATGCAATTGACACTTTCAAAGGTTTAAAAGCAATAGATTGACTGAAATAATAGGAAAGACTTTGTTTTTCTCTTATGTACTCCTGAACTCTTAGGTATTTCAAATGCTTGCTGCTATAAAGTGAATGTATATCAGAGAGTATAATGTATTTTACTGGTGTCTGTGTATGTGTGTATAAGGTCCTGTTCAATCTCACTAGCTCTTTCAGTGAGATCTGGAAATCTCTCTGTATAGTCATTAGTTTCCCATGGTGATCTCTTCGAAAACTAAACACAAGATGAAGAAAACAATGTTGGCCACATCCCATTTTTGACCTCTTTACCATTCCTACATGCTCACTTGCAGTAGCACCAGGAGATGCTATTTTTGACCAAGCTGCAAATAACCATGAGCTGAATAATTGACAAGGGAAGAAACAAGCAGTGTGCTGTGTACTTGTGAAAGGACATACAGACGCTGAATGCAGGAGGAGTAGGGCCAGCAGCTGCAGTGGTCCAGCTGTGTGGCAAGATAATTTTCCTGCAGTATTCTGTAAATTTCTGTAGCACCCATTCATAAGTAGCATTCAAATCAATGGAAAATTCTTGCAAACATGAACATTCAGAGCAAGATATTGTCTGATTTAAAGTACATCCTTATTCCAATTTAATATCCAGCTAAAATGTTCTCCAGTGTTTCCAGAAGCTTCTCTTGAGTTAGAGCTCTCTCCTTTCATTCTGCGTCAGATTTTTTTTCTGCTTGCTTGACCACCACACTGTATTTTGTTCAACACATCACAAGTATAAGAGAGATTCCTCCTGCACAGATTGAGTTTGACTCTTCAGCATTGTATAAATGATCTGCTGTGCTGTACAGTGACTGTTTTCACTGGATCCTGCCAGAGCTCCTTTGTGGCACAGAGAAGGTAGCAGAAGGAAATACCCCCTTCCTTTGTACTCACAATCTGTTCCTGCCAGCACAAATCTGTAATTATGTAGACTTGACTGTGGGCAATAGCTACATGGGAAAAAGAAATTCTTTGACCTTCCTAGTATATGCATTCTTTCTGTTGGGTAATTTCAAGTATCACAACTTGTCATCAGACTTGCTCACTTGCAGAGTGTGTTGTTCCCATCTGTATTTCAGTCATCATCTTCACATCTTTTGTTGTATCAATGTCATTGTTTTTATTACTCACATAATACTTATCTTCCTTATATATCCCCTCTTTCCCTAGTCTTATCCGTCTCTCATAATTCCTTTCTAATTTGACCATTTCCAATCTCATTCTCCTTTCTGCATAGGACCATTACACCAGTGTAACCATTAAGAGCTTGTTTGAAACTTGTTTTATCCAAAAGGACAGTGCTCCTAGAGGCTGTATGAATTTGTCTTTTGATTGCAGTCTATTAATCTGACCTGTAAAATATCTATTGCTTTCCCCCAGTTGCATTCTTGTTTATCTCTTCAGGTGTGCAAAGCTCCAGAATACAGACAGGGCAAGGAATTTTCTAGGTTGGAATAGGTGCTCTGAACACACCATATGTGAAGATCCCATCTGGGTTGTTTTGCAAAGCATGAGAAAACATAGTGAATAAGGAAAACCTTGTGTAATAGATGCATATAAGGTGACTATATTTTGACTTCAACTTTAATACAGTTCTATTTGGTTACTAGTAAAAAACGGATAAAAGATTGTTTAAGAGGCTTAACTACAACTGAATTAAGCACCTTTCTGCATTTTATAAATTCTACGCATTGAGATGCCAGAAGGAGGAAGGCTTTTAATCTTGTTTCCATTCTTTATTAAGATGCTTTGTGTAATTAGTTGCATTTCTATTGGAATAAATGGTAATTTGGAATTCATCCAAATTGAAAACCTAAATGAAAAAGGAGCATTAGTGGTGGGTTGCATGCTAAAAGAGGCAAACTTCTCTAGGGCAGATCCGTTCATGCAACTTGGCCCTGCTTAAATAAAATCTATAGAATCCATGTGGAATTTAAGACGGAATGTAGCACATAGGATGGATGAGAATGCAAAAGAAAACAGATTTTCAGCCAGAAGGGCAATTCACTTATAGTTAAATGAAAATCCCCTAAAAGCAGAAAGAATTATGTATGCAATGTAGAAAGTTGGGTTTGAAATAAAAAGGAAGCCTAAAAATAAATGCAAAAATATGACTGTGTGTTTTACATTTTTCAGCTGAATGTGTTTCAGCAGTGACTGATACAAGTTACCAAATGAAACTATGCTATATTCAGGCGACACTATTATAAAAGTACTCTTGATGCTGCTGTAGGGTATACTTTGTCACTGCTTCCCATTATAAATTCCACTTTGCAGTTGGCTGTTTGCCCCTTCTAAAATATTGAAAGGCATAACATTTTTACCTATTTATTCAGGCAGTTATTAATATTTTGTCCCTGTCTTTTTTTTTACAGCTAAAGATTTAAAGACATTAATCTGCAATGCACCCGTAGTGCTTTGGGGGAAAATGGCAAACTTTTGTTTGGGGAAGTTGTTGCTGATAATGCACATTTCCTTTCTGGGGATAAATATTTCATAAGGAGTTTTAGTGCATAGACCTGTGTACATGAACAACAAGCACACAGGACATGATGGACTGGAATGCCTCCGAAAGAGCTGTCATAGTCCATTGTGTCAGTCTAAGAGCTGGGGTATGCTTGAATAAACTTAAAAATTCTTGGTTCTGGTGTTGGTTCTGGTGACATTTTGCTTGTGGTGTGAAGAATCCAGGTAAGGAAAGCAGAGATTATAGAGTCTGGATACTTGCTCAGAAATATCTCACTGGTTGGTACTGGCTTTCATAATGTGCCACTTAAATCATGAACTGTTTGCTTGACTTTCAATGCCTAATACTCTCCTTAAAAGTCAAGGGAACTGGGCTTATAGAACCCGACCCATGATGCTATATATGACAGATCCAAGAGGTGTCTAATTGTATACGGATTTAATAGTTCAAATGTTTGTCTTATAGCTAAAGAGACAATGAGATGAAATATTGAAAGTGAAATAAATGTCTCTTTATAAGGAGAGATGGAGGAAACATCTTTCTCTGCTGATAGAAACCTGAACTGCTCCCATGGAAGTTTTATTTTCCTTTGTTTATTGTTTTAAGGAAGCACTTTTCCTGTGTTTGGTAGTAACAGTAAATATAGAGGTGCTTTGTGTTACAGGTTTTTTCAAGTTAATTGATCTAATAGGAGTTTCCTATTATCAAATTCTATAGGCAGACTACAGATCCTCTTCTACTCATGCACCAGATTTGAAAAGTTCCCTTCCTTCTAATACATACATTAAGGAATCAGCTACAATTTACCTAAAAATGGAGTCAAGTCACAAATTTACAGGGTCTTCTAGAAGGTGTATAAATTGGAGGCTCACCATTCAAGTATCTCAGTTTCCCTTCTTTGAAAAAGGGCATGAGGTCTACAGTGCTTAGTGATCTATACTAATAAGTTATTTTATTTCCAGAAATAAAATGGATACTAATGCATTTTTCTGAGTGGCTGAAAAATGTCACTTAGAAAAAATAAGCCAGTGAGGCAGGTAAGTTTATGCTCTGCTCCTTGAGATTTTGAGATGAATAGTTGTGTATATTGCTAGGTAGAGGCTCATTGCAATAATCCAGCCCAGTTGTGACAAAGGAGTAACACAATTTGAGAGAGAGACAGATCTGCATTTTCTTATAACAAAAATTCTAGCTAGCATTGGATTCTGGGCCTACTCTGCATTCTTTATTCTGTGATCAGCATTTCCTTGCTGGAAACAATAAAACCAGTGAATCTTGAGGACCCTTTGGCTATGAATCTTTGTAACAAAAAGATGTAATTCCTACTATCCCTGTGCAATCAATATGTTACTTTCTCAAAACACTTTCTTGGGATAAATGCATCACCTTGGTTTCTAAGTGAGCTATAGTCAACATGTTCTCCTATAACCTCAGATTTAGGCTCAACACAAGAAAAGCCCAAGCCTACGGTATTATCTGTGACTCTGACACATCAGGCTAAGTGTGACAGCTAGCTATTATCAGTGCAAATTAAAAGACCTATTTAGAGGTGGAAAAGGTAAGAAGCAAAAGCTGGGAAGTTCACAGAGGAAGTTCACAACAACAGATGAACATGTACCCAACTTTTGCTGTCTAGAGAAAAATCAAGTGATATTTCTTACACTTTCTTCAGTGTGTAGCATGACTAAAATATCACAGAATAAGTCACAGAAAAAAACCCAAAATATTTTTGAAGATCATTTTGTCCTGCCCAGTCTCAAAAGATTAGGTGTAGCTAATTATATCAGTATTCTGATCACTGAACCCAAATCTCTAATTAGGGGAGCAGGGAGACACTTCGTAAGATTTTTACTATCCCAAGATGATCCAGATGTTACCCAAGATGTTAGCCCAAGATGATTAAACAGAAGAGACCATGACAAAAGAAGCAATGAAGCCTCTGATGACAAAATATTGTGGCAATTTCAGCATGAAGTATCCTATGGGAAAATGTGTATGACTTCGTCTCTACCAGGATTGGAGAAGGTGAGCAAATTCAGTTTTGCAGGATGCATGAGTGGAGCATGCATCAGGCATTTGCAACAACATATGAACGCATAAATACATGAACATTACATTTTTGGTACTTTTGTCTGTTTGCAGCCGCCAAAATTATGTTACTGAAAGTGAGCTTCTCCTGCTACATTTCAGAAGTGATCTTTCCAGGACTATAACAAAGTACAGCTGTTTTTTCCTGGTTGCCATTGCACTTTTTCACATTTCACATCTGTTCAGAGCATGTGTCTAGATTAAGTTTGAGAGCTTTTCCATATACACAACATCCTCATAGTCTGAATATACATAAAAGTTATGTATTTCTACTGTCTTTTTACCAATCTTTTCAATTTATGACATGCAGCAATTGTAAAATAACTACAAGACAGTTGTCTACTAGTAGGGCAATTAAAACCTTGGACCATATTTAAAATCTTATCTTTAAATGTTTCTCTGCACCAGGTGTAAGCAATTACTTTGATCTAGCATTTCTTTATGAACCTATTGTAGCTTAACTTTAAACAAGAATATTTTCATGTGGATAAACATCCCATACAACAATTTTTTCATGGATATTGCAATAATCAACCTTTCCCATTGCTTCTTTTGCTAGTTTCACACTAATCTTTTCTGTATGGCATAGAAACTGAAGGTATTTACTTACCCATGGTTTTGATCATAAACATTTTCCACAAACATGGACTGAGACAGAAGTGATTTCTATCCTTTTAAAAACGTAGCCCTGTAATGGCTCTTCTAGGTCCGCTTATCTGTTGAGTCTTAAAATGTTGAATTTTCATTTTGTCAAAGGCATCTGTGGAACAAAATTGGCTAAAAATATGTTCTACGTTACAGCAGAGTGAAGCCATGAATCACATGGTAACACATTAGAGTGACTGGTATCAAAGGAGCCCATGGGGAATTTAGGAAAAGGTAGTTAAGCAATTAATGAAGATATTTAAAACCCTGATATGGCAGAGACAGCTTTGAAGGCAGCAAGGGATTAATATTTATTTAATAGATCATCAGATTCTGTGCCAAAAAAGAAATATAACAGAAGCTACCCTACTCTGAATGCAAACATGTACAATTTGAAGAATATTTTGTGGCAGCAGTGACATCAGCACATCACACTTTGTCATGATAGCTGAGAAAAATATCTTGCCTTAAAGACAAAATTACCTTTACTGCTTATGACTATTTTGGCTGAAAATTCCTTCAGTGATCCAAGCTCTGTCACAACACATCGAACGCAATCTTCAAAGAGAAAGGAACATATTGCTACTTAACAGAGGTGACATGGGTTAGTTGTATGATTGACAGCAGATAACTGTAACTGCTCTGCAATATTTTATGGGGTTTGATGTGACTGTCACCTGCATGTACTGGTTTCCAGAATTGCTGGTCATGTTGGATGGGTAAACTCCATTTAGGCCAAATTTTACTTCTCAGCAAAGGTCAAACTTCTATGTTTATTATAATGGTTTTCAGAAACTCTTTACAACTGACCTTGCCTGGCATATTCTCTGAGATGTAGTGTGATAGGACTGTGAAAGATTGCTGTAAAGTTTCATTATTTCTTTTTGCAGAAAACCTAGAATTCATAAAGAGCTTGTCTTCCTTAGTTGTACTTCTTTAGGTTTCCAGAACACTGATATATTGTCATCCTTCACAGTTAAAGTATTGATGAGGCTGCTGAAGGGAGTCATGAACAAAACTACTATTAATGTTTCTTCGGACACAGGAGGTGGTGTTGCCTTATGTCCTCTGCTCCAGGGAAAATTAAAATTGTGTCCAAAAGCTGGCTTGTCTTAAATCAGTTAAAATAAAAGAGAACTAAGAGGTGACAACTGTTCCCACGGTCAAAGTTCAGGGAGTTTTGCATGCAGAGGTACAAAAATGGAAAAAATACAGGCAGTATTTACACTGTTATCAGATACCCACACAGGGAGAAGATGAGAGGCTTCAATGAGTGCAGCAGTACAGAGAAACTGAATCTATCCCACAGCTGACATTATTTCTTTTATTATTTTTCAATAAAAATTATACAAGTGTAATACTGAATTAATCTAAAAACATCAGGAGAGCTATTCTTTATGGTTGCTTTTGGTATCACAGAGGACTAAACTGAAATCAGTAGCAAAGAAGAATGGAAAGCTGAGAGTCAACAGTTCTCACTGGAAACCACCTATCTATGCAATAATGATACAACTGTGATTTTTTTAAACTTCTGCTTAGTATCTAACAGTTCTATTACTCACTTGATTTCTTTTAGACCTTGACTCTATTATACCCATTGCTTAAATCTCAAGCAGCCTTTGTTTTTGACATGTTGATTTATGGAGGATTTCTCAAGAAACAGTTAATGATGACATGTTTTATAAAACTTCTGCTATGCATTGCTGAGAAAGTAGCTTTGCATGTATCATTCTGAGTGACAGTCTAAAATTTATTGATAAAGATAATGCATTTATAACAAGGTGAATTTAGTAACTACCACCATACACCCCTTTTAGAATCTTATGTTAATGAAAAAGATGCTCTAATAATTAGAGCTTAAGCCCACTGAATACAACACCTTCCAATTAGCACTTCCCAGCTTGAATACTACTATTAACATTAAACAACAAAACGAAAAATGGGTATCAATTCACATAATAGAAACTAATTGATGAAGTTGGAGGGTGTGATTATTTGTGATTACTTTACAGTCATGCACTGAATGTAGGAGAACCCCAGTTAGTAGTTAATCTCTAGCTACCTCTTTGAAGATAATGAAATTGGCTTCCTACTGATGATTATTCATTAACAATTAATTCTTTCTTGGTGATCTGCTTCATTTTCAGCTTCTCACCACAAACATGCAATGGAATAATTACAAGTGGAAATGAAAAAGCAATTAGTGGCAGATAATGCCAACATCTGATTAAAAAACAGTAGAACAGATTAGCCATTCGTTAACTGCAACTTTGCTGCTTTCAGCAGGGAGACGTAAGTTACCCACCAATATTACAGTTCAAGCTGAGTTTCCCTTTTATTGCTTCCCTTACATCATGGTCTGCCACATTAAATGCTTTCTTTTATTCTTGGGGGCATTGACTTGTTGTAAGTAATTTTTAAAGATTAAGTATTATTTGAGATGATTTGTCATCCTTCATGTTGAGACTCTCTGCCGAGAAAGAAGGAAAAAAGTACTTAAGCCAAGTCATTTAGTGCACTTGCAAGAAAATATAATGGCTTTTTTATTTGAGAGAGGATGATTGAAGATTTGCTTAAGTGAAGTGTGTGGAGACAAAGATCCTGGAATTTAGTCTCCCCTCCCCTAGACAGTATTTTCTCTTAAACTAGAGAACACAACAATTATTTTCTGTTGTAGCAAATGGTAGTTGTCTTTACTGTCACAAGCTTAGCTTGTTTTTGAAACATGTATTGCGATGCTGCTGGGTCTGTAGATCACCACTACTGAAATTAATAAATGTATACTATGATCTTTTAAAGTTGTGGATGATTTATATCATGTGGTACCTGCAATACCATAATTACCAAACACTTGCTTAGCAAGAAATCCAACTAAGCAAATAAATGGTTTGCAAGAAATCTACAAAGTTGATGGTGGATCTGAGAACCAAACCTAGAGCTCCTGTTGTGTACACAAACCACAGGAACTGAAAGGCAAAGTCTCTGCCCAGTCTAGAATACCAGGCTGCATTCTTGCACTGCAAAACCTTCAGGATGGCAAGTTCCCATTCCAGAACAGAGATCGTGGGACCATTCTCTGGGCTAAGTTTTTGAAAGGGTTACTTTTCAAATGCTGAATAAGGAAGGGACTTGATATAACCTGATAATTTTAGAGTTCTGCTTTAGATAAGAGGGTTCACAAGCAGGTGAATAAACAGAGCTGACACAATGGGCATGAAGACATGTCAGTGGCAGGAATTTCATTAACCATTTGGTCAGAAAATGATCAATAGCATGGAACTGCAGGCTATTTTTGTTTTCAGTGTAGAGTTAGCACGGTAGTCAGTGTTGTCATGGGTGTATTTTCCATTGGATATTTTTCAGAACAAATAATGAACAGCATTTTAGGAGTTAATGCTGCTTGGTTAGTTTGAGAGGCTGAATGTTGTGTTTTCAAAAAGGATGGCTACAGACAACTGGTGCGCAGAGATTTCTGTGAGAATGGAAAATTACCTCCAAATACATGGAAAACTGTATTTCATGGTGATTTTAGGTTTCATTTACATTTCATGTATTTTTAGATTTCATTTACATTTGCTTCCAAAGGTACATGATGCAGATGTATTGAAATATTTGTCACAAACTCATGATTTGCAGGCTGAATGCTCCTTCTCTGTCCTAAGGAGAGTTAGCATATGGTAAGAGGATAGCCATTCAGCCACTGTCACTATAGCAAGTTCTGTATTCTCTCTAATTTTGTAATTTCCCCTCATTTTTTAACAAGTCCTGGCAAAACCTTTGAAAAGGCATGCCTTCTGTCTTGACTTCCCCCTCTCTCCTTTAATTATTTATTCTGTTTGCTCCCTGTAGAAGCCTTATTTTTACCATTTCATTGGTTCTTGCAAGTTTTTCTTTCTGTCTAATTATTTCAATTTTCTCCTTTGCTTGTCTTATCCAGGATCTTTCGTTCATTATTTCCTCTAGCAAGTGAAAGAATATTTTTGTTTATTTTATTTTCAATAAACTACTTATTTAAAAAATGTTGGTCCTATCCCCATTTTCTACATTTCTAAATTATCTGTGTGAACTTTTCACATACATTGTCTCATATTCCCCCGGGGATAACAGTTCTAATTTATTAAAAAATTGCTCAGAGTTTTTAAGGTACCTCTCAGTCAGATCAGAGATATCATCCTATCACACAACTAATTTCTTATCCTACATCTTTGCTGGGGAAAGTGAACATCAGAAGGAAAAACTTTCACAGCACTGAGCTTTTCTTTTTACCAGTTAGCAGCCACAGCAACACCATACTATCAGTCACATAGACTTTCATCTGTCTGTATTACCCGTACAGAATTAGAATGTTAAATATGTGAGATGAATTAGAAAGAAGCAGCAAAATATTTCCCTGCAAAATACCACATCATTTCCAGTCCAGAAAAAGCTTTCAATTTTGCCTTTTTTTGATATTAACAGCAAACACTGAACTGTAAAACCCACAGTAAAGGACCCTAACCAAATGTTCTAACCATATATTTGGTGGAGTATGAACTAATCAGACTAATCAGCCAAATGTCTCAGGAGAATAACTAAGGGTGTTGCCATAGTACCATGTTTCTCCCACTTGGTAAAATTCTCCATTTTGAGGAAACTTTCCCTTACAGCTGAAGGAGATTGCTGAATTCCATATCAAATGTCAGGGAAATCCTGGTGACATTGCACTGTTGTGTATAGCCCTTTTTTAGTGCAACCTCCATTCAATTATACAGTAATATCTTGCACTAAGTTAACAAATGTAGGGGGTTTTGGTAGAAAAAAATAATCTATTTGGATTATTTCTGCATGAGCTTTTTTCTCAGTTGACTTGTCTTTTGACACAGAGTTCTGCAGCCAGTGCTTGGAGATATATCAATCACATTCAAATTCAAAAAGGAGAAAAATTAATAGAAATCTCAATGTTTGTGCCAGCTATTTCTGACTGACTGAATTTATGCTCTGTGTACTAAAATTGTGTTACTGACACTGGAAAAGAACTTTCAGGCCAAAAGTTGTGTCCTAAGGAAGCCCTTGAATGTTATATATTTTCATCTAAGATGTCACATATAACATTTGTACCTCAGAAACGAAGCATTAAGCTAAAAATACACAGCAGTAGTGGCCACTTCATTTGCAATTGTCAATAGAATAAGTCCTCAAATGCTAGAGAACATTTCTTGATGCATTATCATATGTTGCATTGGTTTTTTTTTCCTTTCATTTTGGAGTTAGTAATTCAAAGTTGTATTAATGTAGAACATTTACTCATCAATCCTGTAGTATTTAAGTTATTAGTTAGTTTAATGAATTAATTAAAAATTTTAGTAGTTGACAAGAATTCATTCACAGGTCTTTCCAAGCTTCACAAGCTGAGTGTGTGATCCTGCATAGCACCTTAGCAGCAGCACTAAGGTTTGCTGTATCTATATAGCAAGTCAGTATCACATTCACTATGAGTAGGCACATTTCCCATATGATCCTATCACCATAAATCTAGCTTTTCTTTATGGTACATGTAGGGATAGGTAACACATGTAGGGATAATACTACACATGTTTTTCCCATACCAGCTTGTCTCTTATGTGACTGGACTCGTGATTGGCCTGGTCATCATCATTTGAGTTTCATGGGTTGGGCTGCTGATCACTTGCAAGATTTGTAACCTGTTTCAGACATGAAAGCCTTTACAGCAGGTTTTTATCAGCCACCTTACAGGAAGTATGGTTAGGCAATGGGTAGATGGCAGTCTCATTTCTGAAGTAGCAGAAACACTATCTGACCTTTCTACTGCAAGTCAACATCTTCATCTTACTACTGAATTACTCTTGTCTTTCCTAAAAGGTTCTAGAAAGGAAGACCTATAGTTTTCTTTAAATTAAAAACTATTGCACAGTGCCAGGGAAATTACACGGTGCTGACAAGTCTGTGGTCATTGCTGAGTACAGGTTTTAGACCACACAGATGAAACCGGGACTGATACCTACTTGTAGTAAGCAGTCAAAAGCAAGAGCACCAGCAATAAACATTAAAATATTCAGGAAAACAAGGGGTTTCATTCTCATTTCATTGGCAAAGGATTATGCATCACATTCCCCAAAATAATTTTTTCATTGTCCTCAGCTACTAGAGATTCTGCAACAAGTAATATTGATAATTTCCTTGTGTTCTCTTTTGCATCATGATCAGAAGATTTAATCTTTTAAAGTCTTACAGATGACATGTTTTGGGTCTAGTTCAAAGCCTGTCTACATCTGTAGTTTGTATTATTCTCAGCTTAGGCCGTTCTTAGTTTGTGACACTCGCAGCAGTTCACGTTACACTCATTACTTTTCTCCTGCTGAGCATGGGGTGATGATTCAGAAAAGCAGAGGCAGAGTGTTCCAGTAAGTGCTGGGTGCTTTCTTCAGACTTCTTCGGCTTTCTTCAGAGACTTCTCAGTCCATTGCTGTCACTAGAACATAAGAAGGCATCGCCTCCCAGACAGCCACTCACTTATTGTACAAAGTCATAGTTGACTCTCACCTCCTACTAATTCTTCTCTTTAAATTGTCGCTGTAATGGTTTTCCTCTCTCTATGCCTGCTTGAATGTCAGACCATATCACTCATCTTTTTGACTTCTCTGCTGAGCTTTCCTTCACATTCATGTTAGAAGTAAGCTTTTCTATTTTGACTTCCAATGCTTAAAACTTTAATTGCAGCTTAAATCTTCAGCACACATAAGCAGAACAGAGAGAAATTTAGATTATTTAGAGAGAGAGGATGTGGTGAGGACTGGAAAGAGCAGAAGAACAAAGCTAAGGATTAGCATGCCACCTTAAAACCACCATGACAAACTACTGGTTCTAACCCTTAAGGTGTCAAAATATTGTTTAAGGAAATCACTAAAATCCATGATACTATCATTTTACTGCGTGAAACACTGTTACTGGCTTTGTGTGCCATATTTTACTTATCTTAAAAGTTAACTCCAGATGTCTTTGGCACTACCCAAAATACTGTGTATTGATAGAGAAGTGTACAGGTAACTGCCCCATTAAGAATGTTAATCTGAAATGTAAAATATCCTTGGACATTCTGGTTAAAGTAATTTGCCTTTACTATCTCACAGCCAGGAACTTAAGTTCCTTGGATCTTTTTCCTCTTCTCGCAGGACCTCATCTCCGTGTAAGTGATGAATCCCTTTTCTTCTATTAAAGATTCACTGTAGTTTCAAACTTGGAGGTCTAGCAATCACCACCTGAAATCCTCAAATCCTTGGATTAGTCTTGGAGTCACATTTATGGTTAGTTCAACCAACTAAGAAAGGAGAAAACATACTTTGCTTTAAGCCTCAACCTTGTTTCTCATCTGTGAAATCTTGCAGTAAAAATGTAATATTTTTTATATTTCAAGAATTTGAACTAGACCTTCACAAAAAAAGAACCGTGTTTCTGTATCTATCCAGGTCGCTAATCGCAAACAAACAAGAACGAACACAAAACCAAAACACAAACCAACCCCACCCTAAAGCAAAGCCCACAGCTCTGCAGCTGTGCAGCAAGGTAGGATGTACATACGTGTGCAAAACGGAATGTACTGTGCAGCTCTGTGTGCTGTACGGGGCCTTTTTGCTGTCCTTCTTCTCTTCCACTTCTTCCAGTGAAGGAGGAAGTTCTGCCTTCCACTGGATAGACATCGCCTCTGCTTTTTTACCATTGAGATGGGGGTTATGCACAGCAAAACAGGTTTTCTCACTTTCCTTCTTTACTGAATCCCAATCTGGACTTTTAGGATAAAGTTGTCACAGATGCCAGGTGGCAATGGCGATCACAATGGAGATCTCTGGTCAGTAAGGAAGATTGAGATCTATGACAGTTCTGTGAGTAGATATTCAGCCTCATTATTCTCCTGCAAGAGGGAGAGAGAGGGTGTTGTGCTGAGGTCCTGGAGAAGCTGAGCAAGTTTTTAAAAATAGGAACAAATGGTGTAAAAAAAAAAAATTCTTTCAATCATTTTGTTCAGTGTTTCCAAGCACTGCTGTCCACATGGACAGATCTGCTTTAGTTTACCAGCTAACAGCACACAGAGCAATACAGAGCTCAGCAGGGATGAATTTCCTAAGTCCGTTCTTAGTAACATGAAAATGTTCAGAGTCTTGAAAAGACTTTCGCAGCCTATGCTGATCCCCACACTGCTCTTAGGTCAGTGATAGAGCAAGCTTGTTTAAATGATAAGATGGCAACATGTACATCAGACACTTTGAGTTGTAGTCTTCTGTGGAAATTAGTGTCCCACAATTGGTGCCATACTCATCTACGAGCTCTGTGATCCATAGGCAACAACAAACCAAACTGAACTTCACCCAAAACCCCATCTATCACTCTAATATGCATGCTGGTGGAGAAGGTAAGAAACCCAATGTCTTTGATTTGTAAACTTGTTTTGATTAGCACCTACTTACTAAACACTGTTACAAGTAGTTACTATATGCAGATAAGATGAAAACAGGTACTGAACTGCCTTGAAGTTAAATTGAAGGGGGAAAGGATGACATTTATAGTTGAGCTGTTTTCTATGTTTGCTGGTACAAACAGAGTGAATGACAAGCATGTAACATAACATGTTCCTTTCAGAAAGCCTGAACTCTCCCAAAAGGGAAAATGTAACTTCTTTTATTGAAATAGTAGGACCACATCGCTTTTTTTTATTTATATGGTGTGTGGTGTTGGAATTAGGTGAAACGATTCCAGTACATTCCCCACCAGGCATTTTTCCTAAGGGCTGAATTTTATTCTTCAGTACTTAAAGAATATATTACAAATAAAAGTTGCCATTCACAGGGCCTTTTCCACAGAGGTCCATCCTAGCCGGGCAGTCCCCAGCCTATATCAATGTGAAGGGCTCTCCTTCTCTTGTGCAGTACTTTGTGTTGTTCTTGAACTTCACGAGGCTACTTTTGGTCCTTTAGTCTCTGTGGGTACTTCTGGATGGTAGCTCTGCCCTCAAGTATATTGACCGGTTCTCTCTAAATCAGTGTAAGCAGCAAAGAACTGAAGTATCTTTAATCAAAAATAGGAATTTGACTCCTGTCACTCTACCACTCCAGTTACTCAAGTCTGGGACTGAAATCCACAGGTTTTTCTCACTAGTAAGTTCTCAATAGGCTCTTGTGCCTCTGAAGATGTGCTGTCATCTTCTCCTGGAGTCTCTTCTTCATGCATGTCTGGTCAGACCATGGGAACAGCTGTCCCTCTGCCCACCAGCACAGGAAAAATTATTGGGTACAAGGTTTGTAAAGGACACTGCAGCTGAAGTGAACTACTGCATTCACTTGAAAACAGCAGCTGCATCTGAAAAGCAGCAGTTTCCATTTATGTAGTAGTTCAGCCCTCAGTCAAAATGTGTTAAAAAGATTTTGTTCGGGATTTGGATGGTTTCTTTTAAGACTGTTGGGGATTTAGTTGATTTGTTTTCATTCCCTTTCTGTCTGCGCTCAACCAGTGTTTCAGTGCAGCTTTATAACTACAGAAGCCAATGAGTAGTTTATCACTGGTCAGACTCTGGTGACAGTGAAATTCATGTGGAACTTTTGGCCATGAAAGAATTACCATTCACACCTAACAGTGACTCCCTATATCATTTAGTTTAACACTGGAAATAAAGGCAGTGGAAGAGCAACATTCCCACTGTTAGGGCCTACTCAATTTATACTCTGCAGATTCTAACTTCAAAAAAGTAAACTAAAATTCCCTTTCTTAAGAAAGTACCATCTAGGGTTTTCTAGTAAATGACGTGGAATAATTCACATGCTAGCATGTGGGGGATTTTCCCTTACCTCTGCACAGAGTCTGCAAGTCAGGACACAGTAACATGATAACGTTTTAATATTTTTATTGACTCAGAAGATTGGGGTGAGGAGTGAAGCAAAAACTTCTTACTATACAGATCCTCATTAGTGTATATATAATAGGTTTGTTCATATATTTGCTGTTTACCCTCAGAAGAAAGTGGTCGGCTTTTCCTGAGACTACAGTCCCAAGTTCCTGCCTTCCAGCCTATCTGTTCCCTGCTGTTCAGCTCCTAGACTTGTTTCCAGTGAATATTGCTGGACTGTGAGAAGCTCTTCATTAAAACCGAAAGTCTCATACAAAGGAAACATCTCAGCAGCTGTCTGAGTCTAAAAAAGGCTTGAAAATAACAGGAAGGAGTTCTAAAGCTCTACATATTGATCTACTCAAAGCTTACCTTAGTTCTCCCTACACTTACTGTAGTCTGTGGTTCTATTCCCCTCTTAGTGTTTATTTAAAAGAATTTTTGTACCCTACAAAAGACTCTTTGGTCATGGTGATACAGATTTTTTTTCTATTTCTACAAGCAAATGTAAGATTTCACAGCTCTTTTATCACATTACAAAAGTCCCCCCATGCTGTTCATCATAATTATGCAGACACAAGAAAATGTAGCTTACCAGGTTACCCAAGCACAGCTGAAGGAACAGAGTGTACTAAAAATACATGTACAATGCATGTAAAAATACTCTACCGTTACATATGTGCACACAGATATTATGTTGTTTTGCAAGATGAAAAAGAAAAATCTTTCCACTAAATGAAAACACTGAAAATGAAATGACAACAGCAGCAGATGTTAAAGCAAATCATCTAATTAAGACGATTTCATCAACCATTTTAAAAGACATTTAAAAAAGCAATATAATATTAAGTCACCAGAAGAAACGTTGATTAGGCTTGCATGTACAGGCACAATAACACTCTAGCTGAAGCTGCCCTTTGAAGCGTGAAAACAAATGATACTTTTAAAACTGTTTCTTTTTTTTATCCAGCTGTGCTTCACATCCTGCCAAGGGGAAGTATACATATTAAAAAATTCTTAAGAGCTACAACCCACAACCAGGAGATTACAATTAAAACTAACAGAAGTTGTGCCTGGGTCAAGACTGCAGGGTGGCTACCATGAAGCCTGGAGAATAGCTTTGTTCAGACAGTGGGAAGAACTGTCAAACAAATTTGCAAACACCGGGAACTTCTTTTTCACCTTCTATTCTTTGCTTGGGTGGGCCAAATTCTGCCTCAAAAAAACCTGGATCAAAAGCCAGAATGAAGACACAACCATATGAGTCTCCATTTTAAGTCTGATATTGATGGAAAATCAAAATCAAAAGACAGAACTTTTTCCTGCTCCCTTAGGTTAATGTTACTACAAGCTACCTTCCCCTCCTCTGATGTTTGCTCTTCCTTTCAGTTATACTGTAGAGTGCAGTATTGGGTTTTTACTGTTCAGCGTCATTCTTACTGTAAAACACAAGTGTGGGAGAAGTGCATGGGCCTCATCCTTATCACAACATCATGTATATTCAGCTTCCCCTTTCACTGGGATTTATAGCAAGGAGGAGACTTGCCTTCATGCCACTTGTTGAATTTTTATTCCCAACTCTTACCTTCTTTATTTCAAAATGGTACTGCATAAAATAGTAGATATTAATTTAAAAAACCCATCAAATATATAACTCCACTGTCTATTCTCTCTGAGATCCAGTTCGTGCTGGACTTCATACGAGGCAGTTTCATTTCTGAGATGTCTCTGGTTCCTCTTGTTTTCTTTGCTTATCATAATTGCTTCTGTAGGAATGCGTCTTTACTACTTCTAAAGCAGTCTGAAAAAGCATATTATGCTTTAGAAGAAAATAAATTTTTTATTGTGAATGTTACATTAAAGGGTAATATTTCTCAACAATAGTGTTGTTTAGTTTTCTTTTAACCATCTTCATGCCTGTTCATCTTTGTTAGTTTTTATTTTATTTAAACCCTCCTTCTTCAAAGCAGGGCATTACAACTTCATCCCTTTGGCAGAACTCTTTCTATCACTAATGTTATTCCTAAAGGTTTCAGAAGGAGGTTTTTCCCTCTCGTCTTGGCTCCGGTGATAGACTATGAGTACAGAAGTTGGTTTTCTTCTTTGCAGAGTAGTTAGTCATGGCATGAGCAAGTACGCAGGCTCTTCCTAACACCCTCCACAGGTGGTAGCTTACAAGCAGTGCTGCGGAAGAAAAGCAGCGACAGAAGTAGCCTAACTAGCTGGGACAATGAAAGAAGTGCAATGCCTAGTGCAATGAAATAAAGTGGCACTTCAGGAATCGAATTTCTTTTTCAAAGATGACATTCTGGACTGTAAAATTCCTCTGTAAGAAGCTCAATTGAGCTTCACAACAGGTTTGCCACATGGTCAGGGTTCATTTGCATGTTTTCGTATGGATGTTTTCAAGATGCAAATAAAACCATCTTGAGAAAGATTATATTTATCCCTCTTCCTTCCTGAATCAGTTTGGCAGCAAATCCATTAACCTTGACTGGAAAGACACTAAAATGATGTTGCAACAGTGGATGTTACTTAAAAGTATTACTAATATCAATTATTTTCAGAGGTTGCCTTAGCAACAGTGTGGAACAAACAAGCAGATTCTGACCACACTAGAGCTCAAGCAAAATGTTTCCTCTTTTACAGACAAATAGTCATTTGACATTCTCATATTCACTGACACTATAGGAACTTTTTCCTAAGAGCCTGAACGTAATCACTAGACTCACAAGGACTGGTAAATCTGAAAACCTGCTGTAAACTAGAAAATCTTACAGAGGAAATTTCTCAGAGCAACACCACCATTCTTTTGGTGAGGTGACCAGATTTTTCCAGAGAAAGTGAACTCTAAAGCTATTTTCATTTTCATCAACAGGGAAGTTGAATATCCAGTAAACCCTCATAGTGCTGAGAATGACAAGAATATTATAACTGTTATTAAATACTTGAATTGGTGTTTAAGGCTGCCATTGTTCCAGTCACCATAAAAAAAAGATTAATACATAGTTGTTTTGTCACTAAAAACCAACACGTTGATGAAGGGTCAAGATATAATATTTCCTTCAAAATACATGAGAGGCAGGGAGTACCTGCATATTTAAATAGTCTAAGTAAATTCATTTGAAACAGTGACATCAAAAGTACTAAATATTTGTACCAGATGGAAGGAAAGAAATTGTGACTGGGGGCTTGAACACGATAGATGTGTCGTGGCAGACTGTCGCAGCTGCAAGGCAGAGCTTCTTTTCTGACTAACTGCTCCCTTCAATTTTTCAGTTGATTAATGAAAGCTAATCTACAGTAGAAAAATATAAGAGCCAGCCACTGTGCCTGCCATCTATTGTGAGTGGATATTTTGGTATGTTGGTACACAGCAGTGGTGGATGGCTTCTCACAGAGAGGAAAAACCCTTGTCTAAAAGTGATTCTTGGTGGATGTTGATATGGGAGTTTCCTAGCTTGGGAGTAAAGATAAACTCTTTCTCTACTACCATAAGAAAGTATGTTAGCAACATCCCTAGCTGCAGTTAATTTGTTTCAGCAAAGAAAAATTCAGCTGCAACTACAGAATTGAAATTTTGAGAAAACATTGATTTTCAGATAGGCATGATTTTTATTTTTTTCTTCTTCACAAGGACATTTCAATGAAACCCTGTCATTTATATTAAAACTCAAAATTTTCATATAAAAATCCAATGTTTTCATCCAAAAATTATGTATGTATTTCTTAAACAAACCGACACACCTGATACAGAACAATGAATTAGTCCCATATCTTCATTAGATAGATACTGTTCTGTTAAATTTCAGGTAGTGTCATTAGGCTGGAGTTTCTGGATGACACTACTAATCCTTGTTTAAATGGATTATGAGGTGACATCAGAAAACCAAAACTAATTAAAATTACTAAAATCTTTGATTTATTAGCATATTTTAACACAAAGGTGCCCATAAACCTCCAGTTTATCTCACTGCCAGTTGATACAAGCCACCCTTCTACATATTTGAATAACCCAGCAAAGCAGAACTGTTGCAGCACAACTTTTAGTGCTGGATTGAAAGCCAAGAGGGTGAAACTTGTCCTCTGTGCTCAGTCCTTTACCAGTGTCTTCAAAGAGAGTGACACTTCACAGACCTTTGATTATAATTCAGCTTGGTGTCAGGACAGGTTTGCTCATGAATTTACAGCCAGAAGTAGGAATGTCCTCGTTAATTGTGACGCCTCCCTGACTGGGCTGGACAGTAGTTGGGCAGTGTCTTTGGTGGGTCCTACAGCACTTGGAGTTTATGCTCCATTGAAAACCTGAAGCTAAGCACAAAATAAGGGCAAGATGGTAGAAGAAGCTAGTCTGAAAGGTGGAGAGATAATGCACTAAACCTCCTTTTTCATTTAGTGTTGCAGGAGGTATTTGTGGTCTGTGGTGAAAAGTGCTTTGGGGTTCTGTGCACATTTAGCAACGTTTTTTCTCTGTATGAACATGTGGCAGTCAAAGCCCTGTATATTTGTTGCAGAAGAGATAGAAAGGTATAAGCCCTATGATTTCCTTTCTTAAAGAGCTGGTATTTGTGTGGTTTTATCTGATGGAGGCACTTGAATGGGGACAGTCTGCAGTTAAGGAGCTCAAGGCATTACTGCAAAGGTCAAAAGAAAGTCTGTTTTCTTTTTACTCGCATATGTATGGAGCTGGCTCCCACATACTGTGCTATAAAAGTATTTTTAACATCTTTCACCCAGAATTACAAAGCCCTGTTTCCTCTTTGCACTCTTTGTGTAAGATTACATGAAGGTAAGCTTTGCTTTCACTGTTAGCCAGCCAGAGGTGTGCTGTGGTTAACATCACGACACATCTCAGCCAAAAGTTGTTGTTGACAGGCAGACTGTTTTGGCATGGGCTTGTGATTTGCCTCCAGTTGCTTGCAGCTCTGGCAGCATACACATGGTCTGAGAAAAACTACAGCAAATAGGTGAATAAGAAAATATTGCAAGGGTCATCCTCAACTATAGGGTAAATGAGCTGTAAGACATCTGTGCCATGCCCCAAGCTGCTGGCAGACTCAGGCCTTCTCACAGCCCTCAGGAGCTACTGCATACCTTGTCACTGTCAGAATCAACTGCACGGCCTGGTTCCTGTGGAGCTTTTCTTAAAAGAGGCAGTTCTGGGAGTAGAGTTCCAGAATTAGAAAACCAAGCCAATCTGCATTACATATTTAAGACAATGTATCTGAACTTGATTTGCATATTTTACCTTTTCCTCACTCCTTCCTCTTCTACCTATCCCTTTTTACTCAAATAAACCCACAAGCTGTGGAACAAAAACTACCTGTCAATAGCCAGCCAGCCATCCTGAGCACTCGCGGACATGATGTGGGGTGACTAATGTGCAGAAGAGATGCTGGTCTTTTTTGCTGTCTCTTTGGCTATCGTGGAGGGAGTGGGCACTTTAGCAGTGGAGCTTTGGAAGACTCAGGGTTAGAACTGGATGGATAAAGAGCAAAGGTTCAAACATTTGGCCAACATCACACAAATTAGTCATGTCCTTCTCCTTGAAACTGTAAGACTTTCCAGAAAATTTACATAAATATCAGCAGAAAGTCTACTTCAGGTTGAACTTCACAGCATGTGCTCAAGTTCTCATCTATGTGGATCAAAAAAATTACTATTTCTTAAACTGCACTACTGTCAAACAGAATGAAGCACCTTCATTCACAATTTTTTGGATCTTGACAATGGTTCAATAGTCTTTAGGCATCTCACAAATTTCCCATAAACTTTCAATCTGATTTAGATTCAGTCTTTGCCTTTGCAGTTTGACTCAAAACCTTCTCACTAAAATTCTGAGATGAAAGTGGTGCCTGGCAAATTTGCTTATTGTGGAAGCTTGAAATAAAAATTTCTGTGGAATTCACTTGGAAATGAAATTATCTTCCCAGGTACAAAACTCTTATTTACTGCTCCAAGTACTCAATTTATTTTATTGTCTCTATCACCAGAAATACACAGCAACAAAACAAAGCAACCTGTGCTTCTGTAACGCTCAAGGAAAAACAATTTCATCAAATGTAAGCCTTTTCAGAACAGGTAACTATACAAAATATATGCCTCCCCCTAGAGAGAATATGGGGAAGAATGTGAACTGACGTTTTACACATCATTGAATGTTTTCCTACAAGTTACTTCTAAGGTGATCACTGAAGAATCCATAAACAATATGGTTTTGGTATCCACGATGTACTGTTTTAAAGCATCTGCTTAGTAGGTTTCAGTAATGAATAAGTTTGCATAAATAATATGATGAAAAGCGCCTAAAATAATCTAAAAAGTGAAAAATTACCCATGTAGCAACTTGTAAAAGCTGGTTACACTTAAGATTCTTGTTAAATTCTCCTAGCCTATATTGCTGCATAACAGTCTAATACAAAGGATACCTACTGTAAGTTAAGATCATCTTTATAGTATCAAGCACAACTTACAATGGGTTCAGGGAATTCAAGCGCATGAGAAAAATATTAATCAAAACCACTTTTAATCATGCTCAGACTCAAATGTCAAAGCTGCATTGTTAAAATTGAAAAACTTCAAATGCACACTGAACCTGGTGTATCTTCCTTGAGTTTCAGTGGGTGAGTAATTTCACTTTACTGCAACTGCCCTGAAGACAGAAGATTCAGTCTAGCTCTTTACAGTGCCATGGTAATGTAAACTAATCCCGCCACAACAAATTAGCACTACTGAGAAGAGCTGTTAGACAGCCGCAGACCTTTAAATCCATTGATTCATTTTAAGAGTATGTGACCTCTCGGAATGCTCGACTCCAGACATAATACAGTGCTTCCTCACAAGAGTGTGTTAGTAGATCAACTACAACATCAGCAAGATTCAGCTCATGTGATTTCTTCAAAACTTTCTAAACCCAGAAAGAATAGTTAATCAATTATGTCCAGCACTAAAATAATAGGCATAGTTTTCACCTCAGAAGTAATTTCTTGATCTGAGTGTTAAAAAATCCCATTTCTTCCAAGGTATTCCTACTTTGTTTTTCAATGACAACCAAATGCCCCGTGTTTCCCTCAACACAGGGTTATCCAATCTGTCTTTGCAATGCCAATGTCAATTATCTCAACTCGAAGCACTAGAAACACACCGTAGCTATTCAGAAATGCAATTAAATCAGATTTTAAAAAAGTATCAGCTTGAGGCTGGAGATGAGTTCTGCTATCATAGGACACAAGTCAACTTTATGGTTGTACTAAACCAAAAGCCATTTCAAAGGTGGCACTGTGCTTTGCAGTGTGCAGTTGCAGAGTGGGAGACTATCACCAGCACGCATGGTCTGCCCTGCAAGGAGGAGAAGCTGGGACTGCTTGCTTTGCTCCTCCTTTAGCTTACTGTCACAAGGTAGAATCAGATAAGTTTATAGCACAGGGTAGGCACCAAATACTGAGACAGCACGGTGTTAGAGACAGAAATAAAACTGTGGGTGGTCCTAAACCACTGTGAGTATCTCACACCGGCTATTTCTTTCCCAGTAAGACATCTCACCTTTGTGTGGCTGGGAAATCCAGCGAGCTCAGCTTCACACAGCTGTTTACCAGCAAGTCTTGCATTAACATGAAATTCCGGCCACGTTTTACACTTGCGTTTCACATGTGCCCGAAGGCACCGACACATTAGATCTGCAGAAGTTATCCGCAATCTCTTGACTCTTTAAACACCTTTTCTGCCATTTCAACTGCCTATCAGCTCTCATGTGATCCTCCTTGCCAGGATTTCAGGGAAGGGATAGGCAACCTCTAACCCTGGTGGCCAGGGAATTGAGCCCACCGCACCAGGCCAGCCCAGCAGCTGCAGTAGATTGTGAGATAAGGAACTGCTCCTCATGCCTCTTGAAACATGTAGTGTTTGGGTGGATCTCACACTCTCACTTGTTGTGATCCTTGCTGCAGCCACCAGCATGATTGCTCAGCATGTTTAGTGGGAAGCTTATGAATCATTTCCTTTACTGGTACTTAAGGACATTTGTCAGTCTGAATTTATTCTCTGCTGAATATAGTGTGCACAAAGCTGCCCTAAGCCAGAAGGACACCTACCTACAATGGAGACAGAACTGGTTTAATTCACCCAGATGAGCAAATTCCCACCTTGACTGGGTCGCTGCTTGTATGGGACTGCTTCTAGTACTGATGATCTGCACATTTAAGGATGTCCAGACCTTGTTAGCACTATGCTGCACTGTCAGAAATTCCTATTCCTTTGTGGGGGTTCAAATACCTCCTACTTTCCCATCCAAACCAGAAACCATTTATCAAATTGACAGTGCAAAAAGGTAGATTTAAATCTTTGCATTAATTAAGATGACAAAGAGCAGTGAGCTTTGCATGGTATAAACAAAATGAACTACTGAGAATGTGGTGATGAGGCAATAATTTTTTGCCATACACTTTGAATGGCAAAAAGTAAAAAACATTGGTCTTAACCACTCAATAAGTTATGTGATAATTCATGTACTACCAGCACATGGAAAAAAGGTTTTAAGATTTGCATGTACAAAAGCATTGGTTTTTATTGCATATTACATTTTGAAAGAGACTTTTCTTAACATGTATTTGCAATACATTTTGTTTTCAATGAAGTACTAAGACAAAACAAAACAACCCTTATATCAGAACTTAGCAAAAGTTGCTTAGACTTTCATGGTCTATATTATTTAATAATCTCTGTATCTCTTTCTTGCCTTTTGAAGCTGCTTTTTAGGAGAATTTAGTCTTTTTATAACTAAATTTAAAATAAATGGAGCAGTGTTTCCTAGAAGTAAGTGGAACAGAACTCAGTGCAGTGGGATGGCTGTCTTATGAAGTTGAAACATGACAATGTTTTTTTTTTCACTGCACCACCCAGAATGTCTTGTATTATATCTTCATTACCAGGTACATAAACTGCCGCAAAATGTCAAAGTCTGTACTCCTTTAAGGCTGGATTTTGTTTTCTCACCTTGATGAGAATTTAGTCTCATAGGAATTTATCTGGAATTCAATTATTTATGGGAGGGAATATGTTAATTTGTTTTCCAAGGAGATATATTACAGACATCTACTGGCTGCCTAGAAATATTTTACAATCATTTCACCTTTTTTTTTAAGACAACATTTGCTTTATTCTCCAGGCCACAGAGGTTGCTTCATAATTTATTTTTGTAGGAGGGAACATGTTTAAGACCTTCCTCCTCTTATGGAAGTGATAAAATTTTTCAGTTGTGTGACTTGGTGACTTTTTGGCCCTTAAGATCAATTATGGTCACAGAGGGCTCAAAGTGATGCAGTGTCCTAGGGCAGGAGAGGCAGATTTCAGCTAGGGAGCTCTTGGGTTTACATGGCAGCTGTGGCAGACACAAGGAAAATCCGGTGATGTGCTGCAAAGTGACTGGCTTTTGGAAACTGTTTGTTGGGTCATCTGTCTGCTTCGGTCTGCAAACACAGGAGTTGCACAGGGGAAATAAAACTAGCAGCATTTCAGTGAAACACCATTCATTGCACCATAGAGGGGGGGTTTCATTTTCCTGCAACTCAACTTTCATAAACATTGATGGGATTGACTGTTAGTGACCAACAGTGATATCACTCCTGCTTTGGGGAAACTGAGAGCTGTCTCAGAGGAGTGCCAATCATGTGTGTCTTAGGGAGAAGCAATGAAGAATTTAACTGTATTACATCCATGTGTGAGTGTTGGGTTCTCCCCATCCCACTGTCTTTGTCTGCAAGGCTCCCACAGGCAGAGTTCACACCTAAAGACTATGTGTGTGTTTTCCAGTCTTCAAACACGCAAACAGGAAGAAGCAAATTATTGCTGAAGACTTTGGTGCAAGAGATGGGGTGTGGGGTCACTCTTTGCACAATCCATGTGACGGCTGCCCCCAGCATTTCCCCCCTGCTTGTGAGAGCACCGAGGCTGTGGGTGGGTCATTTGCACCAGTGGAGTGAAAGATAGGAGCAGACAGAAAGGAATGATACAGCAGTTAGCAAAGAGGAGGTGACACACCATCAGGCTTTCCAATTGTAGATTCTACCCAGCCCAGCTAGATGAGTCAAGTAAACTCTAGAGTTAAAAACCACTGAGTTATCCTGTGAGCTGTCAACCCCATTTGAATACACTATGCTATTTACATTTGTGTGAACTACAGTATATCTCATTAAGTTAAAAGTAGTGTTTTAATATTAGCATATGGGAGGGAGGGATATTTTTAGGATTTTTGGCAGGGGATGTTGTTCAGAGGTTTTTATTTTTAAAACTTGTTTTGGAAAAATTTGGCCAAGAAATCAAAGTTTTCAAATTTGGAAATATTTAAGTAAACCTTGTAAATGTTATCACAGGAGAAACCTTGTAGACTTAAAACTGTGTGCAAAGGTCTGCTTGACTACTACAATAAATCTTTCCTTAAAGCTGTTTAACTGCAAGAGTTTACAATGAAAATCTTCTGTGACAATTAATCCCAAGAAGATTCCCACCCCATCGCCACTTTTTTATTTCCCCACAGCTGTAGCAAATGCTTAGTGCTATTTATTTTAGGGAGGCTTTTTCTTCCATCCTCTTCACAGCAGGAGCCTTATGTCAAATTTTTTAGGTGGTATTCTTGGAATCACCTGTCCAGTGATTCAGAAACAGATCTCAATACAAGTCTTTGCAGGACCTTTTTCTTTTTTTCTATGGTGATTTCTGGAAATAATTTTTCCTAGGAAAGAGTTGGTGTAAATATATATCCCATTTAAGAATTTCTCAACAGAGCTTCAAATTGCTCAACTACCATCTCATCATTTCTGAAACATCTAAAATTTTCACTTTAAAATGAAATCTTTAAGGCAATTTGATCCTGCTGTACCCCCATTCCCACCCTAGTCATTCAGATTTGGTTATTGATTCAAATGCTGAAAATCTTTTGCTAGGTAACATGCAGCCTAATCTGGACAGTGCTATTTACAAACTAAAATTCAGGCATGGAAACTTACTTGGTTTCAAAAAAGACCAGCTTTTTGAAACATGGAGATAGTTTGCATAGATAATATACATACTATTATATGTAATAAAATAAAGATAATTCAATATAAGGGTTATTCTTGTTCTTGCATGTTGAACGTTTAGGATTTTTTCTTTTTTAACTGTGATGAACATCTTCAGGCTGAAGTATCTGTAGGAAAAATGCACACAAAAAACTGTAGAATTTGAAATCCTAAAACAGGCAGAAAGTTGATAACAAACAATACATATATGACTTGGTTTCATAAAGATTTGAGGGGCTCTAAAATCAGATATAAACCCCAATATTGCACGACACATTACAGGTTCAGAGTTTATAGCTGTGGCCCCAGCAGCACTTCTTGTTCATTCCACTCCAACTTTATCAATAGTTCTCTCTGAACTACATGTACAAGTGCAAGATTCTTTGAATTTCTTTGAAGTGTAGAAACAAAATTCAGCCAAATTATCTCTGGGCAAATTTCTGTCAACACAAAGCCCTGTGGAGCTGATTTAAAGTAAATAGGAGCTTTTAATGAATGAGAGAATTGGAGTGGCAGGGGGCACACAGGAGCAGTCTGTGCCACCCTTGTTCGTCCTTGCACATTGCACAATACTGAGTTTGTGCAGTGGGCAGGAGGGAAAAGAAACAGCTTACAAAGAACAGCCGCCAAAAGGAGGGTTGGTGAAAAGGAAAAGTGATGTGGATAGCACCTTAACACAAGAGCAGAATGCAGGGTTTCCTGTTACACTTTAATATTAGCCATTAGCGGATGTTAAACATACCTCTATGAAATAGACACATACTCAAGGCAGCTTCACAAAGATGAAGTGACAATAAGCAAAACAGCCCACCAGCTTCGCTGCTAAATATATTGAGCAGGATATTGTAAGTGCTGCTGACATATTCAGGCAGGCTGAATGGTAACTACATCTTTGCTTTCTCTGAGCTTCTGTTGGTGTTTCTTTTCTATCACAATTGAAACTGAGCTAAAAGTGCTGCTGCACACTGGGAGAATGTTGTGTCCACAATAGAAGGAGTGATGGTGATACAATCGCCTAGAACTCCTCAAGCCAAGATGTGCACATGTCAAATGCTGTATATGGCAGAGAGACAACTTCATCCATCTCACAATTACCTCTGGGGTAGAAAAGGGGAGCCATTTAAAGGGACATAACACTACTCAATGACTAAGGACAAAAAGGAAAGATTATCTACAAAACTGAAATTATGCAGGAACTGTTAGGTGTATAATGGTTTATAATTTCATTCTGCTTCCACTAAAGTCAATTTGACTATTTCAACATGGGCAGAATTAGGCCTGCTGTTATTTCTCAGTGGAAGTTTGATTAAGGTATGACAGCTAATATCATATTGATAACAAAGAGCACAGCAGGAACAGTAGAGACTACAAGCTGTCAGAACCTTGAAGTGGAAAGTTCTAACTATGAACCCTCGCTGAGAGGCAGCCATGGGGTATGAGTCCAGTATGCTGAATCACCACAACCTGGTCTGTGTCAGGTTTCTTGGGAATTTGCCTATCCAAATATTGATTAGGCCTGAGCTTTCCTAACATCTGAAATCAATCAAGAAGGAAATTAAATGGTACTAGATTATCTATAAAACAACTGTTTAAGCATGTAAATTTGTAGTGATCTGATGTGTCTCAGGAAAAAATAATTACTCCTTGACAACTGCTCACTGAAAACTGTAAGTTCTAAAGCTATTACTTGTTGGATGTACTTACAGAATTATGGATAAGCTCAGAGTTGCAGCTGAAAATTCTGTGATGAAGCCTTGATGAAAAAGATACACCTTCCTCCAAAGATGTTGAGACATTGAAACTAAAACTTCTGCTAGACAGGGTCCTTTTCCATGGATTAGACAGAGCACGCATTTGTCCAGAACAATCCAAACTCAAGTCTCAAACTGAATCAGAAAAGGATTTCGACTTGGTATTTTCCCACAGATACATATGCAATCACTAGTTACTTGCTACTTATAGCTTATTGAGCCAAGTAAGTCTTAAGCAGTTGCAGTCAAGTAATTTTTTAGCACTCAGAATTGAAAACTTTTTGAGATATCTGTCTACTAATACCACTTTCTAAATTTTTCCTTGATATCTTCTTCTCTTGCAAAGACTATAAAAAATTCTGAGAGTGGGCTGTCAGCTGGTTTCCTGTGCCCCTGGACTAGCACATTGACCAATGCTGTCAGTTTGAAACCAACCCTTCTCCTATTTTCACAGCAGTCTACATTTTGCGTTGGCTTTTTTGGTTAATTTGGGGTTTTTTGTTGTTGTTATTTTTTTGGTTTTGGTTTTTCATTTGGAGTGCCAAACACTTATCCAGGGCACATTTCTACTCATGTGGTATTCCTCAACTGTTAATTCCACTATATCTTTGCCTATTCACAACTCATTATATAAGATTAGAAACCTAAATCTCATGGCACTGTTCCTACTCTTTGACTGGATGATGGCGAGTGCCCTACTGGGGCACCAATACCTTATTTGCAAATAAAATAAGTTGTCACTTAGTGAAAAGCCAAACATTTGTGTGGGCAGATGTCCATTAGCACAAATGTTCATGGATTAATCACCAAAAGGGGTGTGAACACTTTTGAATAGAAAAGCAATTTAGAATTCATGCAAACATTTTCCCTAGCTTTTCTTTAGGTTGGAGAAGGTCTAATGTTTTGATGCAGGACTCACTGATTATTTCAGTTCAAAATGGAGTATTAGAACTGAAACATGAATTCAAGTTTCACTGAGACATTTACAAGTAAATTTACTTCACTGTACTTTTGGGTTGTACTTTCCACCTTTTGATTGCAAGACAAAAGCATTTTGCAAAGCAGGGCTCTTCCCTGTACAACACTGTACTAGCTCAGTGCAGAAGTCAAGCACCACTTTGGGACTCCTTAAACTGATCAAACAATTTCTGTTTTCAAATCAGCATGTTCTTTTAGCTACTCCATATTTTAGTGGTGTATTCCAATTAGTTACTATCTGCAGATGGATGGCTCTTGCACAGTGCTTTGTAAAGTGATCTCCCCCACTTTCAGCTACACTTAACATGCTTATCAAGCGTGCATTACCTCAAAGACATCATCTGTGTATCATTGTATGTACCTTCCTAACAGAAGCTGAGACTTCTACCTGTGATTTACGGACCACGGAAAATGTTTCTTAAGCATGCAGCCTTGTGGAAATAGAACCCTTACACTTGCAAGACATAAAACATTACAAGGACCCTGCACTTTAAAACTGTTGTAGGAGTGTTCACTGCTGACTAGATGGCTTGTTACAGGTCTCTCCCTACTGCAGCCAGAAAAAGTTAGAAAGATAGAACTTACTGCAGAGAATATTAACAAAACCAGACAAGCAAAAAAGCTGCTTGATTGATTGTGAGCATCAGATAAAGGAGCTTTGGGAAAACTTAGATTTGTATTAGACTCTGTGAATCACAGAAAACCATTTTCTTCACTCCTGACACTAATATTTTGAAAGGCAGTTTGTGAGTATTAAATACGTGATCTTTGAAATAGAAAAGATTCACTTAGAACTAAAGGTACAGAATTAGATCCTGAGCACTGGATATGTGCTTTTAAAGAAAAAAATACTGCAGTTACATTTTAAGTACATATTTTGCTATAATAACATTTCCATTAGTTATAAACACCAGCAGTTGTTCAAGCACAGCTGTTTACAATGATAACATATGACCTGACCTTCATAATAAATCCATGTAACTTAAAGAAGACCTAATGCTATGAACACAAAATACAAATCAGAAAAGGAAGCACAATACTAAGAACATCCATTTCTAGCAGATTATTCCCTCTTTTTCTCTCCCCTCTTGCCCCCTGCCCCCATGATTTCAATATTGAAGAAAAGAGCAGAAGATTTTTTTATACAATCTCTGAAGTCTTGTTACATGCTTGTCTCTCCCTTGCCCACAAGTATCATCAGCATGAACTTAAATTTTATCAACAATAAAGCACTATTATAACCTGGCAGTACCATTTAATAAGCTGATAATTTGTATTACAGTGTAAAAAATCTGATCTTTTTTAGGAAAAAAATTACACCTGCTAAAACAGAGGCAGGAAACCATCAGAAGACCAACATCCTAAAATGCCTTCCTTGGTTTGGTTAGTGGAGTTGAACATCTCGGGCAATGATCAGAATCCAGGGAAAACCACCCTATGGAAAAAACATAGGAAACAGCTACATGACAAAAACCTTAGTCAGTCATGAAAAAAGAGAAACAAACAGCTTCTCTGTCTCCTGAAGGTGGAGTTCGTGCATAGAAATGAGACTGAGATAAGGCACACCAGAACTGCCTTGTGAGGTGCATCCCCAACAGCTGGCCAAAAACACATTACAGAAGAAATCAGGCTGTGGGATGTGACAGACATCCCCATCTTCCCCCCTTGTGTTGCTTTTGGCATAATGATTTTGCTCCTTACTGGTGAAACGCAGTTGTGATAAGATATACCTAATAGCTAGCATTCTCCCCGTGTCCAGCCCTCCCTGCCCCACTAAATCCCACTGTCAGCGAAGAAATAACCATGAGCTTCTTCACATCTCATCTTCTGCTGTGAGACCCTTATAGGTGGTAGGAAAAGAACTATAGGAAGAAAACTAATGTACTCTCAGAAAACAAACCCTACAAAGCTATCTTGGTCTGGATGAAACAAGTCTTTATTGCTACAGACAGGAATGAGAACAGGAAAAATTTAGATATCAAATATGGTTGTTAGACATATTTTTAAACACTGACCTGCACAGAAATGAGGGATGGGAGAGAATAGAAGGTAAAATAGATTAAAATATATATAGGCTTTGAAAGCATTACTGAATTGAAATATCACAACCTAGTTAGCTAACCAGACTCATTTTAGTAACCTAAGTGATGCAGCACTCTCTCTCTCGCTGTAATAGCTCCCTGATACCAGTAAGAGCTGGGAGTTTCTGGGTTATCAAGTGCCAGGTAAGAGCAGTGCAGCAGTGCTGTTGTGCCTGCAGAAAGTGCTGGGGGTATTTTTCCCTCCTGAGGCCGAGGAGCAGCCTTGTTGAGCCATGCTCTGCAAACCAACAGCTGCAGTGTATCATGAAGGGCCGCAGCACACTCAGCCCATCAGCTCCTGTAGGCAGAGTGTTCCTCCAAGGGTCCCCAGAGAGAGCCAGCTGGAACCAGTTGATATATTAAGATGGGAGCGTGTGCTCAGCAGTGCTGTTGGGATAGGGCATGGGCGCTGAGCAAAACACAATCTGACTCTGACCGATTACTGAAAACACATGGTACTGGGAGTAAAATGAGCTAAGGAAATATTCCAAGTGGAAAATCAGAGGAGATAAAAGCAGATAAAATGCCATAGTTGAAACTGTTGAAAAATGTGGAGGACAACCGCAGATGTTTTAAACTATCCTGTGTGCTGAATCTGCTTGGGTCTGTGTAACTTAGTATCAGCTAAGAATGGCTTCTGTGCATTTTATTTTCTGCAATAGTTTTTAGGCTACAAATGAGAAGGCATACAATAACTTTTCAAATGAGCAATTGTCCTCATTTGTTGCATTAATGAGTAGTGTGAGAATGTAATTTTACACAATTTGATCTGGGAAGCAAAATCTAGCACATTTCCAGGATCTCACAGTGTTAAAAAGCAGCTCTTTTACTAGACATAGTAAAAAACTAGAATCATCGTTTACAGGCAGTTCCTTCACTCTTTTTAATTTGAAGACAACTGCTTGTATTTGCTAAGTCTTATTCTAACCACAGAAGAGCAAAAAGAGACATTAGGGCTGTGGACAGCTGGGAAGATCATTGCAAAGCCTCCTGTGGTACATACATTTCTTCGTATTCAGCTTGTGCATCTCCTTGAAAGAGTAAACTGCACAGAAAAGTAGTATGCAGAAGAATTGGTTGTAAGTCTTCAGAGAGCTACACAGAACACCACGTAAATACGTTAATCTGCCATCTGGATTCTTTCTAGATGAAATTATGTTAGAGACTCATGAGCAAGATTTTATCCTGTGAATTGAGAGAAAAAATATTGATCCCTTCTGTATTCATGTGAAAAGATTTTCCCCTAGAAGATGTGCAGGCAATAATGAGAGGTCTTTGGCATTAGCTGTGAGGAATGCTGCATATACCCTCAGACACAGCCCAATATCTGAAAGAAAAGTCTATCCTTAGTATCCCAGCTAGCCTGTGCATTGCGCTGACCTATATTTTATAAACATTTGGGATTTTGAGAAGCATCTATTAAGTAGCGGGTGATATTGTAGTAGTAATAATGGTTTACTGTACTACTTATTTTTTTTTTTAATTTTAGTGTTGCTACATTTCTTCTTAAGAAACTACAGGGTTTTTTCAACTTACTAAACACTATAATAAATAGTATTAATAAAAAAATAGCTTCATAAATTCTTCCATTTGGGTCTATAACTTTGTATAAAAGGAATTATTTCCTAGTGCAAGCAACATTTCACAAACAAACTCCCTAGTAGACATGGATCCTTAAAAAGTCCAGGGTAGCAGTTCACTATTTCAGCTCTGGAACTGGGTTCTCCATTAAGGCTGGCTAAAGCATAACTGCCAAATTTGGAATCTTTAGATGCCTAGTTGCTCTAATACTGTTGCGATTTAAGTGTCTAATTACTTTTATAGAGCTGACTGTATATAGTCAGACTCTGCTGTAGCACAGACATTTTTGACTCAGTTAGCATATCTCAAGTTGCATGAAAAATAGAAGTTGCTTTCCTAAAGAGATCCTATCCCTGTCAGGCTCTGAGAATGTGGAGACAGGAAGTATGTTTAATATTTCATTCAGTGTGCTCTTCTGGGGGAAGAAAAAAAAAAGTGGTTCTCAGGAACTTTTGTGCAAGAAGATGGTGCATAAGGTTACACTCCCACAGTTCATAGGAAGCTAGTGGGCGTAAATCATACAGTTGGTTTCTGGCTTACTGCCACAGGCAGACAGGTGGTTCTTTGCAGCCCTAAAAGACATGAGGAAGTTGTCTTACAATGATAAGTAGAGCTCATATCTTCATTAACATTCCTTTACAGAAACTTCTAGGTAAGGACACACATAAAAATTTAAGATTTTATTTATGTATGTTTTGTGTTTGACTGTCTCATGAGGCAGCTGTAAAAGTAGTGTTGGTTGAAGATTCTAACACTTTTAAGTAATACAGAAGATGAGGCAATTTAACCTATTTAGATCTTGCAAGGAAGGAAGAGTTTAATTTGAGAGACAGAGTTCAGATCCCTGAAAGCATCATGATCTAAAATCTCACTCTTAAATGATGGATTATCAAAGAGTTAAATGAGAGCTAGCTAAATTTTGCCTCTCCAGTATTTCTGGGATTATATTCTGCTCCATTCATTCTTGTTTTCCCCAGGGGAATTATCTGTATTTCTGCTGCTTCTGCTAAAGATTTCCACCAAGCTGTTTTCTCACTATGATAATGGTAGAAGGCACGATTGTCACTTTGGCCAAAATACGCCCTCTTGGCTGTGAATTCCCATCCTTGGGCCCTCCTATGCTGCCCCTTCAAATGGTGTAAGAGCCTCACTTCCTGTGGTTTTGCAGTTATGGGAAAGTATGTGCTGGCATCTTTTCCAATAGCCAGACAAAAATATTCACCACAGTTTGAAGTGTCTCAATTGTTTCTGCTTGGGTATATTGCCTTTCACTTGTTCCTGCAAATTATATATCTGTGCTGTGTATTTACAATGATGAACACGAGTAAAAATTAGTATGGGTGCAATTAGCTGAACATGAGTCAAGATTGTTACAGTACTGTTACAGTACTGATTGTTGCAGATTTATTATTTACTGCTTAATTTGGTGAGACAGACAGCATATGTCATGATTTGACAGCAATTACACCACTTGAGAGAATACTGAACCTTTGAAAGAGATAAGCCTTGTTCTCTTGCACAAATTATTCTTTTTACTACAAATATTAAAAATCAGTCAATACCAGAGAATACCAATGAATTAGTATCTTCCCTCCTGGGGAATCAAAAGAGGAGGAAAAAATCAGATTTTCAACAAATAATGTGGTTTGCCACTAATAACAATGATTCTAGGTGGAAACAAGCTAGCTACTAACTGTGTTTCTGTCTCAAAATTTACCACTTTGTCTTGACAGTTCAATATGTAAGATCTCCAGATTGTTACTGATGTACAAATACATTCACTCACTATTTACACTCTAAGATATGTCTTGGCTTTAGCATATGTTCTTTTACTGATCAACTGATTCAAACCCTTTAACTTCACATAGATATTGTATGAAGGTTTTACAGAGAATTAGACCTGTACACTTCAGATCTGACTTGCCATTGAGACCACTTCAAATGGCCAATAATTACACTGGAATCAGAGGTTAGTATTGATCCACAGTCATCAACACTGGCTGAGTGTGTGACCTTGCCAGAATGCCTGAGCTCCTCGTGTGGAAACTACTTCCCAGCTTTAGAGGGCTAGACATACTCCTTGTCCATGCTTCTCTTAACCACTCTTCAGAGTCATTGTCAGGTTAATTGCAATGTAAGGAAACATATTGCTTCTCATGAAGCTTATGATGATTACACCTAAAACTTAGAGCAAAAAATAACACCTAGTAAGATGTATAGCACGAAAATATAGAAGAAATATTAATACTGAACCAGACCAGAAGTGTTTCACACCTATTTTTATAATCTTATTTTTCCTGAATGGGTTATTTATTTTTCTGTTTCTATTTAATATTTTGTAAAGTCTCAAGAAACAATTCTTAATTTGCTAACAATTATCTCTCAGCATCACATGGACACACTGACACGTAGAAAGCAGGATCCTGCTCTCATTTAACCCAAGGAGAAATTCCAAGGTGCTGCCCATTGATAGTGGAGAGTCCTGTTGATACCAATGCAGGAGTTAAAGTGTGAGCATCACGCATCAAAAAAGGACTTCCACAACTGTTATAAATGTGCAAAGCAAGGCTTGCCTTTCCTTGACTCATTTGTAGTTGAAGGAAAAGTACCTGATTAACAGAAGAAGAAATATAAGCAGTGATGTCCCTTTGGTACAAGCTATTAAATGTTGGGTGAGAGGATCAGGTAGCCTTGGGAGAAATTTCCTACTTTTATATTATTATTTTATTTTCCTCTTTTGCTCATTATTGCACAGACAACTGTTAGGAAAGGCTTTAACACAGGAGTTTCTGTATCTTCTGTCATTGCTCTTTTGAACTGAGTCCTCACCCAGCTCTACTACACGCGTACACCAGCAGAAGCAATTGTCAGTTAGTCCTGAAGACAAGATAAGAAGTCGTGGTGGCATTTACGGTTTACCAGGAAATGGCACAATAGACCATAGAATTCCACCATTGTAAAGAGTTAAATAATGGTTAAAATAACAGGAAAAAATTTTAGAAGTGTGTTTGTTAATAGTAACTGTGTGAAGAAAAACAGTTAGTGAATTAGTCCTTTTATATGCGAGATTCCATAACAATATATGTACGAAAATGTATTCAGATGTATTGAGAAATTATCAAGTTATTTAATATCCTGAGAACTTTCAGCACATTTTATTATTGTCAGTGTTGCATGAATCAGTGCTGCTTCTGGCTTATAATATTCTTAGCAAGCTAAAATCTGGTGGGTTTTCACAATATTTCCGCAATGATAAAAAATCTGTGACTTGATGCAGAGTCTTTCTGTGATGTTTCTCACAGTCAAAAATGGGACACAGAGAAACTCCTTTCTATCTAGAATTCTTTCCCCAGAAATACAGGACCAATTACATGTTTTATTACACTGCCCAGAAGACAGCCAATAAAGGGTATGCCTTTCTGCTGAGTGTTAAATAAAGAGCATGACAATAGAGACATTTTTCGAGAGCTCACAACCTGAGTAAAATGCAAAGCAGAGGACTGGATATGGAGCTGTGGAAAGTCCAAGGGAACAGTGGAACTAGTTGAATCATGTGAGGAGCAGAGGTCTCAGCATTAGCTGTCTCTCATCATTTCAAGACCTTAGTCTTAAATTAGGAAGTCCCTGCTGCTAATGGGATACATGAATCTAATTTTCTGCCATCACTTAGGCCTCCAATTTTTTTTTTAACTTCAGTACCGTTATATTACTCACAATATAAAGAGGTAAATATTAAACAAAAGAAGGGGGCAGAATTGGCTACTACAAACATTCTTAAATAGAAACTAGTTTTGTAGCAAAGAAGGTATTAAAAATGTGATGCATAATAAATAAAATAATTTGATTTCTTAAATAACAAGTTCATTGCATTAGCAAGAACAAGACTTTATTTGCACAGCAGTTAAAGATGATACAGGGATATTTACTCTTCTCTTTGACAGTGGAGGAGCCCAAAAAATGCAAAACACTGCATCAGATTTTGTAAGTGTATTATACAGCGGTCAGGAATTTTCCACCTTCCACTATAGTCAGTGAACACTACCAGTTATAAGCCACAGGTTTTTAATATTTTTTCAAAAGCTAACAATATTTAAAAAAAAAAGTTACGTTAAGGAAACCAATTTGAGTCATATAAAACACTATTTTTTTTTCCTAGTCTATAAGTAGTTTTCTTAAAACAAAATATGACTTGATTCAATCACTACATAAATAATTCGCAAGGTAATTTTTGCAGTGAATTTATTTTCTCAAGTAGATGACTGCAAATGGTGCAAAAAGGTATTTTAAAAATGTTTGGGCATTTGATGGTTTTTTTTGTGGGGTTTTAACTCTTTTTATAACTGTAACACAATTCTTCTATGGCATGACGCCTATTAATTAAATTTCGGAATCGGAATTGCACTTAATGAGTATATGCATCAATACACTCGATTGCAAAGTTCTCTAGTTGCTGCCTGTGTTACAGTGCTGAAATAAAGGACGGTCATTAAACTTGTAAGCTAAAATAATTGCCCACAACAGATACCCCTTAGCAATAAACTGTACAAAAATTTAAATATTAGAAGAAAGTGGTTTTTCTCTATTTTTCATGCTGTATACAAAAGTGGTATTGGACAATCTGAATTTATTGCTTTCCTTGTACTTCAGAAGGAAGGCTGACAAACTCCTGTTGAATAACCTAAGGACCTCTGTTCTCAGAGGGTTTACATGGCTTTACATTGAGTCTCTTTAACCTAAAATGAGCAATCCTCAGAGGGCCTCAATTGTATTTAGGATTTATAAACTATACCTTCAACAATGTGAATGTTTGTATTTAAGGAACTGAGAGTGTAAAACACTTGGACAATAGTTTCCCAGAGTCTGCAAATGCAGACTTACAATAGAGAATATATTTTTCTCATTTATAAACATCTGGAGAAACTGGTACGCTGTCTAGATCCCACAGCAAATTAGGGTCTGATTTTTAATTAAGTTTGGCATGCATCAGAGGAGTACATATGTTCAGCACATGTTTTTACCTTATACATCTTTTGCTCCATTACATACGTATTGTTCAAAATGAGTTCTGCTGCTGAACACAAACTGTCCAATTTGCTTTACTTGAAAAAATTTAAAACATGAAAAATAATCCACATCTTTGACAAAATGGAGCCATGATTTTTTTCAGAAAGAAAATCCATGGGCTGGGTTAAAAAATGTACTGAACTTGTAAAATTATTAGAATTAGTTGCCAAACCACATGCACTTTCCAGAATTTGAAACTTCATAGACTGATTTCACCAAAAAGGTGTTAATTTCTCCCTAATGTTTGAGGATCCATGCAGCTCTTCTGCAGTGAAACTAGAATAATTTTACTGTTTCTAATTAAGTTTAAATAAATCATGTTTTCATGTAGTTCTGATGTGGGAAGGACTTAGAAATGAAACCTTGAAGCTCATCAGCTTTGAGAATTGTGATTATAGGTACAATTATAGTGATATGTTCTGCAGGAGAACTTTTGGAAATGAGCTGTATGATCTTGAGTGGCAAAATGTTGGAAATTCTTTACACATCCTTACAAGTAAATCTGAAGTAACTGCTGCACAATTCCTGGCCTGATTCTGCTCTCCAACCAGGACACCTGGAGCTGCAGGACAGTACATCCCAGGGGATTGCACCAAGACAGATGGGACAACACTTCCAGGACTGCTAAATATTGCATCCTTACAGGAGTAAATACTGATTTGTCTGTAACCACACAAGTTCCGAAAGACAGAACGATACCAGTTATGGGGTATGTGAGCTGTCCCTGTCATTAACAGTCAGAAAAGGAAACTAAGACATTGAAGACAAGCACCTGCTGGCACCTTTCACTTCAAAAATGTAGTCTTGCAATAGTCTCATTAGAAACAAGATTTAAATGGGAAAGAAAAGACAAAGTACTTTATCTACTTAGGCCTCCCAGAAAGAACAATAATTCATGAGTGAGGGAGAAGCCAGTTTGTCAGTGTTGCCTTGCAGATGAGGTAGCCCCAAAAGTTGATGTACTACTTTTGCCCTCCTCAGCCCTGCTGGTCTTACATGTTTACACTCACCTCACAGCTATGTTTGGTAGCTGGAGAAGCCTCCTTTACAGAGAAGAGCCTCTTTTACCCAGTTGTAACTCTTGTCCACCCTAGCCCCAAGAAAAGTGAAAACAGTGGATTCTGTGGATTCTCAGCCCCAATTACATCCCATAACCTCAAGTGATAGTTCCTTGTTTCTAGGGGAGACAACCAAGGAGACATCTCATAACTTCATGTGTTTGATTGGCACTGCACAAACATAAAACTGATCAGCACTTAAAGGTGCACATCCTGTGTGCTTATGTGGTTCCAAAGTTTGCATCTTTTAAAAGCATACAGAGCTTGATGCCAGCTTTTACCTAGGGCTAAGGTGTGCCCAGTTTGGCTTTTTGCTGTGAGTTTCGCGTATGTTATTACATCTTGTTGAGATGAAGGCTTGAAAAATCTATGTTGTGAAAATTAAGTGAAATTCACTTAAAGTTTTCAAACTGCTTTGAATGACACCATCTATGCCCTCTTTCCATCAGTAAAACTCCAGGGCACATGTTCCAGAAAGTCTAGTGAACTTATTTCCTGATGCTTTCTACCTATTTGGGTTAGGAATTTTCTGCTGGTCAGATATCCACTTAAAAGGTCTTTGTGATTCAGAATAGTGGAATGTTTTGTCCCTTTGTATTGCATTGACGAATCGCAACACTGCATATATTTGTAGGACATGCACTGTGATAGATACTAAGTGCACATATTGTACATCTATGGAAGTGCTGCAATATGTACTAAATGTATGTGTGGTCAGGTGGTCATCACAGGGTGTGGTGATGTCTAAAAGGAGTGGAGCTGCTAAGAAAGCTGTGGTTTAGGGGACCTCTGTCCCTTATGCTCTCTATTTTCTACCCTTCTCAGATTGGCATAGGATACAGGGGTTTAATTGGCCATTCAGCTTGCACTCCAGTTATTTCTAATCAGCTTCTGGCAATGAGCAACACAAAATAGTCCAGAATGTCTCCTGAGAAAAACAGAGTGAAATTGTACCCTGTGAAATTGTACCATGGTGAAGTCTTATCTGTAACACCTGATTGTCATTGTGCACCCCTACAAAACACCCAACACCACAAATGAAAATGCCCAGAAAAAGGGCAGAGGAAGTGGGTAAGAATTAGCAACAGGCATAGAGTGATCTGAGTGAAACTGAATCAAACAACAGATGTGGTGGACAGCGAGCAAGGAGGAGTCAGATCCAATGGTGAGGCCACAGAACAGTGAAGGATTTGGAAGTTTGAACCTAAGCCGGGAGAAGGGATCCCTTGCAGAACTCAGCAGATTTACAAGGCTTTCTGATTTCTGGGAAAGGACAGTCAACAAAGAAGATTAGATATTTCTGCAGATAGTTGACATTCAATTCAGGCACTAGCTCTTCTACCAGCATTGCCCCAGAAACAGTGTCTACAAAACAATCTGAACTGATGCAGCTATTCAGTAACTAACTCTTCATTTTTGTAGCCTTACTTCATAGCAATTTGTAATATGAAAACTATTAGCTTGAACAGAGTATGAAGAGCCTCTGTAGAAACAAAATACCAAGTAAATAAGCTATTTCACCATGTTCTCCAAGAATGAGGTTACTTTTTTTTTGTATTCGCCACAAGAAAGGAAGCTTTTTAACCTGATAAATGAAACTATTTTCACCTTAAGGTAATAGTAATCTCCTTCATGTGAATCCTGAAGAAGTAAAAGGAAATCCTCTCTGTTCTGAAAGGAAAAAGCAGATACTTGTTTAAGTTCTCTCTTCTACCAATGAGTAAAGTGAAAATCTGAGAAACAACCACTGAGCAAAACTGGATTTCCATTGAATAGTTTCTCAGTCTGTTCCTTTTCTTTTGGAAAAGTGCAGAGTTGCTTATTGGGGAGACTGAGATAAAGAGGGTTTACAAACCACAAAGGCATGCTATATTTTTGTCTGTCATGAATCAGCTGAGACCCATCTCCTTCAGTGGATCTATTCCAATTTACCCACAAATAGGGAGCAGGGAGTCATGAGCAGTTGTAGTTCTCTGCAGTTCCTTATGCTTTAGAGTACCTCCTTGTCCGCGTTGCATGATAACCAGAAAGATTTGAAGGTACCGTGTGTTCCCAAGTAACCTCCATTATGGGTTAGGCATAGAGTTCATTAACATTTTCTCCCTTTCTGATTTGCATATTCTTTTTGCACAGAATGAATGTAAAACTGGATGTAAAGACACTACAAGCAATATTTCGTGTGTCCTTTTAACTGCTTTGGGAAACACAGCTGCTTTAGTGTCTCTTAGGATCACTGGATTTAGGCTCCCAACACTCATCTGACAAATAAATAGTTATTAGATACTTTCAAAGATTCTCTGGATATTTTGGGAATCTATCATAGGAAAGCATAATTGATGCTCACAGCAACTGGTAAAAGATTAAGTAGTTGTGTAATTGTGTCAAAATTCATGTGTTTAATATTTTTATGATGACAAAGACTTAAAATAATAGGGTTTATTTTACCTGATGTTTCATTCATGAGGTTACTATATGTATTTACTTTTTAGAGAATGTAAGAATTACTTGCTCAGAAGTGTTCCCAAGACACGCTACATTTTGAGTAAACACTCATATAGTCAAGGAAGGGGTGGGTAGTTTGCTGCCTTTTTTTTTTTCCTTTGGAGATTTTTTTTGAGTCCTTAATGAATGCTGAAAATCGCTAACTCACAAGACTGTTGTGAGGATTAATTAGTAAATGTTTGTAAGATGCTTTGAAGATGAAAGGTGTGATGTAAATGCTAATTATTTATTATTACTGTCTTCCTAGTCTTGGATAAATTTGGTTGATGTGGAAGTGAGTGATTGATCTTGCTAAACAGATATATGCACAGTGGAGAAGGGCCTTTGCAAGCTTCACATTAATAATTATCCCTATGAATCTTAGCTCCATTCTGAATCTCTCCATTTATCCTAACCCACTGCCTCTGCATGGCTTTGACAGTGCCCTTCAGACTAAATTGCTACTCTACTACAATGTCTGGGCCTGATCCAACAATGCATGAAATCAGAGAAGATTTTTTCACCACTTTCAGAGTACTGGGCAAAAGGTCAAAAATAGTCTTTTATGCAGTATTTTGGAAAATAACTAAATGACAAAAGCCTGTTTGCTGAAAACTGCCCATACTTGCTCTCTGCATGATTAGCTTGATACATACTGTCAGGTTTTGTCAGTTGTGTCAGATCATATTCATATCATGCTGTTTCCTTTGTGCACAATAATATGATTCTTTACAGGTCTGTTCAGCTGTGAATCTGTAGCTGTCTGCTGCATGAAATTACGTACAACTTTAGCATCAGTATTCTATATCACACAGGGCAAGACATTTTGGTGCTCAGGGCATGAGAGCTGCTTGGTTGCCACTCTGAGAGCAAACTGGAAAGTAATCTTTGCAAGATGAAGGGTCTCAGCTCCCACTGTCTTCACAATTCAGCAGAAGCTATAAGCTACAGCCAGCTACCTCTTATATGCTTATCTTTGGTGGGTAGTCCCCAACATAATGACCATGAAATCAGAGGTTTGCTTAGAATTGAGCTCTCTTTGACTTTACAGACTGTTCCAGCACAGAAAGAGGTATTAGCACCTTACTTCTAATTGAGGATGAAATTAAAAAAGAGTAAATTGGTATATGACAACCTTTGTCAAATACAGCAGGATAGGAAAGTATTAAGGAAGAGGAAACGTAGGAGCTTTTTGCTGGTAAGTACCCGTTTACATCTGTATGTGCTGTCAGTGTGCCGTAGACAGGTATCAATTAGGAGGCAGCAGATTCAGCTAGCCAACAGTAAAGCTAGAACAGCTCAGACTGAAATAACCTGTGTTCTCAGCAGTGGCAGTTGTCCAAGGACTGTGATATATTCTTTGTCACTAGACATTTTAAAAGGCAGTTTAGATACTCTGTGTGTTCATTCAAATGAAAGACTGAATCCCAAGCATTCCTATAGCTGATGTGAAAAGAGGGGTCAGGCTCCTTTCACCGTCAAATATCCAGGAGTGCACACAATGAAGTGTGGTGCATTGGGTTCATTCATTACTCGTGATGCCGATTGAGCAGAGGCAACAGGATCAGGACACAGCTCAATAAATACCAGTCCTCATGGACCATCACAGCATGTCATGTTACTAAAAGCAGGTACAAAGAAAATCCTTTCTGTGGCAGTTTGTGAATTGGCTCAGCTCTGAACCGAAGTTGTTTTCCTCCCAGTTGGCATGGGTTACCTAGCTCTGTTGTGTAAGGTAATTGCACTATGACCTACAAAAGACAAAATAAACCAACAGAGAAATTATTCTGCACCTATGGGTATGACATATTGCATCTATCTAGAGCTGTACTGGTGCTCTGGGAAGCACAGAACGTGCAGAACTGATGCTCTGGGAAGCACAGAATGCATCAGTCCCCAAAGCAAGTTCACTTTTTCTGTTGGTGACTCCCAACAGTCACAGTAATTCTTTTGGAATGTTCTAGAGCTTTGGTTCTCAGACTGTGGAGTATTAACAACAAAAAATCAGGCAGCAAGGGTGCTGTGTGCGCTTACAGTGAGAGTTCTTACAGGAGAAAAGTTTTCATTTACAGGTTTCATTGGCCTCTCTGTAAATCTGTTGTGACCTGATGTGGCTTTACATCATCAGACCAGGAAGTAATTACTTTCAGTTAGTTTTGTGTTGCTTATTTGGTTTTGATGCTTCTGTCATTAAAGATACATAACTAGATCACATAAACTCATTGAGATATTTTAAAATAATGTCTAATGAATATGTTGGTAATGTTGATGCTGCAATTAGAGAAGTTAATACACAGCAATGAAGTTGAGTGTATTAATTCAAAACTCTCATCTATCTCAGGGAGTGTGAAGGCCTAAGTGCTGAAATGCAGGTAGAAGGCACTTAAATCACTTCTATATCTCCACACATCTGGCCCTTAATTTATAATAAATTGCACAGTAAAATAGGATTAGCCCCCTTCTGAGTCTTCTTTAGTCTGTGGCTGCTCTACAGTTCAGTGCCCTTTCAGAACAGATACAGAAAAGTACTCACAGGGTCTTCAGATTCTCAATGGCCATTGTCACTGCCAGGTTGCCCTTGCTGCATATTAGGTTTTAAATGTAGGCTTTTTCATCTGATCAGCAAGATTGCTATCTGCCATTAATAGAAGTGCCAATGGCATTGTTAGGCAAGTTTGTCCTCAGGTTCTAAGCATCACCTGTCATGACTGTATTTTCAGTTTAAAGATATGACAACTGAGGGAAATAAGACTGCAAGGACTGAATAAATTGTCTTCAATGCTCCTTAGCCTAGTTAATATATTATTCTGAGGTGCTGAGGAGCCACATGAATCTCAGAGTTTGAGTTTCTGTGTACTCAGTGTTGAATTACTGCTAATCTGGAAAAGATTAGTTATTGATGATAGGATAAGTACAGTGTGATAGACCAAACTAGCCCTTCAGACCACAAAAACTATCCCTCTCTAATCTAGCAACAGTTCTTGAAAAAAATAATAAGTACTTTCAGATGACTTACTGAATAAAATTACTGAAATTATTAGAAGTCACACTAAAGATACTACAAGATGCTTTATAGGAAAGCTATAATGCACCAGAAGGAATATTGTGTTGCAGATTAAAACCCACTTTCAATCTATGCACATGGACATGTTACACAGGGGAAAGGCTCTCTGTGTGGGAGGAGTGTGGAGGAAGGGAAAAACAAAAATTCAAAGGGGCATATGCAAAAAGGACTGTTTCAATTTTTATATAAGCATGCAATTAATTCACCTCAGAGGCTGAGTGCCTGCAAAACAGTCTCTAAATCTTCAGCAGAACATCTGTGCTAGAGATGGGCGGACGCAGCCACTCTCCGTCAGTTCTGCATTTACTAATTCATTACTACCTGCAACAGGTTTATCACATATTAAATTTCCCAGAAGGAAAATTATAGAGGCAAAGCACATAGGACATGGCAACTCTATGTGAAGAAGTGTCAGTATATTTTATTGTATTGCTGGCAAATCTTCTGGTGAATACAACTTGTGTTTATTCAGGTTGTGTCATATGTGGGTTTGGATGATGGATGGATCCTCCCACAGGGTCCTACAGAAAACAAACAAAATACTCCACTAAGTATGGAACTGAAGTTTACAGGGATTAAATGAATAAAAGGGCACAAGACGCAATTTCCCATGTCCTGATTTAATATTACAGAATGAACTCATCAAATCTCTATTCTTCTCCAGTGCCTGACTGGTTTTATCCCATGTACTATAGATAAGTACTGCAAAACAGGACAAATGAAGCTACAAAGAGGTATAGGCCATCAGTTTACATCTTTAATATGCATTAATATACACTTGAAAGAAAAATGTAAACAACCAGTAAATATGATAATAACTGGAAAAAAATCAAAAGACTCTGTAGCCCTTCAAATTGGACTATTAATTATAGTTAGAAGTTTATATGTTTATTCCAGCACTTATATTAATGTGTACCACTGTTCCAAAAGACACTGCCCCCTGTCCAGCCCAAAGTAAAAAGCCCCTGTCCCTGGTGCCCAAAGTAAAAGCATTTCCTGAAGAACCAGACAGATTTCATGAAATAATATTAATCTCATGTTTTCTCCTCACAGTTTTCTTTTTGTCATATGTTTTTACGTTTTCATATTTGCTTCTATTCTATAACAATGTGACTCATCAGTGACTTATATTCTGTATTTTAAGACTGGAGTCAGCTATATACCACAGAGAAGTTTTCTCATACAGACAAATTAAAATGAAATACAGAAAAGAGAAAATACCAGTTTGATCGAAGAACATTCCTTTAGTCAGCTCTTTCACTCTGAGCTGGATTCAGAAAGGAGCTTGCAGCTGATAACAAACGACAGTTCAAAAAATAATACTTGTATTATTGACTTGAAGAAGTATGTTTCCAGAAACATTCACAATTTTTTTTTTTCTAGTCATCACAGAAATAACTCCTGGGCAAGTTCCCATATAGTAAGTTATGTCCAACAAGGATATTGACCGAAGTCCCTCTGGGGGTCAGTTGAAATAAATTATGTTTAGCTGACTCTTTTCTCACAGGGATCTATTTTAGGCAGAAGGTTAATTTAAAATTTTCTCGATTACTTTTTTCTTTACTGAATTCACCTACTAGACTAATGGTTACATATCCTTTTTATATGTTTTGATTGAAAAAATTTAAAGTAGCTGGTCTGTTTCTGTTTCTGCTGATGGAAACAAGGAAAGTCTCATTCATGTGAACCTAAACATGGTTATGTATTGATGTTAAACATATTCTTTTATTCTTCTCAAGAGTACATTATAGATTTCTGTTATGGAGAAATTTAAACTGTTCATACGGCTACTAACTGACTCCAATGATTGCTTATAGTTGTGTTTAACAGAAAGAATCACAGTGCAGCTTTTGCCCAGGCCAAAACCTGCTTCTTTTCTCGGTGCTTTGGCAGAGCCTACAATTGAAATAATGTATTGTATATTTTCATATGCAAGTTATTCTTTTTTCACCAGAAGCCTATTGTAAAGACAGTTTTACTGAAATTTCATGCACAGCATGAAATTTTAAGAACAATAGCTATCACTAGTGTCTGCCATTAACATTACAATTGTTTCTAAGAAGTGTGAACCTAAAACTTATGACAAAACAGAGATTCAATCTGATTTGGGTGATGTGAAATGATTAAATGTAAATGAGGCATCTTTTATTCAGGAAAATTTCCAATGAACAGAACAGTCTCTTCCTAGGCCAAAGAAGAAGAAAGCACAAAATTCAGCACAAGTGCACAGAGTGCCTTTAAGTGAGGTATCTGGAAACTGCATCTGAAGATGCTTCAGGAGAAGTAAATATTCTGGCCAGTAAATGTGTGACATCCTTCTCATTGCTCATAAAATGATGCAAATTACATTATATGATTTTATAATTCATATGTGAAGTCTGAAATTTTGACATCCCCAGTAACACATGAGATTTTTAGTAGCATATTTATTGAAGTATTTTTCTTTGTATTTTCATGGAATTTATTTCCTTATTTTCACCCTGGAAAATCCATTTTAAATACGTCTGCCTGTTCCTTTACTGAGGTAAACTTTGCAGCAATCAGTGTTGTTGATAAACTTCCACCAAAGTTAACACTTTCTAAATGCACTTATAAGAAGGCCCTAAGACTAGGGGCTTCAGAAGGTTTTTTCCGAGGCATTTGTAATACTGTTAACAATTTATAAACCTTCTGGGGGTTTGTGGCAATCAGATCTTGCTCTATTTTTAAATACTTTTGCTGCCTTTGTTGCTGTAGAAAAAAAAGTTAAAATCGGAGGAAACATCTCATTATAAAAAAGGGAACAGCTGAAACAAAGAAAAGACCAAGTACTCTCAAGTGGATAATGCAGGGAAAATGATTCTCTGTAATTATGATGATATAAACCTATGCATGGTCAAATGAAAGACAAAACAAAAATACACAGAAAAAAGTTGGTTTAGGTGGTATCCCTTGAAGTTAGTCTATTACAAATAAATCTTCACCATCTTAACACTGGGAAGGACCCTAGAATTTGCAGTTTGAACTTAAGCTTTCATAAACTGCAGAGATCCACTGAAAAACAGGGAACATCCAAACTCACTTCATGTAATCCATTTCATCTTTCGAGAAGGCAGGTGGTGACTGTAATAATAATAATAATAATACTAATACTAATATTCTGATCCAAGGCTCTTATTAAAGTTTAGGGAAACTATTTAAAAGAGCCCAGCTCAGGCTCTGTAGTTCTTGGGTGCGAATAGCAAGCCTGCTCTCGGAACTTAGGCCACACCAAATAACGTGTTACAGATGACAATATCTCAGTCCACTTATAAAAGAAAGAATCAGTTCATTTTTGCACATATTGTTATCACATACAGTGCCACTTCAAATTGGAACAATAAACCAACAAAGAACTGGAGCATTTAATATCTGATTTGAATAATTTTATAGATATTTCTTCTCATCTTCTAAAATTGTGTCCCTAATCATGGGGATATATGTTTACTCTAAATTTTTTTTTAGGTATGTTTTTGAAGAATGACTCTTGCTGTTTAGTCTCATAAATGATGATAGCAAATGCTAGTTTTTACAGAAGGTATACCTTTTGATCTGTTGGTACTGTAAGGCCAAGATGCCAAGAACATTAACAAAGAACTGTCTCTTGACATGAACAGTGAGATCACATCTTTTTCATGTAGAAATCACTTGGTTTAGTGATTTATCAGATGGAAGAATACACACTAAAATGTAAAATAATTCTATAATTTCACCATTTTAATGATATCACTAATCTCCCTCAGAAATATCACCTGAGATACAGTTCTACTAAGCAGAAGTGTAATTCTGTATGCCACCAAAGAGTGCAGACTGATTTTTATGCTATGTATGTCTGAATCTTTTCCCCATGTGACTCTGTGCGAGTCCTATAAAAGAGGAACTCTACAGTGTGTTATGGCATATTAAAGATATGAATCATATGAAGAGGAATTCTTAAAGGAAGTTGCCTGGTTTCTTAAGGCATAAAATACCCAATGTGACTACTTCTTATATGTGCAAGCTATGAGTAAAGCAATGTAAATTCTATTCAGCTAGCTCTTTTTTTTCAAACTGAACACTTTATGGCAATTCTTTTTCATTGAAATGCACATCTTTATCATACAAAGCATTAATTAAATCACAATGTATTTCAAATTTTCCAGACTTTGTGAACTGTTAATTAAATACAGGTCAGGCTTTGGTTACATATCCTGTTAGGAGTTCCCATTCCCCTGAGTTTAGAGATCACAGCAGGTCACCCCATTCAACCACAGTCTCTCACGCAACAATGAGCAGTGTTGCTATTTTCAGTGAATTCTCCCATTTCTCTGTAAGCTGATTGGAGATGAAGATGGCTTGTAAAATGATTTCATGTTAGAGATATGAAATAATATTTAAGTAGCAGTACATGCTTTCTGGAAATATCCTCTTCTGATAGATATTTAGATACATTACTTTTAGGCAGATAGCCAAAATAATTTTTAAAAGCAAATTCTATTTAAAAAATAGTTCGTGACACAGAGCATTAAATTGACTTTGAAAACCATCAATACGGTGATGGTAAATTTGTATCTGTAATACCAGCAGGAGTAAATCTTACCTATTTCTAAAAATAGGTGGGATACTTTTTAACTCATTAATTTTAACATCTTTTCATCTACTCTCAGGCTTTCAGGCAAACAGCCAAATGAGTCAAAGGGCAGCCTTTCATGTATGAGTTATAATTCATGGCTTGTTTTCATGCAAAAAGATTCATCTGAAGGTGGAATTTGAAGACACTTGTCTTACCTTAAATCCTGATGTGTGAATACTCTCATTTAGAATAAGTGATTTTAAACAGAGTAGAAAGGGATTCATAGGGTTTACATATCCATGTTACTTGGATTCTAACTTTCCAAATGTTTCTGTGTAACTATTTGGTCTTGGACTGTGTAGGGTCTGAAATAGCTTGGCACAGGACTCAAAATGACCATGTTTGGGAGGTGGGAATGGTTTGAAATTGTGCATGTTTCTTAAATAGCCTTGCAGGATCCATGTGGTTTCCACTGTTTTTTACAACAGTTTTCACTCCCAAATTTAATTTAATCCCATTTATTGTACACTATCATCAGTTGCCACTGAAGTTAACCTAGCTTGCACGTCAATGAAACATTCATACTTATCTAGAGCTAGGGTTGTCCACAACATTTCTGAGGTGCATCTCAAGGGAGCCTTCCAGAAATTACAGATCTGAGTCATAGGATCCCACAGACAGGAAAAACACAAGCAAACAAACAAAAACCCAAACCAGAACAGTTTCATGGGTCATGAGATAGTTTGTGATCTTTTATTTGGGAGGGAGATGCTTGGATTTTTGAAGCACAGTGTATGGAACCGCACAGTTCCTCAGTGATACAACTGCTCTGTATAATTTCTGGCTATGCTGAACATCTTTGCTCATGAGAAGTCCGTTATGCCAATGGAGTATACAAAATTCTTCCCTGGGAAGCTGTGAAGGTCACAGCACACATACAATTTCTGACACAAATCAAAGACAAGTCATGGAACTCGGAACATGGAAGTTCATTGTACTTTCACTTTCCCATTGATACATCTTGTCATTATCACACTATCTTCACCCCAGTGTACCACAATTTGTTTCCTTTTTGCCTCTCTGCATAAAATCTTTTGTTAAAAATGCTTGTACTATTATGTTCATTATTTTTCTTAATCTTTTTTGTCTGTCTGCTTCACAGCAGGGATTCACTTTCTAGATTTATTTAAACTCTTAAATGGTAAGGTAGAAAGGAACACAGTCAAAGCAAAATATACTATCTGTTCATGATAGCACTGTAGTCCTATGTCAGCAGCCTGCCTCTATTTTTTCCTGTATGAGAAAGGATTATTTTTTTTAATTAAGAAAAATATTGTATTGCTGCTGACAGCTAGGTACAGTACACAAGATATATGCTGCTAAGAGGCAGAAAATACACCCCACTCCTCTGTTTTGTAATCTCTGGACCACCTTGGTTTATCTTCAGTCAGAGTAGTCTATGTTCAGAGTATTTGATTACTTCAGGATAGTTCATCCTAGCCTCCCTATTCGAATGCGAAGGTGGATAGGTGATTATTTCCTGCCAGCATATGTATGTGAATGCCTATTGCTGGCCACTGTATCAATTATATACTGGAGAAATATTAATTAATGTTAATGTTTCTCCAAAATATTACGTAGTCTTAATAGTCCATACCATTGTCCTAGAAGTTAGTAAAGAAAAGAAGTGCTATGTTTTTCTGCCTTTTTCCACAAGTAGCAATAGTTGCTTTTCGAACAATATTTTTTTTTAGAACAAAATTGCTTTCACATAAAGGTGTCCAGGTGCTAATGCAAAGGAGACCAAACAGGATTTATTGCAAAAGGACCAAATTAGGGGACATCAAAACATCATCCCAGACCTCCCTTTAATTTGGTGGCAGATTGTTAATATACTTTTCTCAGGAGCACCACAAGGGCTTCCAGCACAAAATTTCTTCGCAGTAAAAGAGAAAATTCCAATAAATGGAAAATAAACGCAGTGTGTCATGTATTTATGCCAGTACTGTCAATGAAAGAATAAATACATGGCTGTAAAGTTCCTCGTGCATTTCTGTTGAAACCAGAAACAGTGGCACCTACGTTACTCCCAAAGAATTATTTTTTTTCTTTTATCTGGGGCTCCCACATTTAATGCCTCCTCTTCCTGTTCAGTTAAACCACAGCCAGCCAATTAATTCCTTTTCAGCTTCTCTAACATTCTTGACCTTCTAAATATTCAGAGAAAGGCCGATTATTGCTCTTACCATAGTATCCCAGCTTGCTATCCTGATATATTCCTCTCTTTTTCTCCCTGTAGTGAATGTGTTACAGGGACCATGTTTGCTCTACTTTGAAGTGACATACAAGGAATAATGTGTTTCACATGCTAAAACATAATTCTCCCTCCTGGCTTTTCAAATTTTAATAGGAATGGGATGACAACAAAAGTTTAGTGATTAAATATGGGCAGATACAAACCTCCTATCACAGCCTTTATATAAATCACCAGGTAAATCAGATTATTTCTTATGTGGAGATGTCATCTATTTGTTTCTAGCAGATAAGGTGCACACGCTCCTCGACTCTGAGCTTCAGAACTGACCTGGGGAGGCTGCCTCCAAGGAGAGGGCAGCTACGACCAGTTAGCCAGGTGCCAACTGGTAAAATTGTCTTTTAAAAAGTAATCGACTATGACATTAGACAGCAACTAACCTCTTCAAGTTTCTGGATGTCAGATAGACAAGCAGTGGTGTTATTTTGCAAGAGATATAGCATTCAGTTAAGCCTAATAACTCCATTGAGACAATAAAATCACAGCAAAGATTCATTTTCTGTATTAAGTTGTAAGATATTAGTTGTGGATGTGGCTCCCACAGCATCCATTTGTCCCTGATGATTATGTGATACAAGTTAAGTACAAGGGAAAAAACAGGTTTTATGCTAAAACAGGGGAAACTCACCCCCTTATCATCACGTAGTACTGGCATTCCCTTATTGTACTGTGGAGATTAGAAAGCAGTTCCTCAAGACTCACATTTAAGCAGCCACATAGTGGGTTTTGTTTATTTTTGTGGAGGTTGCAAGGCAAATAAGCATGGTACTATGCGAAAAGTCCTCAGGGAGTCCATCAGAGGAAAAACGTTATCTGATCATAGCTGGGTTGCTGTGAGTGTAGAGGGAGCAATTTGCTTTCCCTCAGTAACAAGAAGTAGGTGCTAGAAAAAAACATTCCTTTAAGCAATCTGGAGGGACTTCTTCTTTTCCCTGTTTCAAAGTCTCCAGATCTTACATGAGTATCGGACAGGTGTGTATGTTTCTGCTGAATGTGTGTGCTTGAGCTATCCTGGTTTGCTGGGCTGAAATACTGTCAACCCAAGCATTGTGCCCCAGTCCTCCAGCCTGAACAGCCTTAAACCCAATTTGAATTGCAGTGAAATGCCTTTATAATCTCTGGGAGCATACCTTTAAAAACACGTTAAGAGCTGGAAAAGTTGCAAACATGCTGACTCTCTAGAGAATAATAACAGCACATCTCAAGCACAATTGTGTCTGTGTCTCTTCAGTTTACTTTTCACAATTATACATTGTTAACAGAAATTAGGCTAGAGGGCATTTGAAAGCAGAAAAACATAGTACATATATAAATTCTTCTTAAAATTAGTTCCAAGTACTTCAAAGTCCTAATTAATGCCTGGTGTAAGTGCACTTATTTCTTTCTATTTCCTTCTCTAACCCAAATATGTTTCTTCATTGATGTATAAAGGAAAATAAAATTAATGGCATCAGGAACATGATTTTAAAATAAAATGGGTGTTCTCTGAGGTTTATTTTGCTCAGTGCTACTTTTAAGGAACACACTGCCTTTCCCCAAAAAGTTCTGGGCAGGAAAATATATGTATTTGGGGTGGGACAGACTGGGCATTTCCCCCAGAACTGTTTTAGGTGCAGTTTGTCACCTGCATACAGTACAGCTCCACGGCATTGGCAAGTGTAGTTGTGCCTTCCACAGGTGAAGCAGTTTGCCTTCCTTGCGAAGGAGTGCTTCCATAGTCTTCCTAAGCACAAGGACTTGGTTGCTGACTTGCTTCAAAGCCAAAGGAACAATAAGTAATCTGACACAGATCTTACACGGCTATTCATGATACTATTTCCTGGCATCAGAAGAGGCACAGTACTAGCTCAAGTGGACAACAAAATCAACTTCCAAAAGTGAAAATGTTGTACAATATTTCCCTTTTAAATGAGATAATGATGAGCTGTCTTTTTAAAAAATTCCATTCAAATGGGGATACTGAACTTTAAATATTATTAACAGTGACTAACCTCAGAGTTTCTGCAGCGATTCCCAAAACTCTTTCTTGATTTCATAATTAAGCTGAACTAACATCACTAGGACTGAATGTTTACCACAGGTGTGGTGGAAACTGTCCTTGAAAGACTGAATCAGTAATTGCATGTCTCAATATAATGTCTTTCAAAAAAAGACCTAAATACAAAAGCACCTTACATATATTGCCCTGTGTATTGTGGCACGTTCCTTCTCATATAAAGTCATTCATCTGCTTAAGCGTTTCATGAGCACGATTTGAACACCCATGACAACGCTGCAATGGATTTTACTTTTTGCAATAATTAAATTATTTGCATCTAATCAACCTTTTCTTCCATACATATATATATATCTAAAATATATATATATAAATTAAAGAATATTTGCCTTGTGTTAACATATGTTATTGGCCGCTGGTAATTGACACAACAGGTGGCTATGTAATTTTATGTCACTCTTCTACATTAATAGCCTAGAAAGTCATCATTCATGTTGAAAAATGCACAGACTCAAAAACAATTGCTATTTCAACCCTGGAGGAGATTCCATGAGTACCCTACTTTTAGCAGTCAGCTAATAGAATCAGTGTATCAGTTAATCGCTATGAATAACTGAGAATGTCAGGTCATGAATTAGTGTTGATTTGGATTCTGTCTGTCAAATACAATGATCTTATGGCAACATGAAACTGCTGACAGCATTATCAAGCTCTTACCTTCAAATAAAACCATTGATATTGTAAATGTTAAGGGTGTCTGTAAAATAAATATTTTTAAAATGTCATGAAGCATCCCAGTTGCTTCCTTTCATACAGTTCATCAGAGAGTTTTTAGCTTTCTTTTTCCTCTCTCTTTCGTGTGTTTACCAAACTGTTACAAAACATATGCACTATTTTTGAGGAAAAATAACACAAGCCAAGCAGACGGATCTATTCATGATCAGAATGCAACGGCCTTCATTATATTCCAGTGTGCTTATAAGTGACTGATCGAGAGTTAGCAGATGGTGTTTTCTTTCACCCCTTCGCCTTCCTCTTATTTAATTACTCCAACTTAGTTTATGTGCTGGCTCTATAGTGCCTAATAAGCATGTATATTTGTAAGATCATCACTTCTATGATCTCCAAATTCATCAATGCTCATCTATCCTCATGAAATTGTCTTAGATCATGTATTTAAGCTATACATCTAAGACCAGACCAGCCTAACCTCTCACACTTTATGTTGCTCTTGGATGTGTTTCCATCAAATGAACAACCTAGCATCCACCCAGGAAACTGTGGGACCTGTGGAAAATCAGTCTGGTAAGTAATGTATTATACTTAGGTGTCCTTGCAAGCACCAACAGCTGCGGTTAGTAGTGGCACAGAGGGACTCTGCAGGCTGCCTCACAGGCTGAGAGGGGTCTCCCTGGTCTGTGAAGGTGGTTTTCTCAGGGCTGATACATGGCCAGGCAGGAAGAAAACTTGCACATACAATGGTCTGGAGCTCTACAGAGAGAACACTGCCTCTGTTTGACATGGTAATAGAAACACACATTGTTATTCATAAATGACAACAATCTCATTGCTATTCACATAACAATCCTTTCTTCTTCCTCAGTCTCTAATTTTATCCCAACTCCAACCATTCAAAACATATCTGGATAAGACTTTTGATGGGCCCTGACTCTCATCTGGTGATATTTCTTTCCCTCCAAAGTCAGTTCTATTTCAAACCCAAGTATTTCTCACAGTTACTACCTTATCAGCAACCCTTTCTACCAGGAATTTGAGGTCCAGTTGTGGTGGATTTACATCAAGTTGTGACTTCTGAAAGCCTTCCCTTGTCAACAGCCTGAGGGTCCAGAGTGGAGAGCCCCCTTTAGCAGAAAGCCACAACACAATTCACTCGTGATTGAGAAGATTGAGATTGCGAAGACATGAGGGGCATGGGACAAACAGAGTCCCTTTCAGTCTGCTTTTTCCTCAGTAAAAAGTCACGAAAGAAAGATTCTTCAGATGAGAACATACACAACTCCTAGGGCCTGTGTGGGCTAGAGGCACAGTCACATCTCACTTCTCCCCAGTCTGCTGCCTCCAGTGCAGTCTGGCACATTTGGGTGTCCAGCAGTTAAATGAAGAGGTTTTGTCTCCCCAAATTGCTTTAAGTTTACTGCTCTGTCCTTTTAACAGAATTTCCATGGGATCAGAAATTCAGCTACAAGTTCATTTTAAAGCATCAGCAAACATGATACTGACTCAACATAGCTTTTCCCATTACTAGGGAGAATTCAGAACTAGCACACCAACAGCACATACATTCTTAAGAAATGACATTTGCCAAGTGATCTACTAGAGGACATCAAAGATACAACTAAGCTGTGCCTTTGTATTGAATAAAAATCAAAAGATTAAAGTATTTTTTTCTTAGATCTGTTTTAGCACTCATTTATATAGCACAGGTGAATTTAGCAATATAGAAACTGTGGAAAGATTTAATTGGCCAAAATTAATACAAATGTTTGTCTGCATGTGGCATGCATTATTTATATCCACTACCTAGGAGTGGATATAAATGCCTAGGAGATAAATTCTGCTTGTCTCCATTTAAGGTGCAGATTCCTGGAATTAGCCAAGTCACTTCAGCAGCAATATTTTAGTCTGTTCCAGGTCATCTGAACTTCTGGAACATTTGGAACTTTAGTCTTCTGATTTTCACCTTAGAAGGCTGAGCATGACATCAGTTTATTTTTCTCTTAAGGGTGCTTTAGGCATCTGGATATTACTAGACAGAAAAAAATGGCTTTTTTCCCCCCTTTCTCCTGACTTTATGCTACTGCTGAGCTAAAGAAAAGAACTATAAAGATTACAAATGGCTAATACAAGATCGAACTTCAATCTCTGTGAGAACCCCAGATGCTCCAGTGAGCTGGATATCTGGATTATTTCCACCTCAACAGGGGTATCATGGCCCCATATAGAATCCGTGATCTGGTTCATCATGGTTAAAGATGGAGTTTTAGGTTTTTTGCCTGGTTTATTCATGACACAGTCACTACAAGCCCTTTGGAAAAGCATTTCACACAGTGGGTGTGAGTTTCAGCTCCAAGGACCGCGTTACACTGCATTAATCCAATGACTTTAATACCTTTACTCCCACTATCTTACAGCGATGTAGCTGAGAGTGAATCAGGCTGAAGATTTTGAGTATAGGTGATTCTGCTATTTTTATGAGGCCCTGCAGGCTCTAATTCTTTGCACCATGTGGGAGCCTTCCATGAATACAGAGTGCCATCTGTGCTTGGGTCTCATTCCTTAAAGAAACATTTAGCTTTCTATTCATCCTTTCTGCATTCCTGGGGCTGAGCAGTGTGTGAGTGTGTTACCCCTTCCTCCCTTGTGTCACTGGAGTTTATTGATCAGCCTCAGGACTAAAAACACAGCAGAGAGCCCTGCTGTTTCCAGTAGCTGTTGCCTATCTTTTGAAGCAGAGATGAATGTTTGAGCCATAATGTATTCTTTCGACATAAGAGTATTAAACTATTGTGAAAAATAAATGCAAGAGATTCTCAAACTGGGAGGAGAAAAGGCATTGGTGCATCAGAAAGCCTGACACCGAGCCTTTTGCTTCAGCTCTTGCAGCCTGAGCCTCTTGTATCTCTGACTAATTCTCTCCCTGTTCACCACAGGAATACTAATTGCCAGATGAAGCTCTTTGTTCGGCTAATGCTCTAATTGTTGCTTAGAAGAGGAATTGTCTCTTGTAATCATTTACCCTTAAGGAAACTTGAAACTTTATTTCTATGGTTGGTCCAGAGAGCTCAAGTTACACAGTTACTGAAATTACAGCACCTGAGTCAATGGGTCAAGAAAACCCCCAAAACCAAACAAACCAAAAAACCCCCACCACATACTTTCTGTAGCAGGTTGTTCAAATCCAGATACAAAACATTTTACTTTACATCATAGGTGACAACATTCAGTACCTTGCATCATTCTACTGTGACACCAAAACCAAAACCACAAGACATCTGGAGTTTCAGTATGAATGAGAATCCATGAAGTTCAGAGTCACATCACAGTCACTTTTGACTCATCATCACTAAACCACGAGAGCTTATAAAAGTTACCTGGAAACAAGAAACACTAAAAGAAAAACACAATCTAAATGTAGGTAAACTTTTGAATGGAATTTGATTTGAGTTGCCTATGTTTTGATTTACATCCATCTTGTCTGTACCTGGATGGAAAAATTTAAAAGAGCTCTTTGATGTGGATGTCCACATAACTTTTCTGTGACACACTAAGAACAAGAATAATAAGTTAAACTTCTCCAGCTTTTTCAGTGATTTCATTTGTGATATTCCACATGAATAGTACAAACACACAAGTACAATAGTACAAACACACAAGTACACCTGGGCTAAAAAATAAATTAATTATTTTTTAAAAAAGTCCTAGTTTCACATGTGAGAAAAACACGTGTAAGTATGCAAAAGAAAACAGAACAAAAGTAGCAGAGATATGTACCACTACTGCTACTATTGACCTGTTTACATAAATAAACTGCTGCTGTATTAAATGTACAAATAAATCCAACCCAGAAGACATAATCACATAAGTAATTAAGAATTCAGAGACTTCTTTTGTAGGCACTTCCTGGACATCTTTCATAGCTTACAGAGGACTCCTTGGTGCATGCTGTGTTGACTGCGATCCTACCCATAGTAGCTACAATGTGTCATCCATTTATTAAGCCTAAAATGTTCTAATGAAAAGCAGGATTTTTTAAGATTGCTGGTAGCATAAAATAAAACCAGACAAGTGTGTGTATACATATATATACACATTCTGCTAATGTATTGGGTAGCGCATCTTAGAGCTAGTTACAGTACATAAAAAAGATCCTACAAATTTCTTTACAGAAATGTTTCTTGCTCTCTGACCTACCAAACATTCAAGCATTAGACTGATCTGATTTTGTTTTTCATGACTCTTCAAAGCTTGACAGTACCTTTAAGTTTCTTTTATGTGGTCAGGTTTCTTATGATATCACGTTACTCCTGGTGTCTCATCCCAGATTTGATCAGTGTGTGACTCAGTTTGTGGTTGTATCACCTTTGCTTCTTGATAACCCAGTGCAAATGTTGCAACCACTCATTTGCAAACATAAAACTGCAAGCACTCACTACACTGTGGGAATGAAGGAGGTGGCTGTGGAAGAAACCCTATAGGGAGAGCAACCATTATGTTTGTAATTGCTTGCTGTCCCTGACCAAGAAAGTTAGAGAATTTGCTACTTTTAATACTGATTCTGCTCTTTATGAAGTATGAATTACTGATTAATGAACACCAATCTGTTCCAGCTACATCCTACACCCCATATGGCATATAAAAAAACTCTTGAAAAAAGTTATAAAAAGATATCTATTAAATCGTAGTCCAATGCATGACTAAAGTAGGAGGTTTATCTATAATCTCATGACTTGTTACATTATTGAAAATAGTTTAAAAAGTGACTAACAAGGATTCAGATGCTTCTTTGGGAGACTGCTTCATTCCCCAAAAATTGTGTTAGCAAATTTTCACAGATATTTAAGAGAATTATTTCTTCCTTTATAATAGACACCAATATTGAGTCTAGCAAGAACAATAGATAAGATCTACAAAAAATGTTCTACATAAGCCAAATATTCCCTGTGCTGAAAATAATTTAACAAATAAAGAGAATGGTGTTTTCTAAAATTGTCAATGATCATGGGACCACATTAGGTCATAGAAACATAGAATATTGGAATAGTTTGGGTTGAAAGAGACTTTAAAAGAGGATCTAGTCCAAACTCTCCTGCCGTGGGCTGGGACACCTTCCACTAGACCAGGTTGCTGAAAGCCCCATTCAGCCAGGCCTTGAAGATGTACTTTCTTTCTGCGATGCAGTTATATCTCTGAAATCTTACAGAACACTTTTTCTTCCCATTTAATAACTTCTTTCTCAACTATACCCAGAGCCATGTTATTGGCAGTCTACAGCATATGATGCAATAACACCTGTTAACAAGAGCATTTCTACCTCAGCTATGCAAAAAGGAAGGGAAACAAAGTAGTTGGGAGCTGTTTGAAGGCACAGAGTAGGCTACTAGGCACATATGGAATCAGATATAGCTCTTCTGAGCTTGGAACCATCACTCCTAGGCTCATGATTGTCCAGACTGGGACTGCTGCTTCCCTCTCTTCTGCTTTGCTGGTCCTGGCAAAGAAGTCAGGGCATGGTGAGAGGCAGGTTAGCTGTCACAAACATCTCCTAACCTTTGGATAATGGAGTCCAAATGAAGCATGAACCTGGGTGTAGAAACTCAAAGCACTCCTAGCTTTGCCGGTTCAGACATAGCCTTGATGTTATGCTATTGTTATATAGACCCTTGCCTGCATTGTTATGCTTGTGTCATGAAATTTGTGGAGGTGGGGTTTTAAAACAGTCAGACAGATAAATCTAACATCAAGTAAGACAATAAGCCAGGGATTCATCCAATAATTCAAACCCCACACAATGGTTACCGTTGTTCTCAAAGAATAGGAGTAAATGTGATTATTAGCAGAGACTAAGTCAGTTTTGCATAAAATATATCTAGAGCAGGTTAAATCAGCCTGTAAAACTGTGCAGAGTATAAACGTTATATACATTCAGTCTTGTTCATTCCAAACTCCAATTCCAAAAAACCAGAAAGTTAGTGAAAATTTTTATCCAAAGACTATTGGATATTATAAGCTGTATAAAGGGTGGTGTTTTGGGGTAGTATTCATTTACCTATATACTAGGACTTTGACTGTGGTTTATGGACTACTTGGTTTTTGGTTTGCTTGTTTTTTTCAAAGAATACAGGGTCACTAAACTGAAGTGTTTTTCTGACATCCACAAAGAGCCCTTAAAATCATATATTGTTTTCTCTCTTTTCAGGATTTATTTGTTTTAAACAATTATGTATTCAAACACATATTCCATAATTGTTGCTTTTTCAATAAGATTTGAAAGACCTTCAGGTGATATATAGATCACGTATGACTTACCCTGGACAGGGGACATAAGGTACTTAACAAAATTCATCCCTACTATTGCGTCTCCTTTTATTTCTGTCCACTACAGCGAAAAGCTTTGTATGCCCTTCCAGGAAAGGACGCAAGGCTGGCTAGCAGTCAGTGTGACAGAAGGAAAGCAGTGCAGCAGAAAATTGGATAACAGGATAAAAAACACAAGGACCACAGGAAGCCCATCAAAACTGCCTCCTCTTGTCAAGAACCAGACAAGTGACAAGTACAAATATAAAGTATTATCCACAACTCAGTATTTCTAATGATATCACAATTACAGTCCTGCTTCCTATAGGCAACCACTTAACTTTTTAGGCTTGACCTTACAATCGCAAACCAAATGTGGTGTGACAAAACAAATCTGTGGAAGAATTGTTTGCAGTCAGACATCTGAATATACAGTCCCAAGCTAACTTTTATTTAGCTATTTTCCCTTAGAAAAGAAGTGTTTAAAGAGTACTTCTCAGTCACTGATCTAAAAAACATGTTGACGTAAGACCATGTACATATTTAGTGATTCCAGATCGTGCATCAGAGTCAGGCAATTTAAATTGTCTGCCAACAGTTCAAGACTGTGCCTAATTCATTACTCACACATCTCTAGTTGGAGCAGTAATTTAAACTCATGTGTGTCATATTAATTGTAATCTTGTTTCAAAGTGACAAGATAAATTTCTCAAGGTACATAATATATTATGGACATAGGTCAAAACAAATGAGTGTCTAAAACAGATTAACACTAAATACATGCAATATGTCATGTTTGTAAATTAAGAAAGGATAAATTACATTAACATTTAACAGATTGTTCATGATACTTCATCTATGCTTAGGTTTAAAACCACTAACAGATACTTTTCCTGCGTATAAGGTTTCTTTAAACAACTCATACAGAATATACAGAATTGCATACTTGGAACACAGAAGCATCAGTTCCCAGATCCTACAAAGAACAGAACACAGTGCTACAGGATAAACAAAACTGATATCCTGATTGGAGTTTCCTTGATTTATTCTTATTAGTAGTATGAGTGTTGAATCAAAATTCAAACATTTTCCCTGTTTTTTTCTTCCTTCCTGCTACAAGATTAGTTAAACATGTTGGAGACAGTGGTTTATTTAAAAAGCAGTCTTGGAGCTTTTCCTAACAAGGAAAGCTTCGAGCCACTTCATCAGTTCAAGCACCTGAGAAATTCACTGTCATTGCTCTTCCAGAACTCTGTCTCTTGCACCAACAACAGCCAGTGTCATGTGGGAGCAACCAGCCTCCAGGACATCACTGCCTCACCTTTCCTCCACGTGCAAACCCTTTGCCAGGTTCAGAAATTCACAGGAACGGCTTTGAAATTGCTCCTAGGTAAAACTAATGAAGGCGTGCAAGGAAATAAATATAACTGCTCCCGTGACTGTAGAATTTGACCTATCAAGGAGTGCTTACTCATATTTATATTGTCACAAACATGTTAAAAGGAAAGGATACATTTTTATATTCACTAATATTCAGAAATGGAATCTTTTGTAAAAAGCTGTAGGTATGTGTCTATATGTGTATCTGATATACGTATTCATCCTTTTTGACACCTGCTTAGGAAACATATTAACAAAGTTAATTCCAAAGAAAGCTGGGTTAGGAGCCAAGTCTCCACAGAATTTATCAGACAAAAAGAGAAATAAAAACACTTATTATATCACAGTAAATAAGTATTTCATATCATTGCAACTACATCTGCGCTAAAATTTCTAGTTGTGTTGCCTGTATTTCTTACCAAAATTTACATATAGACCAGCTCTTCTACACTTTCTAAAGCAAGTATAATCCTATTGATTCAATGAAACTGTCAATATAGCTGAAAATAAATAAGTAGGAAGCCTTAATACAACTTGTTTTAACCAATTTACTGAAAACAAACATTTCAGGTTGAAATCACTGATCATGCTGATTTTATCAGATAAACTGTGGGGTTTTTGCCCTTGTCATGTAAGGATGCCATTGATACACTGAATAATAATAAAAGGATTCACTTCATTCTGGATGATATTTTAATTACTTTTAATTTTAGTCACTCTGATGATAACACTGTAACACTGTTTTCAAATAAAGAAAATCTGCTGAGAATTATGTGCTGAATGGAGGCTTTTTCATCACTAACTCATGATATCATATATATCTATTTATTTCTACAGAAAACTGCTGTAGCCTCATACTCTGTACTTACTGCCATTTAAAGATAATAATTTAAATTTCATGGCGTTTGGCGTGAAATGTCATTCTTTATCTAAATTAGGTCAGCCATTTAGACATATTTGTTTTGATATGTGTGTCATCTATATTTCATTTCACTGTATCTCATCTCTCTCTTAAGGCATCGTGGTGCTTCTCACCCTGCTTTACAATCCACCCTGACATTTGTCAGTAGGATTGCTGTATGGTTAACACAATTCATGTATCAGTCACCGGTCACTGTCATCTCCTGCTATTTCCAACCCACTTTCTTTAAAAATCCACCAATTTTCATGGAAATCTACAAATGCTAGTTGGAACCAGCAACAACTCTGACTGTCGGATAAAGGAATGAAGGAACAGAAATAGGTGGGATAAATCAGACTTCATCCTTACTAATGCAGATGGCAGTACACATGGGTGAACAACCTCTCCTTACTTGCAGACCTTTTTTTTACCAAGGGGTAAAAACAGAAGCAAAACTGAAGCAAAAGCAAAACCTTTACTGCTGCTGTATGTTCAACATGGGCAACTGGCATTCAATAAAATGGGCACTTACTTCAGCGTTAACAAGGCCAATGGAATAGTGTCTCATTCCTCAAGTCTGAAATCCCTGGGCTAAATGGCTGTGGGGATAGTTTTGATTAGAAATACATTTGCTACATGTTTGAAGTCTCGATAGTCTTTTGTAGACATATTATTGTCTGGTTCATGGGGAGTCTCATCTGGCTCCCATAGGGAAAAGATCCTCCAGTTCTTTTGGTAGTTTGCAGTTATGTTACCTCGGGTTAGTAATATCTGTCAGACAGGGGGATGTTCTCGGGAAAGCTGTACCTGCATCACTCCATTCGAGCAGGTAATATCAGACTGACAATGCAGAATGACAGAAACATAAGCTGGTAGGTCAAATTTGGAATCAATAATGTGCAAGGCAGAAGAAGGGTCAGCACACAGAGAAAGGAGACTGTAGAAAATAGAATGCAATAATTTTAAAACTTTCTAGAAGTCAGTATATAGTTAAACAATAAGAAATACTGAAAAATAGACATCCCAAGCTAATTTTGTTTTTCAGTGTATTCTTTCCCACTTCTCTTTTGACTGAACTGTAATATTGTGGCATTATTTTTTGTAATATTAAGACTTACATATAAATTGAATCTGACAAAACAGTCTAAACTGTGCATGAAAAAAAAGCGTATTTATAAATGTAACTCTCAGCAGAAGTGTTGACATGCCACGTATACATCCAATATGCTCTCAGGTTATGATCACCAAGATAGAATTCTTTTATGAACATAACATGTGAGTTGATTAATGTGGCAAAACTGTTGAATTACCTCCAATGGTCCCTTCCAACTTGAATTATTTTATGAGTTTTGACATCAGATTACTTTTACAAAGTATCCTGCATCCCTGGAACTGCAAAAGGAGCCAAAGTGTGCGCAAAGCATACCCTCCAGGAAGTTTTAGTAGAAATGACAGGAAAATTTAACATTTTTGTGGTTTTAGGCAGATTTTTTCAGGTTTTTTATCTATGTTCTCTGGTTGCATAGAAACATGCATGGAAATAATACCTGTGCAAACTGGTTTATTATATAAAAAAAATTCTACTTAATGTTTCACTTTATAAGTGATACTTCAAGGACATAGTCTGATCCCTCATTATTTCTGTAAGGTTGCTGAAGAAAGGACAAGAAAAGGTCAGTGCCTTTAACAGCAGGCAAAAATTGTTGCATTTAAAAAAATATTTTGTGTTTGCAATCATCAAAATTTTAAGTCTCAAAAGTGCCGAAATAAATGGAGATTGTATACTCTATTTAAATGGGCAGAAAGAACAGGGGTCAGAGACATTTTTGCAGCTATAATGACAAAATGTGCAAATTTTTTGCCCCAAGAAATACTTAGATCTTGGCATTTTGAAGGCAGTGAAGCCATTTCTCTTGTTTGTTGGTTTTAGGAGAATTTTGAACTACACTGAGCAGATGCTAAAACAGATGGACACTGTCTTTTGGAAAAGTGGGAAAAATATCTGATTAGAAAATGTCATGCTATTGTTTCTTCTTAATTTTTCTGGCTGGATAAGCTATGAAAGGACTTTTCTTTATGTCATAATTGAAAGAAAGTATAAATGCTGCACTACCTTAGTCAATATTACATAAGCAGCTAGGTCCTGGCCCTGCTCCACTACTCATTTTTTAGAGTGAACTCATGTTGGGTAGCCCCAGTCTCTGTTTTCCCCTGGGGAAGAGCATTTCAGGGTGAAAAGAATCACAGCAGACTGTAGCTGGAGTCAGAGCAACCTCAAATGGGCAGGAAGCCCTGTGGAGACTCCAAACCCTGCTCTCACTGGAGATAGTGGCAACAACCTGTCAGGCTGATGTCTTTGCTATATTTTGTTCCTTCACCACCTGGGATACATATCTTTGTGGGAACCCAGCAGGACTGTGAGAAAGAAAAAGAAGAGATGCTGCTCCTCACCTCTTGATGGTATTTTTCCTGACTGCTGCTCACCCAGATACTGGAGGTGTTGTTGCTCTTCATAAAAGCCTCCCTAAAGATCCCACATGCCCTTCCTCTTGGCCCTGCATCAGTCAAAATAGTTGCCATTCAAAACTGGTGTATGAGGACACCTTTGTTGCTTGCATATAGCAGTTTCATCTGTAAATTCAATCAGCTTGAAAGTTAATTTATATTGGCCACTAGTCTAACTTGTACCATGGCCAAAAGAGTCTCCATTATGCTGGAGTTGCATGATAGAGATCTGTGCATGGAGGGGTTACACACTGTGAACAGAGCACAAGGGGAAAAAAATGAGCAATTTGGTCTGCTCTTTCCTCTCCTACAGATGATTCATCTCCCCATGTTTTGTCTGTAAATTAGACAATGGGCTCTTCAATAAACCAGGTGATTTCACTCAGGCCATCCAGTAACACTCCCAGGTGTATCAGCTGATGGAGAATTCTCTGGTCTGTTTCCCCATCACACCAACTTGTCTTTTCCTTTTAATAGCTGTTCTTTCTATTGTATTGTATTCCTCTGCAGTTTGATTTGTACATCTTTCTTCCAAATAACATGAGAAACTATTGCAGACAGTTAGAATCATAGCCTTGTGAATAATTGAATATGTGCTTGATTGTCTGAATTGGAACAAGATTAATATTAAGATAAGCTGGAATAAAACCGTAAATTCAATTTTATATACAGAAAAATATTTTCCTCATGTCTAAATAGAATATTTTGTTTCATATTGATATATTTCAAAAAGCTAATGGGAGATATCTATTTATACATAGAAATTCAATTGCTACAATAAAAGCTGTTTCGATTGTAGAAACACTTTGCTTTTAAGTTTTGCAGCAAGTTGTTTCAAGATTGGATGGTTTGGGATTTCTGCTCTCCTTTATTGAAAACAATCAAAATGAATTCAGAAAATTCTATGTTCAAATTGGTAATTTGGGGTAAAAACATTTCATCTCTTGTTTGAAACAAGTTTCTTTGTGATGATGATTTAGACTAAATGTGAGAAATTTTCTTTAGGACCCAGCTCGCCCTTTGGCAGTGTGGAACCATGCTGTGGATGGATTCTTCCGATGATGTCCTCCAAGGCAACACTGAAACACACTGGAGTGTGCTGTCTGGAAGCGTTTTAGCTTGTAAGACGTGAAGTGCATGAACTTGTATAAATGTGAAATTTTAGTCTGTCTAAAATTGCATCTATTGCAATACAGGCTGGATTTTAAACTGCTGAGAAAGTTGCTGCATGAACTGTTTAACAGCTTAATAAAAACCCCAAACAGACCTTTTTGCTACAGTTTGCTAAATCCATTTAAAACAATGGTGAAGTGATAATAAATAGACCACACACAAGAATACTTATACAACTAAGTAATTACCTTGCAACAATATGGCAACAATATGGTCATGTCATGTCATGAGAGTGTCATGTGAAGACTGAGAAGAATTTCTAGCCCCTTTAGAGCAATGAATTTTTATTCTGGTGTGCAAACAAATCAAAGAAATTAACTATCATGTTAAGCACATAACATTATGCAATGGAATAAGAGAATACTTTAGAAGTTTTGTCTTTTTCTTCTCTCATTTAATTCTATACAGAAATATGAAATAACCATTTCTCTTCCACTGTGATGTCTATCCTCATGTCTTTATTGTTTTTCTTCTGTAACTCGTATTTTCTACAGTCTTATTCTTACATAAAAATTACATGGAAAAATTACTGCATACCTCCCAACACATTTTTACGAAGCAATAACCAAGTCCAAGTTTTTAACACCTCCATTAAGCCAAAAATATTCTTAGTATCTTTAACCTTATTCTTCTCACCTTTGCCTCAGTATGCTCCATTTTCAGGCATATATGCTCCAGCTAAATCCTTAATTTGATTTAAGAATAATACCCATGACCTTGTTCCACTCATTTTGTGCTCTATATAAATTAAGAAATATAGTAGTCTGTCAAACAGTTGTTCTGCCTTAGAGGTGACACAGATAAGGAGATCAGTGGCTAATGGATTTCAACAATGCTTATCTTTATCACAATATATCTCTATCATTCTGAAACAATGTACCTACCTCTCTTCTTTCTAATCACGTGAAGAGTTTCCTTCATGTGAGTGACAGAAAAAATACAGTCAAGAACTGGGAAGAAACCAAGAACAAAACGTCGTGGCCAGCAATGCACCAGAGTAATTCCCCAAAGAAAGCATAGGAGGCAGTTCAAAGGGCATTTGAGCTCCCTCAGCGTGGCTCCCAGCATCTCCCACCCTCAGCGCTCTTCAAACAGCTGTGCCTTACTAGGAGGGGTCCTGAATGGAACCAAAGAGCCCTTCTTAGTGTCATTTCTTACCATAGAACTGTTAACACAGACCTGATGCTCCTGGAGACATACTTATTACCCTGCTTCTTAGTGGGTGACATAAGCTACCAAGAGTTCTGGCTCTTGTCTCTATGCTACTGAAAAGTTACTTTTATATCCCTACCTTCTTGCAATCCCTTGAGACTAACAAACACGAATCTTTGCACATAATTTTGGAGTCTATGGAATCTTTTAAAATACAATTAAAGAAGATAAACCAAAATTTATTTACCTTTCGACATTTAAGACTCACGAATAATTAAAATTACAAATATTAATTATCTCAGAAAAAAAGCACAGCTTGAACATTCTGAAATGATACCATTAAATCATTAAATACTGTTAAATAAAATAAGTAAATTTCTAAATTAATTTTAAGTATCCTCAAAAACTTCATTTGCCAGAGGGACTAAAATTCTGCGTTCAACAGCATAGTAGGCAGAAAGTAAAAAGTTAATGAATTTTAAAATTTTACACAAAATCAATGTGAATCCTGTAGGTCAGAAAAATTGAAAATACGAGACTTCAATTTTTTTCATTTTTGAAAGCACACTGTCCTTGGTCAGTGCCTTCAGATGCATTAAGGAAGTCTTCTGGAATTAGGCATTGGTAAAGACATATGCTACCAGACAGCAGTGAAGGTAATAAAAGTGGAGTGAAAAGAAAACTGCTTGCCACAGAAAGTCTGCAGTGCCAAATATTGATAAAAACAAGAAAACCTCCCAAGCTGACTCCAAACCTCATAACTTTACTCCAGCACTAAGAAGCTGTACAAAACAAACAAACAAACAAAAAAAGGTACATTTTTGCTTCCAGTGTACAAAGAGTGTCCAATTCTAGTGTTTGGAGCAAAAAAAAAAAAAAAATTAGCACATTTGGATAGCTAACGGTGCTAAATTATGAGAAATTATATAAATATTTATTCATGTTAGTCATTACTAGACAATAGATACTTTCAGTGAGATATATCCTGACTGGGACATAAAGAGCATCAGATATAAATATTCAAATCTTACGTTTTGCATTAAAACTCAATGAAAGAGCAAAAATATATTGGGTCTGTACCAGAATAAAAGACACAGTTTTTTTCAAAGTCCCAGCATCAACTTAGCCATGAAATTTTATCTGGATCCATACTTGAAGAAATCCTAAAGTGCATATGAGTGGTATGTAATGGGAGCACATTTTCTGTGAAGTTTTAATAAAAAGGAAGGTATTTAGCTAGAAAATAAAAGGGTGACAGGGAAGAAAAAAAAGAGGCAAATATACATCCCTCTTGGGAAAAGGAGGGGTTCTAATCCTCATCCATTGTAGAACATTATCACAAGAACTATTACTATGTCTTTATAAAAGTAGCTAAAAGTCCCCAAATGTTTAAAAAGTTGGGATTCTCATCCTGAGGAATTCGAGAGCGTGAAAAGCTGCACCCTATATATAGATCTCACTACTTGGTGCAGAAATTACCAAAAAAAAAAAAAAAGTAGCTCTGTTGTTTCATCAGACCAGGACAGGGTGGGGTTTATATGCCACTCTTCGCATCATCAGAGAATGCTTAAGAAGCTATGAAGTAAAATAGACAGAGACCCAGAAGTTCATGAACCGATGTTTACTTATGTAAAAGAAAAATAGCTTAACTGAAGTGGGTAGAGAGGTAGGTTGGCACAATTTGCATTCATCAAAACCTACATTTAAAATTAGTGTGTTGCTGTAAAGCTTGTACTGCAGCAAATGAGTCTCAGAGGCTCAGTCGAAAGCACGGTAAAATTTGTTGAGGGCTAAAATGCATTTTTTGCAATCCTGTAAATACTTCCTGCTATTATCATTGTTGTTTTTATTGTTATGTCACTGAAAGTTCTCACAGCTTCACAATTTGCTTAGCTTCAAGAAAGCAGAGAGCTGTGGGTTTTGAATTGTAGAAAAATAGCTTTTGTAAAATCCTCAGTTTTATTACATGGAACCTATTTTACTGGAACAAAGAAAGCATGTCAAATGTCATCAGTGGAAGATTTTAAGCTTTGTCTGAGACAAATTTTGCAGAGCAGGAATAGCTGGCTTTAGCATTTAATTTGTGCCAGTGTAGTTAGTATCTGATCCAATTTGGATGGAAAGCATCTTTTCCAAATGTTCAGCAGATGGAAGGGTGGTGAGTAGTTGCAAGAAACAGGTTATTTCTATTACAATAAATTGCTTGGAAAACCAGGTATTCCTCCACTGCCATTGGCAGTTATCATTATAGCACAGAGTGTCTCTAAATCAGATAGAGTATTGTCAACCCAAGAGCAAGGTGTCTCACTCTGACCAGTGCTTCTTTGTAAAAACCAGTTGCTTTCCAAACGCTCTGCTCATTGCTCAAGGCCACAGTTACATTCTAAGGAGCTTGCCTGGCACATTCAGCCATCCCTTCAGAGCAGGGTAAAGCTCATGGATTGGAACTGGAGAGTTTGCCGCTATAAGGACTTTATGTTCAGGCCCCTCTGTGTTTCACTGCTACTTTTAAAATTTTTTGTATGAAGGAAGTATTTCATAGTACTGTTGCTGCTGCTTTGACTATTAAAAATAAAAGGTACAAACAGGAAAAGAACAGAATTAGTATCTCTTTCTTTTCCATAGAGCTGCTTGTAATTCTCTCGGCATGAGAGCTGCCAGACACTTTGACTCATGCAGTCAGAACTAATATACCAGTGTAAAAATAAGAGATAACTGAGACAGCAGGAAGTGTTCCAGAAAAGCAGTCTGATCTTCACACAGCTTCTTTTCTTCTTTCTTCTACTTGGCATGCTGTATTTTGCAGCTCATTAGTTATCATATGTTCAGTTTGCTCTCTGGTTCTCATGATAAATACCTCTGGTAAAGAAGAGCACAGCTCGAAGAATCTGCCTCCCCATTTTGGGTACACTGAAGAAACTGCTTTTAACTCCATCATCCTCAGTTCCAGATTAAAGTTGTGTCTTTGGGATCCTCATCTCATTTGCTGCTGCTTACTTAAAAAAAAAAAAAAGAAAAAAAGAAAAGAAAGGAAAAAAAAGAAAATAAAGAAAAAAGAAAACAAACAAACAAAAAGGAAAATAAATACTGTAGCAATAATATAATCAGTTTAAGAGTATGAGGGACCCTACTATTTCTTGGATCTAGGCCGTATCCCTTACATTGTTTTATATATGCAGTGACAAATGCAGCAAAGGCCGTAAAGTTGGAATATTCATTTAACCCTGAACTGCTTCCCTGGCTGTAGAGTGCTCAGTTTCATGGCTCTTTGGCCAATTAAATATAGAGGAAATTCCAAAGTTTATTCAGAAATATCAAAATAAAGTTTCTGTTTTCTTCTCAATGGAGCAGGGAGAAGTTTTTTATAAGTTTTACATTTTCATATTTAGAATACTTAAATACTTTCTTGTGTAGCATTTGAGTGAACTCTATATTAGCTTTGTGCAATTCTAGCATGGCAATTCATAGACCTCTGCAATGGCAGGAAGATTTGTGCCCTAGTACATATCAGCCATTTAAAGCTTTCTGGTGCTGAAACCACTGTTGCCAGTGTGGTTCCATCCAAATAAAGCCAAGGAGAGATGTAAGCATAACTTGGAGAGCAGCACTGAAGGTGCAGTGTGATCATTACAAAACATTCTTCCTGCTTCTGTTTCCAGAAAATCATCACTGGATGACAAAAATATACTAGAGGCTTAAACCCTAGCAAGAACATATTTTGAAGGGCAAAATTTGCACTGTTGCCATTTCTCTGTCCTCTGGCTGTTTTACAGACAGATATCCTCGTCTCATTAGTGTTGCTTATTCTTCAAGTCTAGGTAGGGAGTTTCTTAGTGTTTGTATAAAGCTACAGTAGTGTCCAATGCTATACTCCCATGGATTCAGGATGTGGAGAGCAGCTGCAGAAGAACAAGCTTGAACACTCCAAGATTTATATTCTGATCTCAAGAAGGCATAGAATTTTTAATCTCCTGTGGGCAACCTTCTTTTTCTATGTGTACATGTTCCTCTTAATACGTAGTCACAAATATATCTGTATGTAACTCAGTCCTTTAAATGCCATGGGAATTGGATTGAGAGCAGTTCCCACATTTCAACAGAAATGGAAAATTAGGAACTGGGAAGAAAGCCAACGAATATGAATTATGCTTCTTCACTTCCACTGGTTTCCATTTACAAGGAGCCAGAGCTGGTGGTGCCACTCTGAAGATTAAAGTGTCTTGCACTCCAGTGGAACTATCTTCTGTCTCCATATAATTATTATTGATAGTTATTACAAAATTTTACAATAATAATGAATATGAATAATTCAAGAAAATAATGTTAATTTCAATATTACAGTAACACTTGCTTTAGTAAAATGTACAGGAAAACTTACAGCCAAAACTTGCAGCTGTCCAAAAATATATTCCCCGTTCTGCAGTTCTTTTATACCCTTAAGTGCATGAGAATTTATATTCCTGCCAAAATTTTTGACTATTATAATTCTTTGTTACAATTTTAGATATCCATAGAAATAGCTCAACCCAAAACTTGTCCAACTCCTCACTTTCATGATATCATATGTAAACAAGAACCATTGACCAATGCTGTTTTGTGACAACATTCCTAAAACATTAAAAGGTTTGTAGTCCGCATGAGAACTTTCAAAGCTATCTGACCAAGAAAATTGTTCAAACTTATAAAAAGCCTTTTGAAGCTTCAGTAACGATAAAATATTAACTTAATCCTTTAATTATAAATCGATCAGGAGATACAGTTACCCATTTTGAATCTGAAATACAACATGCTTAAGTCCAACACCTGCTTTTACCCAAGAATCTGTTGTCCAGTTTCAAAGAACCAAGAGTAATCAGAAATCTGGTTTATCTCATTCTTCATAGAAACGTTGTTCTGTCATTGTGATCATATTTTAAATAGGTGATATGTTAAAATGACTAAATGAAAGAAAACACACATATTTTCTGTCTGACCAAAACATCTAAACCGTTGTTATATTCCTCTTTTGATCATCCTTGTGGTTCTCCAGATGCTAATGTTTAAACTTAAATGTCTACCTGGGTGTGAAGCTCAATGTGTTAATGGGAACACCAGAGAAAATCTTCTACATGATCTGTCACCACTGCCTCTGACTCTGTGAAAGTTCTCTATGACATGGCTCATTTTAGTCTGAATCCAGAATAAAAATTATCTTTCTTATGTTTTCTTAGTAACATACTTAGTTCTTGTACAAATACGAAATGTTTTGAGTCTCCTCACTTCCATGAGCATTTTTGTTTCTTATTCTGAAGCTTTGTTGAGACAAACCTCAGAAAAATGAAGGAATCCCTAGTCTCAGATATCTTCATGAAAATGAACGGCTGGTGTTACAGCTTTTGTAACCACAGATCCTATGAAGAATAATTTTTCCAAGATCTGATGGTGAAGTAGGATCCATGGGACCTGTACTCTAAAGGCAGTGAAATATCAACAGTGCAGTGTTGGAGGTGTAACATCTGAGCATACTGACAGTCTCTCATTCGAAACTTGCCAGATCTCAGAATTCCACAGTGCTCTCCTATTTTTAGTTTGTGTGTTTACATTAAATAATACCAAAATGTCCAGGCATTGTATGTTTTTAAAATAACAGATAATAGTTATAAGGGATTTCCCATCTTAGTCTGAAAGTCTTTCTAATTTTATTCTAGGATTTCCCTAGAATCCCTCATATCTTCACAAAAAAATGTAGGCGATAAATACAGCTCTGTAGCATTTGCCCAAAATTTAGCTGCTTCTTTGTTAAAGCTGCTATTGTGCCAGTATTTTGGAAGACAGCATAAGTAGGAATATATCAGATCATTGTTCAACTTATCTGGAAACACCATGAAGTACTTTACAAAAAAGGGAACATATTCTTAATGTATTTCCTGCATACATAATGAGCAAGTAAATGCAGCACTTCATGCAAGCACAAGTTTTTTAGTACTGTGTCTTTTACAACATAAGCAGAGTCCAAGAATTTACACTCATGCTCACAGAAGCCTAGCATAAGATCCCTAGCTGAGAACATGATAGGTAGCTTCCAGCACAGATCAAAATAATTACCATGGGATGGATTTCTGACCGTAGCCACGGGTTCAACAGGATCCTGTGTAACAGTGTAGATGTGTTCTGCTGTACTCCTCTGCTGATATGTGCATTTATGTCTGTGCTCGGTTGTTAACTACCAGTTGCTCAGAGGCACTGCCCAGCAAACCAAGGAATTTCTGGGAAAAAAGGCAGCATCAGAGAGAAGGTAGAGAAATCCCAGTCCTCTTCTGCCACTGAAGTGACTGGAGCTCAGAAAATTATTTTTTTCTCATCATTTGTTCCATGTGACAAAAAGGCCTTTTTCCTTTTAGCTCCTGTTTTTACAAACTCCAGGGGAAAAAAAACCCAACAAAACTATACCCAAAAAACCCCCAAACCCACCTTCCCTCCTGCCCCGCCCCAAAGTAAGCAAACCAAAAAGCCAAAACAAATCAACCCACCAACCAAAAAAAACCCAAAAAACCCCCCAAACCAAACCAACAAAATAAAACCCATAAAGAAACCCCAAATCAAACCAAAACAAACCAAAACAAACAAAAAAACCCCACCAAAATAAAAAACTCCAAAACAAAAAAAGAAAACCAAAACCAAACTAACAACGACAACAACAACAAAAGCGGGGAGAGAGGAATGTCCTATAGGAAGAAAAAGAGGAATTTATCTAGTCTTAAGAGTTTCTCAGCATTTATTTTGTGAAATTGTTCTTTATAGTTGTAGGGGAGGATTGGCCAGAAAAACTCCTGAATTGTACCATTCCACTGGTGGATTAAAACTTCTCATACTGTGAAAGAAAATCTTCCTGCTCAGGCAAAAAGCTGATAATTCAAGCTCCAAAGACTGGTCAAATAAGGAGTACAAACATGTTTTAGACAAGCCTCTTTGTATAAATTAAAAATTCTGCTCATGTCTCTGCCAATGTATCCTTTTCCAGGAATATGAAACTGAAATCTTCCAAATTTGGCTTTGCATGTTTTTTAGCAGCTTTTTGCAACTGGACCTGACATCCAAACTGATACCATAACTCTGTTTTTCTTCACTTGGTTACTACAGATTGATGACAGATTGCAAAACAGCTTTATATGGAAAGAGTTTCAAAATGCCTCCCAAACTGTTAGCAATTTATTTATTTTTCTCCTTACTGTGGAAATGTTTTGGCTCTGTATTGCAAGGTAGTGTCTTTAACTGGCATCACTCAGCCAGTTTCAGGCCATTTGGTTCTACAGGGAATCTCTAGCAACCCTCTGAGCAAGCTCCAGAAAGGGACCGCTTGAACACACAAACATTCACATTCATATCTTCATGGAGTCTCTGTTATTTTCTCAGTAGAATCAAGATCTGGACACTTCAAATCCCCCGACAGGAATCAGATATGAAAGAAATATATAGAAGGGCAGTATTTATGCAATGTATACCCATACTGTGTCATCAAAACCCAGTAATTGTGCAAGCTCTTGGTGAACCAGAGCCTGCAATGTAGCCTTTTTTCCCCTCTTCACTTGACAACCGTGCAGGATGCAGAGCTTGATAAGCATGCACAGCTCCTGCCTTGGAGCCTGACTGGGGCAGAAGGAACCCTTACAGTTTCACTTCTTGTGACAAAACAAGAGCAAGCCAATATCCCTGTGTGCAAGGTGCTGTGCGAAAGAACACTGCTTCTAAACCCAGTAGCAAGGTACCATATATAAACACAATCCAAGGGGAAGTAGTAGTATTTTCTAGATCTTTATATGAAAATGTGAGAAGTTTTATCCCCAGCTGCTCAAAAAAGAGATTTTGAAGAAAATGGAATCAATGAATTGGGCATATACACAGCTAGTTTTTACCCACAGAGTTAAAACTGAACACAGGGAACAAGGCCTCAATGATTCAGATAATCTCAGAATTAACATATAAGGCTGTACCTCAGATCTAATCTCTGTAAAGACAGGTTAATGGGCTGGTATTTTCACCTCATGCCTATGCTGAGATTTCTGCTTGCAGATGTAAAGACACTTTTGGTCTTTGCGTTTAACTTCTTCAGTGTGGCTAAGATTTATTTCCAACATGGTGGCCACTTTTCTTTTTTCTTAGTGTTATCTATCTCTATGCACACTTATAGGTTAGCAATATGCTGTTCTAATTACCTTTTTTATTCTACCATCAATATGTTTAGTTCCTTTGAAGCCAGGTCTTTGAAAAAAAAAATGTTTCTCTAGAGCTTGATTCTTTTATGTTCTTCTCTTTCTCTCGGGATCAACATGTAATGCTTCCAAACATGTGCATTAATTTTTAACCTCTTCACTTTATTTAAATACTCTCATTTTGCATTTGCATAAAAATGACCGGTTTCAACATCGGATAGGCTAACTCAGGAGTGTCTTTCCAAAGAAGTGGCAGCTCCATGCAGTGGTCCTGTTTCAAAACACCAGCCACAGGGAGTTGCTCAAAATCCATTGTCGGGGCCTATCATGGAATCACAGAATCATTTAGGTTGGAAAAGACCCTGAAGATCATTGAGTCCAATCATAAATGCCAGGTACATGGCATGGTTGTGGCAGTAACAAGAACACTGTCTGAACTGAGCTTCCTCTGGATGAATGTTGCTGTCTGTCATAGGAAAAAGCTAGCTTTGCTTAGTGTCAGGAAAAGCATTTACAATTTAAAACATAAATAAAAACAAAGTATGTAACTCGTGGTGGGTAAACATCCTGAAAGGTCGTGTCAGAGCTGTGCAGACAGAAGGTACACAAATTTAACTTTCTGAACCCCTTTAAAACTGGAAATAATCATAAATAACTGTATCCACACATGCTCTTCTTTCTGTGTGACTTCCTATTTAGCCAGAGTCACTCAGTGCGTGCAGCACTCAGCTCAGTCACTGAATAATTGCCTTGCCAGATTTTATTTGTTTGTTTGTCTAATGTGTCTCACTTCTCCTGCACACTCTCGTCCTTGCTGCTGGGTGGCCCACAGCCTCTTTAGATCTGGGATGCATCATTGCATATGGAATTCCCTTGCTTTAAGGCCAAAACTTAGCAACTGACAGTCACAAGAGTGTCTGTAACCCATGTGCAGAAAAAATTAAAGCTTCTGAAGACAAGGAAATAAATGGTAGGGAAGGAACTTGATCCTGCAGGGCACCAGTGAGGATTATTGTGTACACTTTGACAAGGCAAATGTAATGAATAGTGTAAGAAGGCACAGACTAACTTATTCTTGCATGATTGCCCCTTCGTAGCTCCTTAAGGATGCGTGACCATGATTATCAGAGGCAGATGGAAGAATGCACAGGCAAGCATTCATCTGCACAAAGGAGATAGTGGTTCAACTCAGAGTTTCCTAAATGTGCTCATTCACTGCCCACAACTTGAACTTCTTTTAACCTGCACGCTGGCAAACAGCGGGCGGAGCTGAGATTAACTTCTCCTCAGGGCACAGGCAGCTACTTATCCACGTATGACATGCAGCGCAAATCATCATGTCCCCTGGGATGTATCACACAAGGAGCTGCTGGCTCAGAGAAGGCAGGCTGTGCCATCAGTCACCTTCCAGCCCCAGAAAATGCTGCTCATACACCAGATTTGCAAGTAAACAAGACCAGTGCAACTCTCATTCTTCAAATGAGCTGTACTTAGGTGAGGGCACATACTGAAGTACCCTGCTGAGTGAGAGAGACTCCAGCACTTGTTTATTCATAAAAGATATCTTCCATTGTTTCAAATGCAGAATGACTCCAGAAAAAAATAATTAAGATATTTTACCATCCAACATACATTTTTAGCTAGTTTTTGCTGCATAATCCTAAAAAATCATGTATGCTCTTGAAAGTATTTTTCAATATACTGGTTCACCTAAAAGGGCTTAAAAACTTTGAGACAAAGATGCTTCTTTTCAGCAAGTCCTCAGCTTGTTCTGTTTCATCATTAGCACTGAACACTTGCCTTGGAATGCAGATATGAGAAAGGGAAAAATACTTGCACACTGAAACACTTAGTGCATTGATGAAAAAACTGGAAATTAAGCAAAGTGCCAGAAGGTAGGGATAGATTCAAAAGCTTTGAAAGTACTTTCCAGTACTTTCAAACATAAATATCTGTTAGATGAAAGCACAAGACAAGAAAAAGGAAAGACCATATGGTTTCAATGCTATCTATGTGAAAACAATGCCACTCTTAAAAACAGTTAACTGATGATCTTTCTGAATTAGATCAGACAGCTTCCTGCCATTGAGAGGAAGAAGACATGATACTGCATGCCACACAGCATGTTACAGAAAAAAAATCCTTGGATGAAACATCTTACATATGCAAGAAATATCTTGTATATATAAATAAATTACTTTACTGATTCTAGCAGCTATTTTTATAGGCATTTTTGTGCTTTATTAGTTGCTTGGGAAGAGGAAGAAATAAGATAAAAGAGCTATAGAAAGAGACAGTTATGTCTCAGAAATGGATTTCCTACAAGCTGTGTAAACTTTTTATACTTATAACAAATGAATTTTAAAAAGTTTTGAATATTAGCTTTTCAACAGAATATTTACAAGAAGATTTTTTCCCCCTGATTTTTGCTGTCATAGCTAGCAAAGAGTTCACGAATCTCTGCAGCCTGTCTCTGAGTTTGACTTGTTAAAAAACATTGATTGATCTCAGATTCCTTGCCTAATGCAAATATTTCCAAATGGAAATGTCAACTAGGTTGCAGAAAGAAAAGCACTGGACAAGATTTCTGTGACAACCAGGCAAGATTGCACTATATCAGGATTTTTCAAAATTTAGAAATTGATGGTGACCCAAATATGACACCTGTGGATCAGCTGACTTCCTCTGGGAGGAGGGAAGAAAATCCATGCCTGATTTTGAGAGTTTTCTCTTGATTCCCTGCAACCTTGTAGATATCTGCAGGAACAGTTCAGCCTACAGTGGTTGTGGCGTTGGCTTGTCTGTGGGTACTGGAGTCACTTGAAACCACCAGTTAGAGCCTGCTTTCAGTCTTCTGCCTTGGGAAAACTGGTTTGCTGCTAAATCACTCTGGTCTGTGTGACCCTCTATGAAGCCTTTTTTCTCCAAAATCCACATTATAAGAACCTCTGATTTTATCAAGCATGTTGATTTGATCTTCCTGAGTTTCACACTGTGTACAAGATTGTGTCAGAACTTTGGAGCTCGATTTTTCAGCCACAACCAATGTACATGTGAACCGGGTGAAATCACTTGTGGATTTTTGATTTGTACACGAGGGCGGTGCAAGGGCTCAGGCATTCGGTGCTGCATGACTGGGCACTTTGGCAGAGCCCCTGCTGCTGCTGGCAGCCTTCTCAGCCTGTGCGGTCTCCCGTGTCATTCACAACATTTTCCTTGTAATACTGAAGGGTGAATAAGACTGCATCCACCAACATGAGCACTGAGGTTTTGCTTTGCATAGGCCTCCACCAAACTTTTTGACTGCATTCAGTCATTATAAGGAATTCCCACATGTGGTGGGAATCTTCAAAAAGATTCCACCACACTTTTTGGTAGGGAGAGAGGGAAGCAACCAACCCAACAACCAACAAAATTACAAAACACTCTGGAAGGCCAGAGGCATCAGCAGTGTCTGGGACAGATTTCTCTGTTCAATTTTTCCTTGAGAAATTCGGTTTACGTGTTATCTGTACTCATGCTATTTACAGTATCAACTGGTAACACACATCCACGATTTCAGTGGTGTGTCCAACTTTGCGCACTGCTGAGGGGATAGAGGTAAAGAGATTGAAAACACAACCTAAATCCTAGCTAGTTGTTGTGTTAGGATAACATGGCAAGGCTAACAAGTGAAGAGGAATGTAAAAGTTGTTCTCTTTATTTCCATATGCAACTCACTGTTTACCTTATGAAGATATAACTATTGTTATTTTTCATTTCTTATGGATTAGTCAATAATATCCCAAGGGATGGTAAACTTCAGCAAAATCAACTTAGCTCTACAAACTGCACTCCTAACGAGCTGAGCATTTACTTTGGTATTTCGTTATACAAGTCACTCTTTCATAACAGGAAGTCTCGTGTTAAACAAGGAAAATGTTAACTGGAAAAATATAAGCTACACTCTGTTTTGAGAAAGACCTTGCAGTCCTTGTAAAGTAGCAAGAGGATGTGGCATCAGTTTCTTCCCATATCTGAATGTGGGAACTTATAAATAGTGAGTAAACTGAAGCACTTAAAAAGAAAAAAGAGGTATGCAAGAATAGCACATGATCAAAAAATTAAAAGGAACTTTACATGTCAACACACTCAGTCCTATCTAAGGGAGCTACCTTGATCATTAAGGAAAGATCAGAACCAAGGTGTATAAAAGGAACAGTTAAATTCCTCTCACAATTACTGTAACATGTATTTATTTTCTTCACAGTTATTTTTACTTATTCCCAGAACATAAATTCATTACTTTAACACTGATCTATGGAAAACTAATATAAGTTTTCCATCAAGAATCTGAGGTTTTAAGCTCATACAGTCTCTGTGGGTCCTTTGTGCTGGACTGAACAGAAAATGTCCTCTGATCAAAACAGCTACAGCAAAAATGAAACAAGCCCAAACAACTAGTGAGACACGAAAACATAAACCATATTTTCAGCCTCTATTTATGTCTTAAACACAGTATCTAGGTAAGCTCAATCTGTTCTCTCTGTGATGTGAAAACTGAAATGCTGGATGCTTTAAGGAAGTGGCCATTAATTTGGACTCCGAAAAAAATTTTCCATGCCCTCCATCTATGCAATGTGAAAGCAACACCTTTGCATTTCTGGTATCTGTCTGTGTTTTGTTCTGAAATTAGCATCTTTTTTTAACCTTGTTTTGAAACGCTGTCCATTTCTTAATGCTGAATTCTTACAGTTCTGCATTTTTTTGTTCCTCTCTTGCCCCTTAAGATACAAACCCAACACATAATACATCAGACATCTAAACCCAAAGCCTTTAATAAAATTAACGAGGATTTAAATAATCCTAAGGCCTTGCCTTTTTTTTTAACTTTCTCTTGTCCTCTAGTGTGCACCATGATTATATTTGAATTCCTAAAAGGCCCACCACAAAGGAAGCTCTGAGTCAAAGGACAGCAGCCTTCTCCTTTTTATGGGACATTATCTGAATGAAGACAGAAAAGGGATTGATATCCATGGCCTCGTATTGAAAGATGGTGCAAATGCTGTCATTAAAAATGTTAATCCTTCTTAGCAGCTGAATTTATATAGGGAAACAGCCCCTGTGGTAGCAAGATCTCCTACAGAGCTTAGTCTTCAGCAAGGAATGCTTACAGGGAATTTCATTCTGCACTTCAGTGACTCTGCAGTGGAAGACCATAGTGTCTATTCCACTGTATTCAGAGTAAGTTGGATTTCCTCCTATTTCTTTTGAGTGTCTGGATATTGAGGGGAAAAAAAACCAGGTTCATTCTGGTTAGCTCTTACTCCAAGAAGACAGCACTTCTTGCTGACTTAAGGAGAAGCATGAAAATTCCAGTGCGTGGAAAAACCTCACTCATATAGCACAAAATCAGTTTGATTTGAGTACATACATTTATCTGACTCCTTTGAAAACCTTGCCTGAAATGCATGGAGTGATCAGCAATGTAAGAACATATAAAAGAAATTAAACAAAGTAGAGAAATATCCAACAAAATGAAACTCTGTGAGTAAGAATTAAAGTCTCCTTTAGAGGACAGTTGTGCTGACTAGTAAATCACAGTCTGTGTGGTTCATTCCTGTTTAACCAGAATTTCTTACTGATGTGGTCACTTTTTTTTTTCTTTTTTGGCATTCATAGGCAACAGACAGTACACCTGAATAGGGATTGGATTACCTTAAGATGCTGAATAAATGCTATAACATATTGGTCAATTATCAACCTTATTTTCCCTCCAATGGAGCAGCAGAAAATCTACACTATTATAATAAGGTAGCAGATAATAATAAGCAGATAGCTCAGTAGGTTTACTTAATGGAATGGTAAGAATTAAAAGAGAAATCCCTGCTGCCTTAGCACAGCAAGAAATAATTCCCATGGCTTGAAAAAGAATCTTAGAGGATAAGACTGCTAAATATGGTGATTGACTCAAGTAAAGTTCCTAGAAAATCCATATATCACCAGCTGAAAGCACTGAAAGCACAACTACTAATTAAGAATACATGTAGTCGGATGCTTATAAACTACTAACTTCCAGGAGAGCACTTGTAGAATGACACAAAAATAAAAACTATAATGTTTAGTTTTTCCTGTTCATATGAAGTTCTCTTTTATTTTAATGAAGCCAATGGCTAAATATATAGTTGCATATATAATTAGTAGTCAGCAGTTGAGCATATTTTTACACAAGTATAAACTTATAAATATTGTAGTACTTATAATTAAAGTCATAAGGAATGCAGTGCCGTTTGTATTTCTGATGTCTTGTTGAAGCAGATTAGATTTAGCATCATCCTTTTATTTTGTTATAGGTCAACAATAGAAGTAATTTAACGAGATTTTTTTTCTCTTCAGAACCTTTGTTCCCTCAGTAACCCCTATTTGCAATGAAAAATGTGATACTTTGTCAATAGATTTTGAGTAAAGTTTATATTTCTCTAGTATAAGAGTTCTGTTATGTATAAAACTTTCACCCTAAGGGATAATTTTGGAGTGTACAGTTCATAGCCTTCTTTAACTTCCTTGCTGAAATGAAACTTCATTTCAGCAAACAGTGTGTCCATGATTTCTGAACACTTTCATTGAAAACTTATCTCACCAGATATAAGGCTGCATTGAAGTTTATGACACTAAGCACTGTGCCCTAGAAAAAACCCAAACCAACCCCTCAAAAAACATTAAAAATAATTGCATCTTGTTCATGCAATTCACAGGGGTACACCAGAGTGTCTAGGGCAAATGATGTTAATTTTGAATCCAGTGCATTTGAACTAGGAAGACCTGAAAGCCAAAGAAGATGCCAGCAGGGAGGTGCACAGCTGGAGCATGGACCCACAAGCCCAAATCATCATTTAAATCACAAATCAATGCCATGTGGGAGCTGAGGTGTTGGCTCCCTCCATGGCACAATAGGGATTATTTGGCCAGAACACCTTGGTGGCTCCTGTTCCAGAAAGGCACGAGGACCAGAATTGTCATCACCCAGTCAAAAGAAGAACTCAGGAACTGCAGAGAAGCTGAAATTTTACACTGAAAAAGGGATGTAATTGTCCAGCTATGTATATGAACCCAAGAATTCATTTCACTGTTTGCCTGCAGAACCCAAGACTTTCTAATCTTTTCCCCACAATTCTTATAGTGAATACAAATGTAGCCAAGGGTAGGCAGAAAACAGTCTGCAGTGTAACAGGAGAGAATTCCATAGAAGAGATTAGCAGCGGTTCTAGAAAACAAAACAGGCCTTTAAATTAAATGCAGCTTCAATTTGAAGCTGGTGAATAAAGCCTGTTTGGTGCCCTTAAGACGCCTTTCTCTAAAAAGACATTGTGACATTCCTGTACAGAGCAGTAACAACATGGGTTTACTTTCTGTTTGATAAAGTTGCGTGCTTTAAGTCTGACAACATTCCCCATACTGTGCTGCCTATCAGCACTTTGAACAAAGCTCTGTTTTTTCACTAGGAAACAGTACTGATGCATTACTAATTCAGGAATAAAATTGTAGGTTATCAAATGGTATTTTGGAAGTGGCTCCCAAAACACTGAGTTTTACAACCCTAATTTGGAATTTCTTAACAGTTTCTAGTTAAATATTAAACATCATTTGCACAGAGACACTATTGTGCAGTCACAATGCAATCTAAATAATATCTAAATGAAAATTCTATTATTTCTGCCAGGTGTAACTAATTGTTATTCTTACTACTCCCCTCCAATCTGAGGACCAAGAATTCAGCAACTTTACAAAATGAACATTAGCTAACAACAGAAGTTTTTCTATTCAAGAGAGTGAAAGAAAGACTGAGTGGGAATATAATAATGGAATAATCATCTGTTGAATAGTCCATTCAAAATATTTCTCAAATTATTAATAGACTTTAATTGAGTCGTCTTCTTGCAAATTTTCAGTGGTGTCAAAGCTTTTAACCTTAGCTGATAAAAGACATCACATATAAACTATTACTTAAATGAGAACTTGTAAAAAGAACAGGAAAAAAATGTTGAAAAGATATTTAGGAACCTTATTTTACATATTTTTCTTCTGACTTCTTCATGACCTACATGAATGCAATTTTGCTGAACATGAGAGTTGCTTGGATTTGGATTGGCTAATTTGCTGAAATAGTTAAGTCATACTCTAGCCATGTCTTTCTCATCTAGTAGTTGTACAGAAAGCTTAGAGAAATGCAAATCTTAATTCAAGCACTTCCTTTAAAATCCAGATGCTGAATGTGATTGATCTGTGCCTCCTTTCATGGTCGGGTGGTCCTTCCAGGTGAAGCCCAGCCAGATAATCAATTTAATGTAACTGTGCTGCTGATTCTTGACAACAGGCAGCCTTTGCCTCCCCTCTCAACAGTGCTCATCCCTACAGCAAAGAAAAACAAACCTTGACAAGGTCCTCACTGACCCCAGTGGGACCAGCAGGCAGGTTAAGGGCAGCATCCCACAAAACATCATTTTCCTTTCAGCAGCAAATACAACTTTTGTAATACCTCAAAGACTACAACATAGGAAATTAAGTGCAGTTCCATGTTGGCTTCTCCAAGTCACTGTTTCATCTACCTCTACAGCCCAGTTTTCCTGCTAGTAGACGTATCTCCATACCATGATGAATTGCTTGGTGTAGATATAACATCTTGCTTCAGACCCTCACCTTGAACCAGCCCACTCCAGGAAGCAGAGGGGGCTCGGGCTCTGATGCACAACTGTTGTAGCAAAAAACGATTCTTTCTCTTAGTTTGGGTTTTTAACGTCCCACTGGAGCACACTCCCACATTAACACACTTCAGTATGTCTACATCCCTAAACAAAACTTGCAGTGGTTAGTCAACCTTGTGGCAAGTCAGCGTTGTCTTCTGACTTTGTGTCACTCAGTAATGGTCACTCAGGACTGAGTAATAGCTGCTCAATTCTCTGCAGACATAGTCATTACATGCTATCATATTTTTCAGGTTTTGTTATGAACTGTTTTTGTAGAAAATGCTGAGAATATAGCAATCAGGTCACTTGAAATTCCAGAATATCTTGCCTTCTCTGAAATCACTTACCTTGCTAAATTAATGGTCTACTGCCAGTGGTTAAATGAAGACTTCAATATGTTATCACCTCTACAGACTGCTTCAAGTAAACACAAGACCCTATCCTTCTTCTGAAATTTGCTGTCTATATTTTTGTTCTCGGCAAATTTGGACACTTCTATCATTTATTAAGCAAAGTTCCAGATGTGTTTGCTGACACTTAAAAACTCATAAGTACAAAATGTTTTGCTCATAATAATGTTTACATGATTAGGTACATTTTTAATTAAAAGTAGCAGAAGACATTAGATCATAGAAATTAAATAACCGCCTCATTGACTGATTTATTGGAAAGATTTAACACGAATATTTTACTCCAATAATGGTGATAGCACCAGGTTTCTGTTTAATGTATGTTTTCAAAGATATTTAGCCCAAAAATATTTCAGAACTATCTCAAGCATAATATCAAGTTTTTATGGAGAAGATGTATAGAAATAATCAGAAATACCAGATTTGAATTACAAATACATCTTCTTCCCTTTTAAATCTAGGTTGGGATACCTAAAAAAAAAAAAAAAAGAGTTCATTTTATTAAATGTTAAACATAAATTGGAAAATGCAAAGATTGAATAAATTAAATAATTTTGCAGCAGTGGTGCTACAAACAAACATAATAAACCAAATCACAGCTTTAAAGTTTAAATCACAGATTTAAAGTTAGCTGTAGCTCCAGTGCCACTATAATTTTTAAGGTAAAGACATAATTGAGGTGATAAGTTACCAAATTCCAAGAAGAAAGCCTTTCAGTAAATATTGAGAATAAACCACTACTTCGCAATTGGTTTTCATATCAGTTCTTTGCATGCATTTTAATCAAGCATATTATTTCTGTAGCAAAATATAGTATGCAAAATCAAGCTTCTGTTGTGATCAAAAGATCACTCATAAAAAACTTGAGTTGATGAGTTTTATTTGTAAAGACTTTGTGAAATAGTCCTTCCCAAAAAAAGAAAATGCTACCTTAAGCTCACGAAGGGTGAATCTTTCACCAATTACAAGCAGATTGTCCCCAGATGCCATCTATCTATTAGCTTTAACTCTGTTTTATTTAACTTGCCTCACACATCATCTGATAGTTGGTATTACAAAAAAAAAAAAAGGCGAAAAATGGTGAAATATTTTTCACTGATTTTGAATCACAAACATCTGAAACTGACATAAAATTTAAGATGTTTTAAACCTTAAAAGACCCTAAAAGCAATGACAATCTTAGTGCCAAATGGTTCCGTAACCAGCAGTAAAGTCATTGAATAAGTCAATGAATAAGTAAAGTCATTTACTAAATATAGTAAAGTCATTGAATTAAATCACTTAGGCATTACTTATGCTTGTATTACCAGAGCCTTTATCTCTTTGCAAGCACTCATTACCACAGTGATTCAAAAATAAAACCAACTTCACAGCCCTCTTTTTAATTTAAAAGAGATTAAATAACTATCTGTTTGAGGAACATGCCCTAGCTTCATAGCTATTTGCGCATACAAAACCAATTTAAAAGCAATAGAGCAAGCTGGCAGTGGTACAGTATAATAGCCCCTCATTTTGTAATACTACCTTGCTCAATACTATCTTGCTCAAGCAAGCTAAACATTCTTCAGCGATTGTCAGGTATCTGAGTTTACCTGAACTATGAGAAATTTTGATTCAATATCTACAGTAGAGACTACACACAAGATAGAATAGTTTGTGGTGCATGACAGCTCTATCCTGAGCCAATTCTTTTGACATTTCTGCAGTTCCAGTGTGGACCTGAAAAATTAATACCCGAGGCAGGTTGTAACTTTGAAGTTAAATGTGCAATTATTCCAGTTGAATGTAAAATGTTTTCATGACATGAAGTGCCTGTGAGGCAGCAATTCATTTACAAGACCACAAGATAGAAGATTTAACATCAGTCATGTAAATGGAATTTTGATCTTTTCCCATCCTGAACAGAGACACTGACAGGGCCTCCTGGAAATCAGAAATACGATCACCCTCAAATGCTGTGCTTTTTAATAATTTGAATATCTAATTCTTCTACATGATTAGGAATCCCCTAGTAACAATTTTCCCAGTGCTCATGCAGAGAACAAATCTTTCTTTTAGAGAGTGTGTAGGATGAATAAAATGAATGTCAATTGTAGGAAGAGGATTAGTGTGAATGCTGTGTGAACCTGTGCTCAGAACCTTGACTGTTCTATTCTGCAGGCAACGTCAAGCTTACACAGTTACAGAAAACAACAGAAAAGCCCAACAAAGAGGCACCTCTCACCAATCTCTCCAAAACAGAGCAGGTACCAGGAAAAAAGCCAATGATTGAGACTGAGATTTTGTAGCAGGAATTTTTGGTACAATTGTGAGGCTGACCACCCATTATTTTTACAACTCAGTAAATGTAGGTTTGTAGACACACTGCATAGAATTATATATACATATATATATATGCATGTGTGTGTATATATATATATATATATATATGCAAACATCAATATATGAAACCATGAGCCGAGAGATAACCCATCCATCCATTAGAGTTGCACACACAGTAACTTAATCCAAGAAGTTCATCATTTTTTTTGGTGAAGACCAGTCCAAAATCTTTTCTTCAAAGGAAAAGGACGCAGACAGATTCTGCTAAGAGAGGTTGTTTGCTTCATTGGGAGCTGGAGCTATCTTATTCCCCACAATTTTTTTCATGTCAGCATATCTAAATGGATGTTTCTGATTGTTTTGCCTTTGCTAAATTTAGGAATTCAGTAAAAGTGAATTTGTTATGCTGTTCTGCATATACTGAGGCTCTCTTGAAAAATAATCTGTTACACCTGTATTTCTTTACACAATATGATGTAATGAACCACTGAAATGGAAGGAAAATTTACAATAAATACAGAATTTCACTAAATGCACTAAAAAAAGTGTGCAAGATATCTCAGTGAAGAACAGCATCAGATGTATGCAAAAGCTATTTCCTTCTATCAGCAACAGTTTAGTTTTGCAATTAAGTTTGGGAGTAGTAGAACTGAATTCAAGTTCCCAGAGAGTCTTGCAGGTAAATTCTGACATGCTGTTACAAATGGGAGAAAGAGCTTTCAGGGCTCCTGCCTTTGCTCAGATTTCTGGCAGTAGGCAGCAGCTATTTTGAGATGGCCCGCACCTCAAAACCCACTCTTGCTCACAAGTTCTTTAATCATGACCGATTAAGCCTACTGCAATATGAATTATTTATTGAATAGACACAAGAATAACACAGACATGAGAATTTAAACAAACTACTTACTACACAGGATAAATAAGGGGGATATTACCCATGGGTTAGGATGTGGACACTGTGTCACTGTGAGTAATATGTTAGGTACGCAAACCACTCACTACACAGGTAAATATTACTAGTAAGATACTGTGGCACCGTGAGTAATATGCTGGTTAAGCAAACTACTTACTACACAGGTAAATAAAGAAATATTACTAGTAAGGCACTGTGTCACCGTGAGCAATATGCTGGCTATGCAAATGACTTACTATACAGGTTAAACAGGAGAAATATTGCTAGTAGGTTCATATATAAAACAGTGCACAATAACGGTACTTATAGTTCAGCTAGCGAAGAAATAGTATAGCCTAGAAGTTGATAAGACTTACTGGATTAGTGTGGTGTGTTGAGGGTCCTCTCACCCAACTTCCAGAAGAGAAGAAGCACTCGAGCCCAGCATCCCGGAGCCAGAGGGGTTTGCCCTCATACACACCTCAGAGGTGCATAGAAGGTTTTTCCAATTTGGGTAAGTTACAGTAAGTCTTCTATAGCTGTAAAGTTTCAGCGTCTGTCAGTCACAAAATTCCAGCATAATCTCCCTCCACAGCAGCTGTTTATTATCGTGCCAGCTCTGGCACCTGAGAGTCCTACAAGACTATGGGAAAAGGGGAGATTTTCTAATTTATGCAAACAGCAGGTAATCTTCTTGACAGCAAGAAGCAAGGTAGGAGGGGAGGAGGTGAGCTGCCTCACCACATATGCATATAAATGTGGCTTAGGAATGACACTATCACCTATTTTATTTATTAACTAGCTGCTTTAGTTATTACCTTGCTGTTGTATTTTGAAGTGACAAGGAAGGCAATCCATGAAATTCAATTTTTGGTTCACAGACTGCACATGCATCACAACTCCATAGCCACAGATTTGTTCTTCACTCAAGCAGGGTTTAGTACTGAGAACTTCCTGTGAAAATCGTGGTTGCTGGTGCCAGAGCCTGCCCTAACCTGTCGAGAAATGAGAGGACAGGGAAACCTCCACATCAGCAACCACATTCAACAGTAATGCCAAATGTGAAGCTCTTGTTAACATTGAGTGAGATCCTGGCCCTGAGGAAATCAATGACCCCAAACAGGCACACCCCCATGAGACTTGCCTATAACACAAGGATGCTGCTGTGTTAGCAGTGATGTGCATCTGGGGAACAGAAAGCCTCAGTATAGACAAAGCATAGACAGTATAGTATAGCAAGGCAGTAAGCTGCATTTTAAAACATATTTTAATCAATTGCTATCAATTAATATAAATCAGTTCATATTCTGTTACCACTGTTAAGGCACAGTCCTGAAAATGGTTGGTTGGATATAGTAAATCAGAGTGGACCTAAATTTCTACTTTAATAGATCATGATCAATCTTATAGAATAATCTTAGGGCAATCTCTCCTTTTGCATTTAGAGTTATTTTTGGAGTTATTTTGCCTCTTTCATATTTATGAAGCAGAAGAATGTAATGAAGCAGATGGTCATGGCAGAACACTGATTTCAAATAGGAAAGTGTGAGTCAACCTGTATTGAAATGCAGACAGAATAGATTAGGAAAGAACAGCGACCCTATGATCGGGAATTCAAAACTTGTGTAAAAGGGGAGCCTGTGAATCCTTGTGGATATTTCAGACAAAGTGAGAACAGGTGAAGTTGCCACTGGGAGATTCAGTAGCAGAGGTACCCAAAGGGAAGAAAGCAACCAATCTTTCTGGGGCTGGGGAGAGGCTGCAGCATTTCCCTTGTCCCACTTCTATTACCCACAAGGAAGTGCACACATAAGCCGTGCCATTTTGTAAGAACATGTATTGTAGCACCTGAAAGGTTGAATGCAATAAATATTTTCTTAAAATTCACAAATCCATTTTTTTTCCTTTCAGAAGTAATATATAAATGCAGATAAGAGCTGCAATATGAGGAAGAGTCTAGAATGAATCCACGAGAGTTCCTTACCTTCCAAAGGTGTTTCTATATGTCTGATAAGCCAGAAAAATTCAGAATTAATGATTACAAAGTCACATTTCCCATATCATTCCTTCTCTAAAGATCTGGTCATGATGTCTGGATCTTGAGACATGTAAGAATTTTTTTGACACCTACAGATTAATCATATATTCAGGTATCTGCATACTACTGTATCACTTTCAAACATATTTGGCCAGGCCAGACACTCTGTGCAAAATACTTTCAAATGAAACAGCTAAAAATTACTAGAGATTAGACTTAAAAAAGCAAGCCACAGTGTTCTACTTTGTGCATGTATTCATGGAGTTTAAAGCAGAAAGGATCATCAGATACTGCTGTCTCTTGACCTCCTAAATGTTGCGGCGAGCTCGGCTAGGTGGTAAATGCCACAACCTCCCCGAAAGCAGTCCTGTCCGGCGGTGCCTCAGTGTGCTGTGCGGTAACCAGCGAGATAGGCGGTAACCAGCAAGATAGGCGGTAGCCAGTGAGATAGGCGGTAACCAGTGCCGCCTTCACCTCGACTATGTTCGGGTTAGCTACTGACACCCTATCGCACCAGCGCAGGTGGACACACAGGTACTCGCACACTCAGCGCCTTAAGCCAGCAGTAAACAGTTGGAGGCGACTCTCTCTATGGTGTTCCACAGAATAGAGTTCCCATAAAGGGGCCAGGGAAGGAGAGCCCAACAGAAATGGGTGCACAGGGTTTTATACTAACAGAACCAGGGGTGGAGTGAACACTAGGAGCCAATGACATGAGGGTCAGAGGGAGGAGGGAAGGCGGTGCTACAATACATAAACCAATGAGGGTAACCAAGGGGAGGAGCAAGGGAGCAGGGCCAATGAGGCACCGAGTGAGGGGGAACTCTCTAGAACCAAACCATATAAGGACACACAGATTGACAGGCTAACCAAACAGGGGAATGTACCATAGCAGGGCCTGCAGGGGAGAGACCTTCCTCATTATCACAGCTTAGGGGGAGATCTTGGACCTTGGAGCCTTTCAACACTTGGGCTCTCCGGCCCACTATTCCTGGGCTCTCTGGCCCTCAAAACCAGGGCTCTCTGGCCCTATTGGCTCCTTGGTCCCTTCTGTGGCTGGCCCTACATCTGCAGCCTCTCCTGCTGCAGGCTCAGCCACCCCCACACCTAAACACCTGTTAAACCAATGTTCTGAGATTAACTAGTGTCTGACTTGCATTTAATTAGAGCCTATCCCACTGAAGATCATAAATTCTTTATTTGAAGGAAATGTGTGGTTATAAGTACATGACCTTCAAAAGCAACTCATTCTTGCAGTTTATCTAATAACATCTAATGTTCATCTAAGGTTGCTCTAGCATGCCTCATTTAAATTTGTCTGGCTTCAGCTTCCAGACACTTGTTCTCACAGATTTTCCACAAGGTTAAAGAATCCACAATACGCATTTCTTCCTTTTATGTGGCAGATATTTGTGCATGGTATTCAAGTCACCTCTTTTCAGTGAACAAACTGAATTTGTTACCTCCCTAATTCAAAAACTTTTTTTTAATATACATTCTTGTGGCTTTTTTTTTCACTTTCCGTACCCATTTAAAATGGGACTACTGGACTGGAACGAAATGTCTCCATATCATCCATATCAATGAGAGATTCAGAGTTAAATTTTTTTGTCTTATTTTTGCCCTGCATGTATTTTATTAGTAACAGCTTAAGGGTTTGTTTAGTCAGAGCACAAGGATTTGTTCAGTTGTCCACTTGGATGCTACTTTTTCTCGAATGTCACTGCTTTCCAAGATCTAGTTCAGTATGCTGGGCATGGGGTTTGCATTCATTGTCCCCAGATATATTTTGCATTTAACTGTGTCTGAATACACTTTGCTTCAACTTTCCCAGCCTGTCTTTGCTGAGACTTACCCCTCTCACCATCTTTGGGTCATCAGCAAATTTTATTGACTATGATTTTAGATGTGTTATTTCCAGTTCATTGATGTGAATATTCAGTACCGGGAAGAATGGCTGCAACTCCCTGTAAACCCTGCAGCTCCCTGTAAACCCTGCATAAAAGCTTCTGCTTAAGTCTCAAGTGACAAGTTAATGCTACACTGTATCAATAAATCACATATTAGATGGTTTTATTAGACAAGTCTAAACAAATAGCTGTCAATAGGAACAGTATGTCAAATGTCTGAATAACTTGTGTTACATATATGTACTTACTTTTATCAACCACATTTTAAAGTTTTTCGGGGACTGGAATCAGACTCTTGAAGTAAAGAGACAATATGCAAAACTTCCAGAAGGCTGAGGAGTACTCCTTTTTTTCTTTGAGTCTCTGCCCATGGATATTGTAAAGCTCATTCCTGCTCTGGGCTATGTGATTCCATTTCACTCTCAAAACTTCCTTGAAGTTAATGGGTGCCTTTAACTGAAAAGATTCCCTGTTTAAATGCTGAGAAGAGGCGATCCACAAAGGTTAACTATTGGATCAGAGGAGGTGGGAGAGAAAAGAAAGAATTGAGAATGCTTCAGTAAGAGATAGCATGACTGACTTGCATGTTTGCTACACCACTGAGTTTAACCAGCATCCGTAAATGTCTGTTTGAGTGGATTTAAACAATAAGCCTTGTTTAAATACAAGCAAAAAAGAAAAAGAATAGGAAGCTCAATAGAGGTCTGAAAACTGTTTCACACACACAAGTCCCCTTTCTTCCTAGCTACAGAGTCTGTCTCTCTTTTAGTCAAAGCAAGGTCTGAAGGGTGCGGTCTGTATCCAACTGCAGACCTATATGAACACTGTGTTTGGGATCCTTTTCTGTGGAGCTTCATCTTGATTGTATATTCAGTTTGTTCCTGTAGGGTTGCTGGCTGAGCAATTTTTGAAAATTGGTGTCTGCAAGCCATACACACAACCCCATACTGCAGTCTGTGCTCTGCAGCAGTGCCTCTTGGCTAGCCCACCATGTGCTTGGGATGTTTTTCAGCAAGGATGAAGCTGCAGGAGAATGAGGGGAAGGAGGGTCACAGGATTCCCACTGGTCATCCCTGCTGAAAGATAGTAGTCTCAGCCTCCCCTCTTCCAAAACCTTTACCCCCAAAATCCTATCTGTTTACATTCAATTATTACACAATGCCAGCTATGGTATTCTTCTGAACCGCCACGAGGTGATGAAGCTCACTGATCCAGCAAAAGAACTAAACTTGCAAAACCACAAACCAGACAGTTTTCTGCTGTACTGTTGGAAGTGGATTGTAGAAGGATGTTGTGAGTGTCGGGGACTGTGCAGAGCTGAGAGACAGGAGCAGAGGCAAAGAAGGAGAGCAGTAGGGTAAGAAGAGCAGGATGGGACCTTCCTCAATGGCCACTGGGTCTCAGAGATAACCCATGCTTTCAGGCTGCATTTCTGAGTCCTCCTGAACAAGTATGAGCAGCTCTTGCCCACCAGCCACCTCAAGAGATGTGGAACCTGCTTGGAAAAACGTGTTTCCCAGAGGTTATTTACACTAGCTTGACATTTCAAAATGTTTGTGTCTAAGATTGCCCTTAGCTACAGAAGGGCTGTATCTGCCTGTTTCCTAATACAGAACAGAATGATTTGTCAAGCTCTGCCTTTCCTGAATAATTGTTACTAGGTTTTTCTGCCTACTTTGAGTAATCTTGCAAGAGAGATTATTCTTGTTTCTGCCCTTTTTAACATTTTCCAGCTTGTTAACTTTCTTGCTTCTTATGTCATTTTTTCATACTCCATAAACTGTTTTTTTTATTACCTTTTAAAAAAATATTTTCAATTTTTAATTCACACAGTACAGCAAATGCTCTATTTTGTTTTTCTTTGAATAAATATTTCTCCTTTTTCTTGATTTTCTCAGATGTGAATAAGTAAATACTCAAGTGCACATAGACATGACTGTACTTCAACTCACAATATGATCATTTACTCACATATTCTTCTGAAAATTTCAATCCTAGCCACAAACAGTAAAACACAGATGTTGAAAACATCTTTTAAAATGAATAGACAAACCTCATAAACATTCACGTTTGAATTGTAGTATAATAAATTCCTAAGCTGGTTAAATAACAAAACCTTTTAAAGAGAGTATTTAAGAGAAGTCAAATGGTATCACCTGCTTTATAATGCACTAAATTAGTCAGTACAGGGTTTGTACTCTGCAGTGTGCAAATAAGGTAAACCCAAACAGCTGTATACCAAGTCAAGTATTACACTCTCTAACTAGAAATTTCCTGAGGTTTTTCTCCTCTGTATTAAAGTTCCAGCCTTTGGATGTTCAATTTAAGAAGGAGATGAAGGGGCATTTATTGTGAGATTAGACAGGGAGTGATTTTACAAGGGAACATAAGTCCATGCCTTGTAACTTGGAAGGTTTCGTTGAGTGCTTCACTAGGCTTTTGTTGGAGTTTTGGTTTGGTTAGGCATTTGTTTCTTTATTTTGCAAAATTTCTTTTTCTGACAATTACTAATATAATGTGGGTAGGGAACAAGACCCTGTTTCTCCAGTTCCCACAGAAAAACTGCAGGGATTAAAAGACAGTTGTGTAGGGAAACTGATGTCCTGTCTCCTGGGGTTCTTTTAAACTGACACCCACTTAAATTCTCTTTAGGCTGCCAGAGAGCAAATAAACATTAAAACTTCGGTGTATTTTTCTCTGTAAATAAAGGAGCTTCCATAGATACTTTGGTTGAAACACTGCCTATTCATTTTGTAAAGCTCTTTTACAGCCCACTGTGAATGATAATGATATAATTACAGTCCTTTTAAGGCTACATTGCCTACATGATAAACTAGCAATTACCTGATTAGAAAAATTTTGGAGACAAATAGTAATTATACAACAGACCACAAGTGTGGTCAGATGGGCAATTATGGACCAGAACTCATGTAGTTTTTAACTAAAATGTATCTAAAGGCAGTGCTTTGTGCATGTGCAAAATGTGTTTAAAACCTGGCTTTCTCAGTTTCCTTTGATAAGATTAAACAGTAGCAGATCTTAGTTTGGATTGAAAATTGTTTTCTTTTTTTGTTTTTGTGCATTTATTTTTAAGTTCATTCTAGATTTCCACTAATGTAAAACTGTCATACCAGGTGATACTATTGTGAAGTCCACTTTTAATCCAATTCATTTGAAGGGATGGAAATATATGCAGACTACAGAAGTATAGATGACTTATTGCAGTGGGAGATTGGAGTAAACTTCCCAGAAGGTAGTTTTTGAACTGAGTATGCAAGAATGTTATTTATGTGTTGATCCTTTTTTCCATGTTACAGGTGTTTTCATGTTATGAAATCTAAAACTATAAAAGTACAGTTTTGCTGTAGCAAGAACACACCCTGTTAGAGATCATTAAAGTGCTGATAATGCTGAGAATGGTGAGGGTAACAGATGTGAAGAAGAACAATTAGGCACAAATGAGCAGGAAGTTTCATATGCTTGACTGAAAAATATCCAGTAGGTTAAACATACTTTGAACAGTTCTGCCGTGCCTTTCCCATGACAAGGATTAGTAGATAGGTGGAAGGAGATTGGTGAGCTGGATAGACCCTAGCTCCATGCCTTAAGCACATGAAGCTCCTCCATCACCTACAAAGTTTTGAGGTTGGCATAACTTGAAGTAATTTCTGCAAAACCAAAGAGGTTACAAACCACTTAGAACAAACCTGGAAAAAAGTATTACCGCCAGAAAAAAAGTTAACAAATTTCACTCAACTTTCCTGAAAAACCAAACTCACAGAAGTACAGAAGGAACTTGAATCACTTTCAGGTCCAGTGGGAGCTTAACTTTGTCTATATTCTTCAGTCTTCAGTCAAGGATTTGTTGGACATGCAATCATTATTATCATGTGATTGTAGCCCGCAATAAAGTCTTCAGGACAGAAAAGTTAGAAAGTTGGAAGTTGGAAATAAAATTAGACCCTCATAGTGTGGGGAAATATTTAAGTAAAGCATTATAAGTATCATATCTGGGGAAAATATTCAATCAGTCTGTAATAACAGGGGAACCAGGGGAACTGAAGAAAGAAGTGACCCAAAATCGGTACCAAGGTAAATGTGTTAAAGGAAAGAGAAAACCACCCGAAGTGGAAAGGGGTAAGTTGAGTGTAGGATGCTCTGTTTTAGGGTCCACTATCTATGGCATGAAAAACCTGGAAGCAACAGAGAATAAGGTGTCTGGCCATGGGCAGCTGGGGCAGGAGAGCCACAGCTCCTGCCCAAGCAAGTCCCTGATATCGCTGTGGTAAAATCACCCAAATGTTCCTGCTGTAAAATTTCCTGTGCAAATACAGTAGAACAGAGATAATCTCTGTAATTTTGGGGGTTTTTTACTTTCAAATTAGAAGAGTAAGCAACATATGTAGGAAGATCAATCATCCATGGGTTATGAATCACATATATGCATCTGAGCTGATTTTATTTAGACACTGTTAGCAGTTCACTTTTGTGAATTCTCAGCGTACTGACTATTACACACAAGTGACCACAGTATCCAAAAGGCAGTGTACATAAACGTTTGGAAGGGCAGTTATTTCAATTTCAATTTCTTGTTTTGCACCTCAGCCATAATAAGAATGATGTTAATTGTATGATCCAACTGAGTTTTTAAAAAACCCCATCACAGATGTTTTAGTGATATATTTATGAGAAACTGACATTTACACATACATTTTTGTAAATGAAAATCATACCAGTTTCAATGTCAATTAAAATATATTATCCTGTATCTTGGGATTTGCCTGTGTCCTGGGAAGTGCTCCTAGAACTGTTCTGCTGTAAAAAAATTCTGGCCTGCATCTCAAGTTTTATTTGATGGTCATGTTTCCCATTTGTGATAGAAACAGACTACTTTCCTACCAAACACATTTGTGAGTTCACGAACTATGAGAGGAAGTTTTCATATTGTGAACATCTGGTTTTTTTCCCATTCATCTGCACAACTACATCTGGTAAAGACATGAACTGACAGGTTAGTAATTTTTGAAATAAAAATAGATATAGTCAATGACTTTAGATTTTGGCTATGAGCCTTTCTGGCATTTTATTCCACTACATTTTATTACATGAACTTACCTAATTACAGAATTCTTATTTAAGAAAGTATTTTAAAAGAATACAAGAAAAAGCACAATCTTTTTTTTTTTAATTAACTAAAATGGCTTTTTAATGGGCTGTCTTCCAAAGGTATCTAGTTTTTTTGATGCTTCAATCATTGACCAGCCAATACATCACAGACATAATGTATGGATCCAAACAGTTGAAAAACCAGCACGATTCTTAATCCTTTTACTGGAAGCACTGATTTCTGGAAGTCACTTCATGTAATGGTGTAGCAATTCAGGCATGGCCTGTGCTCTCTCCTATAGATTCAGTGCTAAGCAGTACAATAATATATATATATAAAAAATAATCGAAGAATTACTTATTATGAGCAATTTTATTTGAGAGCTAATTTCAACATGGGAAATAGAAGGAGTTTATGCATTCTTATGAGGAAATAGTGATATTGGGCAAGTTTATCCAGTGGAGACACACACGGAAAGAGTGCTTTCCAACCCATCGAGCTCTGCTGCATTGCTGCTTCCCTGTCTGGGAGATCTGCGGATCTCCCAGGTGAAAAAGGTATGAGCCAGGAGTGGGACTCGGGAGAATGAAATTATTTTCCCTGTGAATACGTTACAGTTAACAGTCTTCCAAGGCTATATTCCATGCTACATTTCACTGTCAATAATCCTTTAAGTAGTGAATAAGCAAACCAATTTCAGGTGACTGCAGGTGACCTAGGTGTTGGTTTTTTCGGTATACTGCTCACCCACCATGAACTCTAGTGGGGTGAGTACTTTTACAAAGTTGTACAAATGATCAGTGAGCTCTCCAGTCCAAATGAACATCTTCAAGTAGCCTTGAGACAGCTTATGTGGTGCCATGACAACAAGCACTGACAATATTCCTGTAAACACAATTTGACAAAAAGATACCATATATCAGTATTTACAGCCAGTCTCAGTGTTTGGACAAGATCAAATAATGAAGAAAATAATGACTTCTTGAAAATGAACCTGAGAAAGAGAGGTGATGCTGAACTGTGAAGGCAATACTCAAAGATTTTTTTGCAGACAAGGGGCAGTCCTTTTAATGGTACACTTGTATGACTAAGTGGTTAAATACATCATTGTAGAAGTCATTCAAATAAGATGTTCTGCTGTATCAGACTGGTAGGGGAATGTGTCCCACCCTGACAGATGGTGACTTCATCCTGGATATGTGTCTTTAGCTCCATGGAAAATAGCAACATATCTGGCCATGAAACTGAGTCTTTAGAAAACATTGATAAAGAGCAGAGGAGTATGGTCCCCTAACCACTTGTCTCCCAGTAAGCCCTTCCCTGTCTCTCCACCTTTTCTTCCTCTCTGTAAAACTTAGGAAGAGGTTTAAGGTTGGCAGCAGAAATCCTTACCATAGGGCAGAAGTTCACCTATGCAGAAGACAGAGCTGTGCTGGAATAATCTCAGACTAGAGGACAAATCTGCACCAAACAGAACAGCCACTGCAGACCTGCTCTGTGACCTGTCTTTTCTCATACAAGTGCAGTAGGACAGGCCTGTACTCTTTAAAAGGAAAAAAAAAAATCTAAAAACTCGCAAGTATTATTTTTTTCCATTAGAGACAGAATGAAAAAAATATTACCAGCATGTGGTAACTATTGTGTGACTTAATACACTACTTACTCTGACTTTTCTATTTAATGTGGTGACAAGCATTTGTGTTAAAACTTGTGTCATCTGTTTTGCAAATTCACATCATAAAAGAAAATGCACATCGGAATGTTTTTCTGTAACATTTTCCCATAAGCGTGTTAAATGCTGTTTCTATTTACAAAACATGTGAGTAAGACAGAGTGTGTGAGAAGTCATCACAGGAGTGAAATGGGAACTTGGACAAAGAGGAGAGCATGGCAATCATTTCTATCCACTGGCAAGGATCAGCTGTCCTACCTCCTCCTGTTCTTTCTCCTTCTGCTCTTCCTACCACACTTCCTACTCTCCTACTGTTCTCTTGATGTGAATTCTAACATACACATCTTGTTTTTACAATTCCTCTCTCTCCTGGAGATTGGCATTAACTTAGATCACCGTCCTCAAATATCTGCTTTCGAAATACACTTTTTGTGAGATGCTTTCAAGTGGGAAATCATGAGAAGCTGTATCAGCATAAGAGGGCAAAATATGTCTGACAACAGGTAATTTTCCTAAGTTATCAGTTACTGTAGATAAGAAAAAAAGAATTAATTGAGTCTTGCTGCAATAAGGAATTATATTTTGCTGATTATTTAATTGCCCCCTGTCTGCTTACAGGAAGATAATAATACACCTATTAATTTCCTATGTTGAAGAAATTAATAGTCATTCATACATACATTTCCAAACCAATACACATCACCATTTGGAGATTCTTGATATTGATACCTCTGCCCAGACCTGTGAAACAAATGCCACCTATGTACTTTTGAGGAGATTTTTTCCCTTTCTGTTTCAGCAAGAGCAAGCCACTTCTGTCCTCCTTGCTCTGGCAAACCACAAGTACACCCAACCTATTTATTTAGCTGAGATATGAAAGCAGTACAGAAGATAGGGGAACTGCTGGTGGGTGTCCTATTCATGGGAAAAAAATTCCTTAACAAAATTCACTTTTTGGAAAGATGTGAATGCTATTTTTCTGCACAGTGTTATCAGCTAATAGAAGGGAGAAACTGGGTGGTGTTGATGCCCTACAGGAAACAATGGTGGAAGAAAAGGGTGATAGACAGAAAATCGGTGCTACTGTAGTTGTGATTAGTGAGGAGAAAATATGCATGGTATTATATGCATGGTAAAGTATGCATATGCATGCTGGTATTTCCTCTGATACATCTGCCTCTATGGCTCCTAAGACTGGAGCATCTGCACAAACTCTCCTGCTTTTACTACGAAGATTGCAACAGCTGCTGTGAGAATAACTTTATTTTCCTGCAGTGCAAATAATTATTCAGCCCAGTATTTCTACCAAGTATTACAGAAGGTTTGAATGCCCACACAGATTAAACAGATAGCATTTTTCTGCATATTTATCAGCAGAGTGCACAACGGTATAATGAATGTGTTGAGCTTCTTTTTGAACAGCAACTCTGGTGTTGCAACTCAAAGCCTAATAAAAAAACTCAAGCAAACATTTCCTGAGGTTTTGAAAAAGCCCAGCTGTCTTTTCTAAAGTTGAATTGCTCCTTTGATTTAGCCTTTAACACAGTCTTGATGAAGTCTAAGACCCTGGAATTGCAGAGATATCACTAGATACTATGGGTGAACCCCAAGCACCCTAACTCTTCTGCACAGCACAGTTTGGACAGGGCATATCACATATCTGACCCAAAGGGAGTCACACAGAATTTGAGCATGAACCTTAATTTTCCCTGTTGATGTCATCCCCTTTGTGTGCAAAATGTGTCCCTATCGCCTTTAGCTTCAGTGGGTCCACTCCTGAAATCCTGCTAATACAAGTAGAGCCTTTAGCTTATGAATTTCTTTGCATGAAATAGACTTCTTGAAGGCAAATTGAACCATATCTTCTTTTCCAAAGTGTTTAAATTTTTCAGAATCTGGGACACACTAACAGAAATTTTAACTGGGAAGCTAAAGGAGCCCAAACAACCATCTCTAGCTCAATCAGACAACAGGCACAATGGCAGCTTCAGGGCCACAAACAGAACCGCCTCAGGAACCTGTGGAGAAACAGATCTATCTATATACAGGAGAAATCTTTACCATTTATGCCCCTGAGACTTCTCTGTGCTTGGAGAGGAATCTGCACTGGCGCCAGTACAATTGCAGCATCCCTCTTTTAAAAAACATATATTATTAAAAGACATCTCAAGTCCAGGAGCAGAAAATAAATTAGTAACTGGATCAGTGACTGAAAAATGAAATTGGTTCTGGAGTAGCTGCTCTCATTTTCTCAATGACTAGCTAAATAAAAAGACATTGAATATGACAGACTTCTCTCAAACTACACAATAGCTTATAAAGCATGCAAAGGTTTCAGGAAATATTTGGACATGCTCTGATTCCTTCCAAAAAAGCACAGACTGGTGAGAAGGTCACTCCTTGATTAGTGGAGAACTTTTTCATGGTTTGGTTTCAATTTCTATTTAATTATTGCATTTTGTTGTGGTTTCTTTATGGCTGTGAATGTCCTATAAGGATGATTCTTAGATTCTTGAAAAGAGCTCTGGTGAAAGTAATGAGTTTACTCCAGATTTCAGCATTGAAAAACACCTATACTTTGTACTTGTATAATTTTAATTCTTGTCTTTGAGTTTGCTTTGATTTTGGGTGTTCAAAATTCAAATTCATCTTTTTCCACCATATGCCAGCCTCTAGACTTCTACAGCTGCCTAGTGGGAAACTGAGTTGAAAACAATCATTCATCTCCATTTGTTTAAATGCTGCTTCCCCCCCACTATCCTCTGCTGACTCATATGTCTATCAAGAGGTCTCAGTTTATGAGGATCACCCATATCCCAAGGATGTTTGACTCTCTATCCCATCTTTGTGGTTCCTATTGGACAAACTCCACGAGCTGGCTGTGTAAGATTTTTATTTTTTTATCTCAACGGATGTGACACTGTCCATCAAAATATAAAACTTTTCCTAAAACAGAGTCCCAGAAATAGCTCAAATCTGTTACCAAATTAGAAATTCTGATAACCACCCAGAACCTCTTTTAGAAAGAAGAGAATGTCCTTTTCATTTCATGAACTGAAACTGCAACTCTTTTCATTTACATTTTTTTCATTAGCATTTTTTCAGGTTTTTTCAAAATAATTTGTCAATTTACATTAGCTCTATAGATCAATCACAGTGAATTAGGTGCTTTATTTAACATTTGACAGGCATTGGTTTCTTTCAAAATCTTATGAAGGTTATCTTCTGTATGACTGACAATTGTAGCACTGGTGTTCATTTTTCATCACTCAAGACATAGTTATCTACAAGGATGTTCTAAGACTATTTAAGTTAATAAATTTCCTGCCAAAATCCCAGAGGTTCACACACTTTTGAAAGCACATATTTCAAAAAATTTCATTTGTGAAGTTTGAAATGGTTCCTTGAGTAACGTAGAAAAGATTTTAGTCCAGAAAGAAGCTGGTATGCTAAATTAAATGGAACCACTTTGGGAGCAAAGGATTACATTTTAATTTTTAGATAAAAGTTCCCTTGAAGCATTTCACAAGACAGAAATGTACAGACGTTGCATTTAACACTTGGCTGTGTTTTATCTGATATCCTGGATTACTGCAGGATCAGAGGCCGAGAAATTATCTCAGGACATATGGAAATTAAAATGTCTTCAGACCCATATGGGAAACATCTCTGAGAGCAGAGAAGTGATTTTCAGGCTGGTGTTACTTCCTGAGTAAAACAAAATTTTTTCTACAGGAATTGTTCTTATCCTGTGTATTTCCAAAATTTGTTTCCAAAGTTTTATATAAGGCTGGGTAAGTTTTCCAGTGTCTACTGATGATTCGTTAGACTTTCATGTTGATTATAGCATTTCTATTAGCTATTCTCTTTCTTCAATGGAATTGTTTGGATTGGTTTGCATTTATTATGAACATTATCTTCAAAACATAAAATGGCTGAACTAGATGATCTTAGAGGTCTTTTCCAGCCTTAATGGTTCTATGATTTTTCTTTTCCTTCACCTGCAGTATCTTAGAAATGTTTAATCATGTACAGTAAAACTGTTTACTTAGCTCAGATCAGCAGCAGACTAGAGACTAAAGTTTATCCTAACCACCTTAGGGCTTATTTCACAAGTGCATTCAAATGTGTGTATTCAAACCTGCCAACACTGAGTAATTGTAAAGTGGCTCTTTCATAAAGCCTGTGCCTGTGCAGATGAGCTTACATGTATGGATAAGCTGGGCACCACAAACCAGCAGGAGAGATGAGCCAGCAGCTTGGTTATCTGAGCTCTTAAGAGAGTAGCATCACATCTCTTCCCTGCAACTCAACTACCTGCAGTGGAGCTAATAAAATCTGACGGAAGGACTGAGACTCCATTAACTTCAGGACAAGGTCCTTTGTTCAGGAACAGCAAACACAGGGCACAGTGTTTGCTTACACTGATACACGTGTATATGTCCATGTGAACTCCTTTTTTTGCCAAATGTACAAAGGTCAACCAGATCAAGTGATTTATGTTTTTGACAAAAATATCAGAACCTGTTTGAGGGAAGTTGTTGGAATAACTAGCTATGTATTTATCTAGGGACTGCTGAGATTACTGGAGAGGACAGGAGGTGGTATTGTGGCAGGGACTGCTTCCACGCTGTGTTGTGTCTCAGCACAGCTGTCTGAATAAAACCAAAAATTGTCAACCTCACTTGCTGATAAATTCGACTTCGTATCTCAGTATCCAAATGGGGAAAGGAAAAGACAGTAGACCATTTGGCTACTGGTCATGCTGTTAGTTGCTCTATCCACCTGCAAAGATAATGAAATGGTTCTTCCCGCCCCCCAAAATGTTGGTGTGTTCAAAAAGAAACAAATATAGCAAATTCACACTTTACAGAATGATTTATTTTACATTGCCAGCACTTGTGAAGTCAGTAACCAGTTTCAAATGCTGACAAAGGTTTATTTTGGCTCGTATTTTGTACTAAAGAGGAGAATACTGCAGTGCATCTGTCTGGCAGTTCTCACCTCTGGCTCTCAGCTTTAAGTAATCTTGGTACCTGAAGGAAAAAAAAGTGCTTAAAGGTCTTTTAATCTTAACACACTCCTATTGCTTTTGCTACATGTCAGGAAGCAACACATAATGCTAAGACTACATCTTTATCGCTTTGGGCAGCATAGATGGGAGAGCACCTGAATTGTGCCTGCCCCATGCCTCCCTCCCTGCATCCCAGCAGGGCTCCAAACACCTCCAGCAGAGCCACAGGCATGCCCAAAGGTGCACCCAGCAAGGGCAGCAACACCTTGTCTGTCAGATGCTGGCTGTGGCAGCGCCTGCTTGGCCTTGCTGCTGCCACGGCTGTCTGCAGAGGCGAGCTCAAAATCGCTGTGAACAGGGCCTGTTGACTTCTCTGTCAGGCACAAAGGAGGAAAACTCACCTGATGGAACCTTGGTCTAACACAACACAAACAGCTGGGTGGCACTCAGTGAAACACGTGTGACAGGCCCTGCTGGGCTGAGCCAATGTTATCACTGTGAAAACACGACAGCCACCCAGGATGTCCTACAGCCTGCCATTGCTCGGGGCTGCCCTCAGCTGCTCTATTCCTTTAGCCAGAATGAGGGTGTATATGAGGAAAAATGCAACCACCTGTGGATATTACGAGTCCATTGAGGAGAAGAAAAATTAAATGCCTCCGCTTGGTTTTATTTCTTGTGACAAGTGCATCATGTTACATCTGGATGTGTCAAAATGTATTATTGTCACATGGTGCTCTGTAACCTGGTGGCACTGGAAGTGTGTGTCAGGCTGCAGAAGTAGTTTACTCAACACAGACTTAAAATGAACAAGAGAGAAAAATTCAATAACAGTTTCCAAGGCAGGGGACCCAGCAAAATTTGCACTCTTGTCTATGAAATTGTGCTAGCTGGCACTTCTCTGCTCATAGAAATGCTTCCTGAGTAAAACCACCAACTATTTTGCCTCAGTTGTATCTAATCTCTAAGAAGTGATGAGCTGAAGTTTATTAAGCAAGGGAGGGAAGAGGAAAAAAACAATAAATCAGAACTAATCCTTTGTTAATTCAAAAGATTTGGCGTATTTGAGGCTTTCAACTGCAAATTGTTCATTTGGCTGCCTCGTGTATAAATGCACGTTTCTGCAGAGGGAGTTATTCTTTCATACTTCACTTCTGCTACAATAATGTTAAATTGATACCATCAAATATACAGTGTTAAAATGCTAACTTTTAGTTTAATTTACTTTACATTATATGTATTTTAAAACTTGAATTTAAACAAGCCTGGCACTTGTTTTTCCATTCAGCATTTTGAAAAGGAAAAGAAGTGTGAATCTTAGAAATATCTAAAAGATCCGGTTAACCACTGAAGCTCATATCTCACTGAAATAACTGGATATGGGAATACACAGAACTGTTGCAAATGGCTGAATTAAATGATGGAAGCAAATAGTAATATATTGTGGCTGAGTTATATTTGCAACTGTAAGTGGTAAAAAACCATCCTTCTTTTGAAAGAAAGCCCAATATATCTTGTATCTCATGTATATACTCGAAATGGGAAGGAACTCTTAAAATACACTGTGGATTTTTTTTCCTTCACTCACATCTTTACTTTGCTAAGCTTCAAGCAGCAGTTTTTGCAAAGACTCTCCTGAGTGGTTACACTGGAAGCTTAGAAGTCTCCTCCATACAATTAGCTCAGCCAAAGCCCTGTGGGCTTCCCACTCTGTGTAGGAATAAAGGACACCCTGGTGCCACAGAAATAACTTTATGGCTCTACAATAAAACTCCTGAAGTAGTAATGCAGTAGCCAGGACAGTTGCTAATTCACAAGCAGCAGGGATGGTTTGCAGGCAAAGCCAGTATCTTTTGTTAGACCAACCAAAAACTGAGAGAGAGAGACCGTGAGAACGGACCTGTGCTCAAGGAAACAAGCATGAGGTTAAACTGAACCCAGAGAAGGGTTTACATTTTGCCTATTTTTATACAGTTTTTCCAGTTCTTTCAGGTGTTTTAATAAGATGCTAAACTTTAAAAAACAAAAAAAGGTAAAATACATACTGCGGTGATCTGAAAAACATTTAAAAATTGCTTGATTAAGCTTCCTTTCAACCAGGCTCTCTTCAGCTCTGCCAGCAGGCACATTAGAAAAAGGCTCTACTTTTTCAAGGTGTGGGTGAAATAGGCCTTTTTAATTCTGTAACAGAAGAGACTTTTGCTCTTCTTGGTGTGGAAACGAAAGAGGTTCCTTTCAGTCCAAAACAAAAGTTTCCTCTCACTTAACTTTCCTCTCACAGGTTAAACATCAAGAGTTTTACCCTGAAGGAAAATTTTTTTCTGCCTTCATGCAAGTGAAAATAGCACATATAGTACAGAGCAGAAAATATGTGTTCTTATTGAATTCTAACCATTATTGCTTTAGTTTTGATGAGGTGAAGATATCGAAACAAAGCTGCACAAACTCATATATTTATTTTAGGCTATTTCCAAGAACAGAAAGAAATGAAAATACAGAAGCAAATGTGGTTCTGTTTGCCTTTTGCTGCCCTTAGCACTGAGGAGCTGCAATACGATAATGATAGCTTCATGTGTGCTTGTGACAAACAGCTAGTGATAAATTGTGCTCAAGGAAGTGGTTTCTTCAGTAGGTACAAGTGGTACTTGAGTGTCTGTTTGAGTCAGGCACAGAATTTCTATAACACTAAGAATGAGAAGTCAAAATAAGTTCAGAAGCAAGTAATGAGAGTTACACCTTTTACTCTGCAAGGCATTTACTTGCCCCTAGCCAAATGAAGCAAGGACACAAATATAATATTCTTGTAGCAATTGCCACCAAAAGTTGTTTTGCGCCCAGAATTTAACCATCCTTAGGTTGCTCCTGTCTCCCCCGTCCTTGGTTTTACCAAGTTCCCAAGCTGTGCAAATACAGAACTTCACACTACCTGAAGAAGTTCACACGCATATTTCCAACCATTTAGCCCCAGCTCATCAATATTAGCTTTCACCAGGATTCAACCCTGATATTTTACTACTTCAAGATTGTCCCAGTTTGGTTATGTTGTGCTTATTTGCACCTCTAACAGGCCACAGTAAAACCATAATTTGCACCTTTTGAGCGAGAAAACAGAGACAAAAAAGAGAAAGGTGTTACTGTTCAAAAGCTGTCACAACAGAAACTTAATCAGGGAAATACATATAAAAGGGAATGTGGGACAGTATGTGATGACAGCCTCTTGTTGCGATGCCTGTGCACAGCATGAGGCTTCTGGATCACACTTCTTCTGAGCAGCTGAGACACACACTCTACTTTCCAGGTGTCTGAGCTAGGTAAAGCAATCTCTTCATCATCCCACTTCCTCTGTAATGTGATTGAATCCATCATTCCTTTTGTTATCTCCTTTTGTGTTTGCTTTGCCTCGCAGTAATTTGCTAACTGCAAAGCAGACAAGTGCTTTAAAAACATACAAGGCTGCTGCAAGTTAAGTCATACTTATCAGATGTGCTGGGAATGAATCATGCTGACAGATTGGCTCTGTTTACCTCAAACAAACTGTCAGAAATGTTCAGTACACGAAACCAAAGCATGGGAAAGGCTTTCAAATACACATGCAGATCAGATCATAGCCCAGCACGTCATATTTTGCATATTTCATAAAGGTATCACATGTACATTTGCATGTAACCGTCTGAACATGCTGTTTACAAAGATATTTGGTATCTCAACAAGAGAAAGCAATTAAGATTCATGTAGCTAATGGGGTAGGAGTGGATTTTCTCTCACTCATTCTGTCCAGTGAGGCTGTGTGGGGGCTGGAGGAGCTGCCGAGCTGCAAACACTGCTGTAGTTCTTCCAGTGCTCTGTCTTTCTGCTTCATACAAGGTTCTCAATGGTTTTGTGTTACTCTGTGCTGTGCTGGTAGTCCAGATGGGCTGTGGGACCATGTGGCAATGAGGAGTACAGGAGTACATGACAGCACAGTCTGCTGGAGTGGCCAGAGCACTCATTTGCCACAAAGCAATGAGCAGCATTAAAATGTGTTTGCTTTATATTGCCTGGGAATATCCTCTCCACAGGGGGCTGTAAAGTACAATCTTGCTTTCCTTTCTTTGCTTCAGCTTCACGGTTTTGGTTCTAAGATTAGTTTTCTTAGTAAATTTAGAAGCATTTTTAAACTGAGTTTCTTAAAGAGACACATTCCCTTGACACGGTTATGTTTCCAAAGCCTTGAACACACATGCATACAGCTATGTTCATGTACAGTTTGTTTTCTCTGTTTGCCTGCTTGCCACAGACAGCCCTCAGCACACAGCTGTAGGCTGTGAAGGTGACATTCTTAAAAATACCCTTAGGTTGCTGTGATTCCATTTTCAGTGCTCTTAAAAGGAACCCTTTCTTTGTCATAAAGATCTTTTAAAATAACCTACTTCCCTGCACTGGACTCAGAACTAAGAATAAAATGATACAAAACCTGCTTGAAATTTATGATTGCAAGTCCAATAACTGTAAAATCTGGGGAACGAAATAGTTCGTATTAAACAACTTATCCACAGCCTTGCCCAATATTTAAGTGGAAGTCAATTGGGACAATCCAAAGCTAGGGTAGAGGAAGCAGCAGAGGATTGTTTTGTTTTTCACTTCTCCTTGGTTTATTTTTCTGTGTTTTCTATCTGTAAAAGTGTCAGAGACTGGCTGTAAGGCATCATGATTAACTTCCCTAAGCAGGGCTCATGCCCTAGATACTCCAGATCTGCACTTACCCATAGGGGCTGGCAAGTGTTTAAAATGTGAGCAAGGTTTCTCACTGGAAATATCTACAACTACAGTTCAGGATGGGGAATGTCCTGGTGAGAAAGGGAACACTGGTTACAGCTTATTTATGTGTACAGGAATTCATTTATGATCGACCTGGGAACCCACCAACATTGTTGGGATAGGGTGACCTATGTGAAAAAGGCTTTTCAGGCTGCACTGTGCCATAAAAAACTGGCTTAGAGCTGCAGTGCCTGTCCTGTCACTGTCTGCATGTTCCCCAGGAAACCACAGCTTGTTTGCATCCAGTACCACCAAACACGGCAAATAAGGCACTCTGACCGGTTCTGTAGTTAGACTCAGAGCAAGTGGATGTGATACTAATGCCTATTTTGTGATTAGGATCCAGGACAGGTTTGCAAACTGGCATCTGGCCACACTAGAAAACAATTAAGTAAAAATTAATTCCCTCAAGCTATTTTACTGCTGGTGAAAAATCGATTTGTTTATATAGGAAAAGCAGGGTGAGAGTAAATTCTTGACATTGTAGGGAACACGGTAACAGTTCTTTCCTGCTAGGTGAACAGAACTCCTGACTTCTTACCCAAATATGTTGTGTTACAACCGTCACCAAGTTTATGAAAGGAACTGAGAAGATTGTGCTATTACTTTTTGTGCTTGACTTTCATTGTGTTAGTTTTACTTCAGTCTTGGTTTTGTGATTTTTAGCCATCACTACCATAAGCCAATACTTGCAGAGTGAGAGAGGAAATGGGGACTTGTTCTAGCTAAAACACCTCCAGTACTCTGGCTGCTAGCAAAATCCTTTCCCTACATTTATGATTATCCATTACTTAGGACGAGACCAGCCTTTGTAGAGGACAAGAAGAGGAAGGTCTGGAGAGATTCTTGTGATTCATTCAGATGACCTGCAGAAATCCACCAGAAAGACAGAAATGCAGGCAGGTGCAAAAGGTGCCTGAAAGATCTCTTTACATAGACATTTCTTTCACTTTGTTTTTAAGGCGTTTAGCAATGGCATTTTAGTTTTGTAAATATGGCAGCCAGAAATTTTTCTATTTTTATACAGCTTTTCGCCTTCATAAATCTGGAAGTGATGTGCCACTTGTCAACTGCAAATGAAAATGCAGCCTTCTGTTCCCCCTTGAATGGTATCTGTATCTATAGTACTGGCTACAGAAATGGAAAAAACCAAGCTAAGACATTCTCCTTGCTCTGTGATACTAAACCAAACTGCAGATACATTAAAAATATCCCTTTAGAGTACTTTACATGTTATATAAAGTCCTGGAAATGAATTGTCCTCAGATGGCTGATATTTTTAAAAAACAAGCTAAAATGAAAAAAGTTTCTGATGGCATTCACATAGTCCTGTGAAGCAGACTCTGCTCAGGCCTCAGCTTTGGGCTTAGCATTTAAGTGACTGAATCTGTCAATCACAAAAAGGCCGTGGGCTCTTTCTTGTCTCCTTGGGTTTGTTGACAGCAGCTTCTCAAGTCTGCAGCGCCCTGATTCACCACCTACACAAACAGATGTACACAAAACATTTAAAGTAAAATACCTTCAATTGTGTTTTGGAAATAAATACAGCTTTTTCTTAGGGGATGAGAGCAAAATTGTTGAGGAGTATTTTTAATACTGTTACAACTATGTTTCTTTAATGGCTCCTTCTTAATTTTCCTTTTTCTTACTGAAACCATTTTTATTAAGTTCACTCATGAAACTACTAAAAACCTATTCTTGGGACACCATAAAAGGACATCGTTTACATCACCAGAGAAGACACAAGGAAAAGAAAAGGCTCCTCGACCAAAGGGTCTAGTGTGAGATAGATACACTAACATCTGCTCTCCTAGATTTATTTATAATATCTCATGTCTAGCAGTTTCAGTGGAAACTTTCAAATCTTGTCAGTGCTGTGGGATGTCACAAGCTGCTTACAAAAATGAAAGATCCTCTTAGTTAGCAGTTTCTTTTTCCGGTAATAGGCCTGGGTAAGCTCAGTGTCTGTCTGACCCCTGGTTACTCAGATTTTCTGTCATATAAGCCATAGGAGGTGAAAAGGATCTGACTTTTTCTAAATGTTACCTAGTTTGCTGTAACTGGAGTTGCATGTGTTTCAGACACAAACTTTCCTGCAAGTAGCTGCAGGTATCACATGGCAAATTTCTATTCATTTACTCATCCCGGAACAGTCATGGTTTGTGTGTTCTGTAAACCCCTAATTCTCCCTCCGTTTATGTCTCCCTCATTTCCCCACTACCACATTTAAAAAGTAGCATTCTGCTTTCCTGTGTTGCTATGACAACATTTACACTTGCCTTTTGAAGGCAAAATATGTCGCTTCCTTCCATATTTTTGTCGGCTCTTGTGTTAGAGGGACACACAGGGGAATGAAAGCAATTGCAGATAAAACTTTAAGCAGTAGAATGCACCTTTATTTCTCAAAATAAAGGGCATTTAAGTAGGTCTAGCATGAATTTACCTATGTGTTCCTCTAAGAGAGATTTAGTCTTCTAGTCATTTAGTCTTCTAAATCTTCTTCTTCAGTGCAACAGAAAATTAAAGGAGAACCTGTGATGACTTCAAATCTGCCTCTCTCTCCTGCCTCCTCTCATGCTGGCGGAAAGAACAGCAACAACATTCACAATGGCCTTTATTTCTAGAACTTGCCAACTATTCACAGAGATGGAGAGCAGCTAAAAGGAACTGAAGGTTCAAAAGGGATGCAAGTTACTTTTTCAATCAGAAGGCAGAGACAAAGAGAAAAAGCCCTTTCCTTTACCCTCCAGTTTCTCAGAGGAAGGCCTTTGCAGATGCACATTGCACTGCAAAATATAGGAACTAACACTTGCCCCAGTGAGAGCGACGGTTGGTTCCCTGGGCAGGGAGGCTGCTGTGCTCTGGCTCCCAACAGAATACTCGGTGCCACTGCCTTGCCAATGACTTTCCATATTGTGAACAGACTGACTGAACTCTGCCTCTTCACAGGCCTAAAAGCTTGCTGGCAGCTGATCTACAGAAGTAAAGAAAAAGTCTTCTCCAAAGACAGAGGTTTTGAAACAATTGTGTCTTTATTGGAAATGCCAGGAGCTAAATAAAACATCCTTTCACCAAATGACTGGCTCTCCTATTTAAGCACAGGATCTTACTTTGTCAGATACGTCTTACAGGGTGCAGCACTCTGTGTTTGAAACATAAAAACAGATGGAGACATCACATTCCCTCCAAGCAATATAGATAGGCTGGCTTAGCTGATGCTTATTTCAGATCTCTTTAAAATTATACAGAAGAAGATATGCAGCAAATATATCTCTATATTTCTGGCACTGTTAGCAACCTGAACTGCCTCTCCTTACTGAGCCTGTGGGAGCATGGTCCTTTATTTTAGCAGAACATGTCTCTAAAACATACTAGCTGAGAAAACCCCATGTTTCTGCTGAGCATGGGAGAATACCAAACTCTGAACACTACTTACAAGATGCAAACCCATGTTAACAGACTATGGAAGTAACACATTTGCAAACAAAATGTGTTTTATTCAAGGAGATTATTAGTATGTTCTTCAGTTTATAATGGTGCCAGCTGAGCGGGTTTAGAAAACTAACTGCAGTCAGAACTAAGTCCTATAAGAAGCATGAAACTCCAATATTAATCTAGGCTGTCTGAACATGCCATGAATTCTGGGGGAACCACAAGGGCCTCTCTTGCTCCAGCACTTAACCTTGAACTGTTCACTAATTCCCTGTCATGCTCACACCCAGAGATATCTCTCAACAAAATGCAATCTACAGAGACTTTTGAAGGCAGATAAATACACTGAAATTTATCAATGTAGAACAAACGTGATTTAGCATGCTCAGAGGCCAAATCAAGTTTGCACAACACTGGTGACAGTTCCACTATTGGCAGAAAAGCTGGATACTGGCAATGTCTCCTCAGCACCTATCTCCAACTGTGGAAAAGCAACCTAGCAAAATAAGAAACAGAAGGTGACTGCAGCTGTCGTGCAGAGAACCTGATGATCTGCATCCCCAAAGGCTGAGGTCTAAATCACATCTCCATTTCTCAGTTCCATTTTTATTGCTCTGTACTATTCTGTCAGTGACAGCCACTACTCTGGATTTGATTTGTGGTGTCCAAATTGTAACTACTGTCAGCTTTTTAATATTCAGGGGATTTTAATCTAAAGATGTATGTTAGAACTGAATCCTGCCACCATAAAGGACAACAATCTGAAGAACTCAGCTTTGCTAGAAATTTGAAGGACCTGGTAATTACAAAGACATTACTGAAAGAGGCAAGTTTTGGCACACATCATTAGTATGTACTACATAAATGATGGGAATAGTTGTTCCTTTGTAAGAGGAGAACTCGAGGAAAAAGGCAGTTGGAATAGGAGCCTCTCAGTTTCCAGACCTTTAGTCTTTCAGAAGGCTGTTCTTTCACATGGTCATTTCTGTCCCCACTGGAGAGCAGAGGCCAGATCTGGGTGGGATGCTTTATGGTGTGGTCCCATGCACATGGGCAGCGGGAGAACCCTGGTGCCCACATAGCAGCAGAGGTGAGGCATAGCATGATCTCACTGTGCCTCAGTCATGCTCTCTCTTTTCCAATATGCTTTTATGGCTCTGCACAGATTGACTGTGGCACATTTATATCCAGCAGCACTCCTCTACAGCAGGGAATTCATGTTGTGAATTTGTGACTGGATTATGTCCCTCTTTAAGTTACCTCATAGGACAAAGCAGCTGTAACACATGGTCCTCGCAGCACTCCTGCACTGGAAGCAGGCGTGAGTAATAGGCAGCAGTCTCACCCGGCCTCTGTTATGTGTTGTCACAACAAACCCCTCTAATGTGGTAAGAAAATTTAGAAAACACCCTTTTCCCTGAGGTAAGCAGTTTTAAAGCTCATATGTCAGCTGAGCGGTTTAAGAAAAATAGGAAATGAAGTACGCCCTTCTTCTCAAAGCATATTTTTGAAATCTGAGTTGTATGCTATACGCATTTTGGTTCATGTTATATCATTCTGGTTTAAAACAACATTATAAAAAATCCACAAAATAAATATATAACAGCCAATTTTTTTGTTTTTTTTTTTCCTCAACTCCTCAGTGCCTCAGTGATATTACTGCATGTATGCAAATAAGGGTATATTTATTAGTCCATAGTGCAGTCTCTCAGCTCATTTTTTCTGTCCCAAGAGAGCAGTCTCAGAATTTTAAGTTTCCTAAATCACATAATAATAAAAAAAATACTTCACACTAGGGACAGTGTGGATTACCAGTTCATGCTAAGTTCCCAGATCAGATGCGCTAGTTGCTGTACTGTCTTGTGGCCACAAAACACTCTATATTCCCAAAGGACTAAATGATCTGTACCTGTAGATCCTACCAAGCACAAATAATAAGACATTGCTTTTGTTCTGCTCACGCAAAATATCAGTCTGGAGACACACACGTGGATGTAGAGGTTACAGTCGGTGAATGCCTAACCCATTTAGGGTGTATTGGTTGCTGTTCTGTTTTTATCAACAATTTCGTTGCTTTGTTTTGGTTTTAAAACCCTAACAATGAAATTTACTCATCAACCACGGAAAAGAGTTCATAGTCTGACATCTTCCGTGACAAGGGCTCTCTTGACTTTCAGTCTTAATTTTCATTCCTTTAATTTCTATTTCTTAACTGGAGTTGCGTATGACATGCTAGCTACTTTCTCTCCATTATGAGGCTGTAGTCCTGCACATATATATGCACATGATTAACTTTGTTATCCAAGGCATATGAAATAAAGGTGATAAAACAATGAGTGTGTATATGTGCATAGGGTGTTGAAGGTCTAAATATCCTCAAATATCTCTTCACTCAAACGGCTACAATCTCCTTAGCACTGTGTTGTCAACCTACATATTTTGCCTAGGTTAGTCTCCTTTCCAAAAGCAATCCATCCAGATCATTAATCATGTAGTGATTTTTCCCTGTTAAATATCCAGTCTTTTCAGTTAATCAGGTATCCTAATATGTAAACAATATTCCAGGTCTGATTTCTTTATATCTGTTTCTTATCATATAAGACTCATTCACATGATTGGTCACAACCATTGATATACATTCGAAAGATACAGCTCCTGACTGGAAATGCTCCAAGGGTGAACAGCATATGTTCCATTTTATGACACTGGAATGGATGTGTACTGCCTACAAATTTTCCATGATTTTTTTTTTTTAATAATGTATGAAATAGGACAGAAATAGTATGAAGATTTCATAGAGAAGAGAATTTTCTATTAAGAGGGAATAGGCATGTGGATACTGAAAAGCTTTCAGCAGAGGAATTCTCCAGCTTGTTGCATTCTGTGAGAAGCTGTTCTTTCTCATAGAAGCTATGTAAACAGCGAAGATGTTTCTCTAACGAGACTTCTCCTTATCATGCACCTGTGGACTTGTTACTGTACCGAATACACAATATTTTCTATAAGGTGTTGTAGTAACTTAGCCAATCACCCTGAGAGGTGGATGGCCAAAGGACCAATGACCTTATGACATTCAAGCACATAAAGGTATAAAATAGCTCTTTATATTAATAAATACTTCCACTTTTCACCAACTCTTGGATCGTACTTATGTGGTGATTTGGTTCTGACCCTCACACAACAGCCACATAGGCAGGTCTAAAGGTGCAGTGCTATTTAAAATGCTCCAAACTGGAATTATTAATTTAATGTAATTCAGAGCCTTTTTCTCAGTCAAGAGCACTAGAAGTTCCAGAATTTTGTGGTGTCTCCCATATGCAAAAAAAAAA
>VZRJ01008927.1:115631-127107 GCA_013397565.1 Ptilonorhynchus violaceus | reverse complement strand
AAAAAAAAAAAAAAGCATAAGTAGTAAATAAATAAATAAATAAATAGGAAGTGCAAGAGTATTAAGTAACAGCATGGTAATCACTTTGAACATAGAAATAAATAAATAAATCCTTATTTAACCTTCATTCTTACACACTTTCTCAAATTAAAGTCCAACAAAATCCAGGCTGTGCAAAATTGACAGCTCTCCCTAGGATTCAGCTGATATTTTCACGAGACAAGTGAAAAAGAAAGTTGCATGGGCTCTCACCGCTACCATAGCCCCTGCAAGAAGTAGCACACGGAAAGTCTTAGAGCAAATACACAGTGCTGTCTTTTTTAATAATGATTCTTCCACACATTATAATACATTTAAGTGCTGTGCTTGCTCTTTAAGACGGCCTCATCTTGGTAATCAATGTAGCCAGTCTAGTGAAGTGCCACTTTCCTGCTGTGAGAAAGCACAATTCTTCTTACTGCCACAGCCCCCTGCTGACATGTTTTACAACATTTAAGCAGGAAACTGTTAAACCTTACTTCTCTCTTTTTCCTCCATGCAGACAGAAATATTCTTTCCTGCTGGTTTCTCACTTGAATTAAGAGCCGTTAAGATGTGCCCTGACTTTTACCCTGAGCATTGCCCTAATTTTAACCTTGTGCAACGGTTATCTTAATTTTACTCAGCTTTTTAAATCTGACTCATTCAATAAGACAAACTGAAAGTGTCTGGTAAAAGAATAGATTTCCTATAAGCTCGGTTGAAAGGTCATCCTTACCAGGCTTTATTCAGAGGAAGGAGTCAGTGCATTGACATACAAACTACATCGAGTCAGTTTGGGGCATTCTTGCTGCTGTAAATAATGCAAAAAGCAAAGAGGCTGTGCTTGGAATTCTGCATCGGCAATGTCAGGCACGTGCCTTCGTGCCACGAGCCCCACTTCTCACCAGCAACATTTTTAAAGACAGAAGGGAAAAGTGAAATATAGGAGCCGATAACTCTGTCAAGCTGAATAAGCACTGTTAAGATTATGACTGAGAAGCTGATACAGGTGCAAGTTTTATGAGTGCAAAACTTTACCTTGACATAATGAGTGAAGCTAAAGCCTGAGGCTTTTATGCCATTATGAGAGGCTCTGTCAGTGAGCACTGTAACCTAATTAGTTTTGATGCAGCAAATCAGCAAAGCCACCATTGGTTATGACCTCTGCCAAGAGCATGAGAGAGCCAGACAAATGAAGCTTAAGATGTTATTAGTTGTTCTGTTCCAAAGTTCCAGATAAAATATGACAGGATGTTGTCGCTTGACTTCGGCATCAGTTCTCCAGATGGCACTCAGCACTGGCTTGTAGCGAGGCTCGCAGGGAGGCTGCCACATTGTCTCTGTCAAAACGAAAGTTTTCCAATTACAAAGAGATAATTCGAAGAGATGCAAACTTAATCTCCTGAACGAAAGGTTGTAAGCTGTGTAATAGCAATTGAGGGGAGAGATTTCGCATAGTTCACTTGCTGTAAACACTGCTGTTCAGGAAAGCTTTATTATCCTGCCTAGTGAAACAAAGAAATCAGATGCTCTTGACTCCGTGCGTTAGGACAGCTGGGGCTGGACACAGCCGTGGCACAACCTCTCTGCTGGAATTAGTGGGTCTGATCCGTCTGCTGGGCTGTTGGTGTAGATCAGGAAAGAGATAAAATGGTGTAAGATGGATCTAAAAAGAAAATTAAGGACCTTTGAGCTAGCTAAGAGCTGTACCTTTATTTCATGGTAGACCAGGTAACTTCTGCCAGTTTGGTTGAGGGAAATGATGTGTGTTTTCTCTCAAATTTTAATGTAATCTTTAGTGAAAAAAAGAAACAGATTGTCACATGCATGGTGAGCCTGTGGGATGTTTTGAAATATCTTCATATTTATAGCACTGTACCAGGCATGTTGAAGTTGTTCAGCTGCCACAGTGACAGAATGACAAGGTAATGGCCTGATAACAAGCAGAAACAGCATCTAACCTAAAGATCATTTTGAGCTGCTGGAAGCACCAGGAATTTTATAAAGGATAGAAGATAAAGAAAATATCCTCCACTTGACCTATGTACATAAAGAACTCTTGAATGAATGTACCACATTCAATTTGAAAAGCTCTCAGTAGCATAGTTTTTATATTTCACTCAGTATTACTGAGTGAATCACAGCTGTGCTTTTCAGGGTGTGAGTGTCCTCTTCCATACGACACTGCCGATGTTTGAAAACAATGTGTTTCAGGAACACTATTTGAAATAGTTGAACACATGAAATTCCGTTGAAGCACAAGAGAAAATCTTCATCCAGTGAGGATGGTCAAACATGGGAACAGGTTACCCAGAGAAGCTGTGGCATTCCCATCTCTGGAGATACTCAAAGCCCAAGTGGGTGGGCAGTCAACAACTGGCTCCGGCTGACCCAAACTGAGCCAGTGGTGGGACCAACTCTGGAGGCCCCTACCAGCCCCAACTGTTCTGAGTATCTATGAGTCTCTTCAAATTACCATCCACTAAAAATTTTTATCTACAACAAACCAATTTAAAAAGAAAGTCACACTCTGTCTGGTTATAGGGGGTATACATAGGAAAATATGCAAATGCAGGCAAGCAATATCAGACCATGAAGTAGCAGGATTATTTTCGATTCCCTTGTTTCTAAGACGAAACTGCCCAAACAGCCCCACCAGCACGCAAAACAGGGCGTTTGTGGCCAGGGCGAAGGCAGCACGAGAGCAGCCCTGCACGACCTTGGGCGCCAGCAGCCTCCCAGAGGGATGCCAAGCACTTTGTGGCTATCCAGAGCCTAACCCAGCCTGGGTTTGGCACTCCCGTCCTGCCCCTGGCCTGGGCGCTCTGTGGTGCTGCCCACTGCACACCGGGGTGCCGCAGCCACGAGAGGGGTGCTGGGGCTGCCTTTCTGTCTGGGTCTCACTGGGGCACTGCCAGGGAAGGGGAGGGGGAAGCTGAGAGGGGGCTTTTTCCTCTTTCTGTCTTTAAAAAGATGTAGGGACAGTGAAGCTGTGTGAGGTGGGGGTCAGAAGGAGATCCTACACATGACTAAGTGGAGTTACAATTTTCCTTTTGCGGGATGAGTTGTACATAAGGATGACAAGGGAAAAGGGCTTGGGGGCCAACAGAGAAAACCAGATTGTGTTGCCCGGAAGAAAATCTCCCAACAGGTCTTCAGGAGGGACATTTCTGTGCTTATTTTTCAGCTTAGTCCAAATAGCAAATTCAAAATCAGCAACTTCTGGCCTTAGAGATGTTATTTTTTTTTTTTTCCCAAAGTCTATATATGCCTAGTGGTTATATTGGTACATGGCTCTCTTGATGGTACACTAATGACTGTCATAATTGCCAGTGTGCCCCAGCCACAAATACTTAGTATGTAAGAAATATCTCTGGTTACTGAAATAAGCAGAATCCTTATATATATGCCTATGCAGTGAGCCAAGAAGGGCTTAATTTTTGAAGACTTTGCTGTCAATTGTTTCTCTTTGCATGCTGCATCCTTTTTCCTCTACATTAGGACAGAACTTTTGCATAGGTACAAGCAGCCATGGCAGCTGCAGAGCTGCCATCATGGCATGATAGAAGTCAAGGAAGTAGGTCACTAAATGGCACAAGGCCTTACCTGCAAAAGGTTGTTCTGGTGAGAATGGGATACTCTGAGATTTCCCTTCAATGGCATAGCTAGAGATACTGAAATGTTGAATCTGAAGGGAGGTGTGAGAGCATTTTCACTGCTTTGAAGTCAGATTTGTTCAGACAGACAAACATGGCAAAGAAGATTGTCTTATAATTAGAGGACTTGTCTTCTTCAGGGCCCAAAATGCAACTGTCCCAGATTTTATTCATACATATGGTTTAAAAAAAATGCACCCTTCCCAAACAGCTGTACCCAAAAGCTGAAATAGCTTATATTGAAAATGGGAGCTGCACCATGAAAAGGGGATCCTACAAAAGAGCACCAAGTGGGTAAGATTGTACCCAGCAGCAAGTTGGTAAATGCTCAGTGGAAGTATGAGATGTGCTGGTGGATCTCCCCAGGGAACTTCATGAGTAGGGAGAGCTCTGATGTCCCGAAGCTGTTTGCTGGGGCTGTGCTCTGCCCAGTAAGGAACAGATCAGAGATCATGACTGAGAGGTCACTGCAGCACAAGACATCATCTGAGGAGTGAAGATGCGGGTTGGACACGAAAAGCCTATAAAGGGAAGAAAACTCTTGCACGTTTTATTTGGTAGAGATGAGGAGGGTCTTTTTCCCTCAGCGAAGCTTAATGTTCCCTCAAATGCACAGCAGACAAGGGCCTGCCACTGCTTTCTGGTTTAAATTATACTCTCCCTTTTGGCTAAAAGGAACCATGAAAAGCATCCTACTCCAAAGTGTAACTGTAAATTCAACATTAGTAGTGGAATAGAATAAGAGAAGAACATTTTTTCCCCCACTGAAATAGCAGGAGGTGTAAATCTCCAGTGCAACTGAAGCAGGACTGAAAGGAGGACTCTATAAATGGGATTAAAGAAGTAGATAAATGCAAAACATAAAGAGAGGAAATCAGAAATTCATGCATAGAAAAATGAAAATATCTAAAGCAGAACAGCTTGACGGAAGTGACTCTAGTTTCACATAGCTGTGGATGAGAACAAAGCAGTGGTGAAGGGAAACGCCCTACAAGGTGATATACATATTTACTGAAAAATTTAGTAGAGCCGTGGGGTTTATGGGTGTAATTTTACATTGTTCACAAAATTTGCAAAACATTTTGCCTCCAGCCATCCCTGTACTATGAACTGATACCTGCTTTATCTTTCTGAAGAAAACTTGATTCTTGTTTCCTCATTGAAGAAATATAGGTTTGATGTAACCAAAATTTTGCAAGAACACATGATGTTCATCAATATTATCTTTCATGGAAATTATTAAAAATCCCCTCTGCGCTTTTGGTCAGGTGAAGCCACTTTGTTCTTGCTGCTCATTCAGATGCTGATGGTGGTGCTCTGGAATGCACACATGCAAATGGCAACACCAAAATGAAAAATTCTGATCTTCTCTCAGCCCAGTACCCAACAAAATTCCCTTTGGTATTCCCAAAGTTCGTGGTTTTTTTCTATTCCATGACTTTAAAAATGGGAACTCCTAATTCCGTTTTGGGATAAAAGGAAGTTCTGAAATGTTAAGCCTAGTATTTGTTCATGTGTATGCAGTAGAGGCAGAGAGTAATCAAGGCTTAAAATTTTTTTTGTTGGACGTTATGTATGGAGAGTATTTTAGTAATAAGATTCTGTAGCATGGTTGAAAACATTCTTTTACAGCTGTTGATGTGTTAATCCAACAAGGGAAGGAGAAAACTCCAGCCATAGCATTTATATTTATATAAAATTAGAATACCGTTAAAGCTGACAGCATGTTTACATCTGGATCCTGTATGATAGCAGTTGATATATTTAATCTGGCATGTGGCACAAAACAGGATTAGATAAGGTTTTCTTCTTAGCTATGCTTCTCTTGTGCAAAAGAATATTTACAACAATGTTCTCAAGAAATCACGTCTCAGTGCTGGATACTGTGTTGAAATGCACTGTGCATCAGCAGTATTTTCCAAAGGTTATGCCCCTGTGATTTGTGCTAATTAGCAATGAATTGACTCTGGGGTAGACAACATGCTCAGGAGTGTGGAGGTTTGATTTCAAAAGCCTAAACTGACCAGATCATTCCCCAGATTAGCTGGTGTGAGTGCATCTGAAAAAATAGGCAGGAGCAGGACCTCACATAAAATCGATTATTTGGAGCTAGATTATTCAGAACTGAGAAAAAAATACATATTAATGTGAACTTTGTGAAAGAGTGTATTCAAAATTCTAGGCAAGGGCCCAGGTGCTACTTTATTATTTGAGGTTTCTCATCCAAATGGCTTAGTCTTCAAGTTCTCCCAGAATCTGAAACTGCACTGACTTCTATTTGCAGTATTTAACAGCTGCTAATTTCTGTGTGCTTCCTTTCCCACCTCCTCAGCTCCTACAGCACTGTCCCTCCCAAACTGAACACACAGGTCCAGAGTGTGAATGTTTTGTGAGAAGCCTAACTAAACTGTAATCATGCATTCAGAGGAAACCTCCTCCCTCATATCCTGGTGCTGAGCATCTCTGTGTATGTCACTACAGTAGCTGGCACTGTGTACTGGAGGCTGGAGTGCCTGGCACTGTGGTCCCCAGACAAACAGGAAAGAAAAAGAGTGAACTTGTGAACCAAAGGTATCTGGAGTGTGAATTACTGACTGCTGTTCACTGGAACTTGCTACCCAATACCTAGAAGTGATGAGTGAGGGAAATGGACACTGAATATACTTTCCACCCACCAGTCAACAAGAGTGAGAAAGCATGCCTCTACATGTGCTGCAGGTACATATTCAAATCCACTTTTAAGTAATAGAGAATAAATGAAGTGAAAATAGATGGGGAGACCATGCTGCTAGTAATTGTCTAGGCTATAGGTATAACACATGGTAATGTTTGATGCTGTAAAAAAATATGCAACTCACAGCCTAGAGAAAAAAAGTGTAGTTGTGTTTTGAAATGAGTCTGCTAAAGACTGGAAAGAAAAATGTACATGATTTCTGCTGCTAGTAGTAAGCACTGCTGGCATCACTCTGTCTGAATAAGAACAAATAAATGTTATGAATATAGAAATGATGAAATACAACAGGATTTGTATTTGAAGAGAAAGACAACTTATTTTACTATGTATCTTGAGTGCATTTATAAGTCATGTAGTCTAAATGACGTGAGAGCTTAAGCACCACAGAAAGGTAATAAATAAGGCCCTAGAAATGCCTGCTCTGGCATGTGCCTCTCTATCATGAAATGGAAGCATTCAGTAGAGAGGAAAATTGACCAGACACTGACAGGAGATAATGGACTTATCTGTTAAAGGAGTGGAAATAATGTAACATTAACTATGACATTCCTGATATCTAGTCAGGAAGATCTACCTGTGCCAGATTTCCAAGGTTATTTGTAATTGAGTGCAACTGGATACCACTAGAAAGCAATGCAAAAGGAAAGGAAATACTGCAGTTGTTTGACAGGAGCAGAGCACCTTCCAGTCTGAAGGTGGAGTCCCCATCTTGAAGAGCTTATGGGACCCAGTTTAGGACCGATTTAGATTTAAGAAAGTAGCAAAGCACTTTGCAGGGAGACAGCAGCTCGTTTTGCTGTTGCTGGTTTAATGAGCTGGGTTGGCCTGTAGTTCATTTGCCGGCTGTTGGAGGGCTGGAAATTGCAGTTCTCAGTAGGTACACTCCTTAGTCCTCAGTGCACAGTAGTAGCCACTGAATGTGTGGGGCAGAGTGACTCAACAATGTGATACCTGACGTGTTGAATGGTTGTTTCTTCTTTAGTGTAGGCTCAGATTCCCCACATCTGCACCAGTGCAGTATCTGTTGGGTTTGGTGCAGCTGGTGTAAGGCCAACAGAAAAAACTGGTATGTGATGTTTGAATCTTTCATGGAAGACATCTGGGCTATTCACTTCACATACATGTAAAATCAAAAACTTATTTTTTCTGGCTTTACTTCTTTTTTTTCCCTCCATATTTTCAGCAAAGGTGGAGTTCCTCCAAAAAAGAGCATTCATTTCTTAATGCTGAAGGCATTTAAAAAAGATGTATAGAGCAAGCAAATTGCCAGTAAGTGGTATGTAAACTTTTAGGGATGACGACTAAACTGTTGTATTACTTTTTATTTATTTTATTTTTCCAAATATATCTTGGTTTGGGGGGCTGTATGAAAGTATATTTTGGGCACTATTACAGGGTAGCTCTGCAGAAGTAGCATTTTGTCTGCAACAAGAAAGCTGTGGTGCTTCTGTTTTTCATTTACTGGTACTTTCTGTGTCTGCTCAATTTTGGACTTCCAGTCTTCCCATAATTTATTAATTTATTAAATAAAAAGTGTAATTATCCTATAGTTCCAGAACCAGCTTCATCCCTAACCCTAGTCCTTGTCTGGTGTTCAGGTTGAGCCTGGGACACCTGGCCAGGGACCAGAGGATAAGCTTATCCAGAGACCAGCCTTTGGGCAGCAAGGTTTCTCCCTTGGTGGCCTCCATCCTACAGTACTCCGACCCAGGTCCAGGTTTGTGTGCCTCCCAACCCCATTTGTAACAGGATAAGAGCAATAAAGGCCCAGTGGGATCGTAGCTGTCTCAGAAGGTGGCAGGATGGAAGCCAGGATGGGGAAATCTGCACTTTCCTGTCCACGTCTTTTGTCTCACAGTTGAATTACCATCCCTCTCCCTAGGAGGAGGATGAGTAGAGCTGTCCATCTGTTCATTTCCCACCAGTCAGGCCCAGCTCCAGCATGTCAGCTTTATTTTCTTTGCTCCCACTGTCTTGCTCCTCTTGTTTACCAGAGAAGTTCTTTAGACTAGTCCAAGCTTTTGGGTTTTATTCAGTGCGGTTTTATTTCTTCCCTTTGCATTGCGTTGGATTTTTGTAGCCACAGTGGAGGCTGAGCTTGCCCACAGTTACCAGCTCTCTGAGGAGCAGAGACCCCCATGCTGAGCATAGCTGGCTCCTTGCCACCTGCTCCTGTGATAGAGGATGGGTGTCAGAACAAAGCTGGCGGCATCAATTGGCATGATGAGGTGAGAAAGTAGGGTGCACGGTGCTCCAGCTGATGCTTGCCAATGTAATTGCCCTTCAGGCAATAATTCTTGCCAGTGTGATGGCCTCCAGGGACCTTCTGCAAGCCAGCGTAAGCCGGAGCCACTTCTGCTTCCCCATCACTCAGCCGCCATGAGTGTTAACCTTATATTAATTCAAGACTGAACCCCTAGCTTCACATTAGTCCGTAGTTCATAATAATAAATTGAAGGGAATTACCTCTTCTTTCAAAATGTTTAAAGTGGGTGGAAAAGAAAACATTAGCGAGGTTTGGAAGGATGGTCTTGGGAGAAAAATCTTTTGTACTGGTGCATAGTACAAACGTCACAAGGAAGGTGCACTCATCTGGTGCTTGCAGCCTGCTTGGCACTTGCTACGGTAAATTGGTTGTTCTTAAACCAGCAGAAGCAGCTCCCAAAAGCCTCTTTCCCAATGCATCACTAAAAATGGCTGGGAATGTCAGAGTCAGTTGTATGGCAACAAAAGCGGGAAAGCAAGAACTACTGTAAACTTAAGGGCGAAAATACCATGGGGACAAGACCTGAGAAGAGCTAATTCAGCTCCCTCAGTTGTCTGTGATGAAAAAAAGAATCTTTAATCTTAGATTCCAAGAGACAGTCAGTACCTCACAGTAAAAGTCAGCTCTAGCAGGTCAGAGCAGGTAGTAGCCTTGGGGAATTTTAAACCTTCCTGTCTCCAGGGCTTCACATTTCACAAATGTTTGAGTCCCAGGACACTGCAAAGACCTCATCCACTCCCTTCTGAAGAGGTGGGGCTTGAATACCAAGGAACAGCTTGTCATTACCCTTTCAAATTGCTCTCAAATAACCTTGTTTGATTCTCATTTCATGAGTGTTTTTATATTACTGCGTGGCAAATGTTCCTTAGTTCTGAATGACTGCTGTTATACAAATAAATTGGGTTGGGTCATGAAATGTACATCCTCTCTTTGTAGTTCCCCCACTAATTGGAAATTTTAAGGTTCCCAAAGTCCAGCTGGACTGAACAGCAGGTAGAAGGTCCACTACTCCAAGAGAGTGAGCAAGAAGGTCCCTCATGTAGCAGCTACTACCTGTAGGGAGCATCACTGTGATGGATGGGGCAGATAGGTCATGAAGTGCCTAGGGTGGGGGCATAGTGCCATGGGACCTCCCTCAGTACTGCCCTGTGCCAAACTTCCTGAATCCTGGCTTGGCTGGAAAAAGCCTGGTCATTTTTAACCAGGCAGTACTAGTTCCTCCAAATGCAGTCCGTGGATGTGGCAGTAATTTTGTAGGATTTCCAGCACATATGCAGACCTACAACACATTCAAAACATAAATCTCATAAATTTGCATCAAACATCCTCCTCTGCAGTTTATGGCTATGTAAATGTCTTTAATAAAAACCATACCACAGGAAACGTCTTAAGACAACTGCTATTTCACAGCTTCACTACAGGTTCCTAATTTAAGTTAATAAGGCAAACACAATACCTGACGTTTGCAATGATAATTGCACAGGCCTCACTGTGAATGATGGCTAAATCTGATTGTGCATGACTTCCTTTGCAGAGTATCTGAATTATAGCATAGGTTGAAGCCTGAAAAATCAATGGCTGCTATAATCACTCAATTAAAGCTTTTGAAAATCATTAGCAATTTGGTAAATTTGAAATACTTAACCATACGTCATTTTTAAACAGAGAGTGCCAGACCAGCACAACTCCATTTGTTACACTGGGGAACTGCTGCCGGAGGGGTAAACAGGAACAGCATTAGTGCACTCTGACTGAGTAGGCAAGTGTATCACCGGAGCTGCAAGGCTGAGAAAGACACGTCACCTCTGTGAGCTTTACCTGATTTACAATGTTTAGCTGAGGTTACCCTTCAAGTGGCCAAATATAAGTCAAAAGCTTGGAAAAGCCTTGCTGTCTTACAGAGCAGTAGGCAAACAAGTGCCACAGTTTTGGATGAACTCCAAGCCCGAGCAGCAGAACGGACCGTGCAAAGGAGGAAAGGAAACAGCACCGTCAGAGTCCTTTCTTACTGACAGAAAACCAGTGGACTGCAAGGCCTGCTTTTAGAGTGGGACTTATGAATGAATGTGGTCTAATAGAAGGGGAAAAAGAGCTTGTTGATGCCAAGAGTCTAATATTTAATCTCATAAAGAAAACAGAAACTGAACACGATATTTTACTCCATCTGGACTAACTCTACCCATCTGCAAGGATTTGACTTTGGAAGATAGTTGAAAATATCTCTTCTTAACTTGCATGTTTATTTTCTTTCACAGCTTGTTCTTTGGAAGCAGTGGCATCTAAGTGCAGCACCACTAATCTAAATATATGGTCCCTCTGTCTGAGAAAAAAGAGACACTCCGAGAGAATGAGCAAGCTTGAGAGGCACCGGCCGGTGCAGCAACGCCTCGTGTTCCCCTAGGGCTGTTGGACTTAATGTAAGTGCTATTTAACTTTGTGGAGCTTAGGAAGCTTAAGGAACTTGGGAGAGACGGAGTATGGGGCTGGGAGCAGCTATTTCAGTTAATCTATTGCAGTTTCTAATTTTTAACGGTTTTGGGGTAAGAATACATTTTAAAGCGAATTGTCTGTCCTTAGAGTGCAACGCCGTGGCTGTTGAGCAGAACAGGCAGCAATGTCTCCCGCAGGCATCCATCCCCACGGGCAGGGGAAGCGCCCGGCCGCGGGGTCTCTCCCTCCTGTGCCCCGGGTGCCGGTGTAGGCTCGCTATCTCCCCCGCTGCTCTGCCGGGCGAGTGGAGCCCGACGCTCACTCCCGTACACGGCAGCAGTGCGGGGCTCGGGGCGGCGGCCCCGGGAG
>VZRJ01008927.1:54434-115564 GCA_013397565.1 Ptilonorhynchus violaceus | reverse complement strand
TTTCCTCAAGGAAGGGTAGGAAATTAGCTGGACTAGAAAGGCCGGCATTTGTCTTGATTTGTCCTAACTTTAATTTTTCTTTATGGCATAAGTCAGACACTAATATTTTCCATTTAAGAAAGATAATTCGGGTCATTTTACAGTAAAATATCCACTAAATCAATGAATGAAGCTTAATTGGTACCTTGATGTTTTTAGTTCTTTATTAAGTCCCTACTTAAAAAAAAGGTTATTTGAAAACAGCAACACGTAACAGGGAATAGAATAAAAATGTTGCTTTTATGTGATAACTGATCATTCCAGTGAAATGGCAGCACATTAGCTTCCCAGCTAACAGGGAAAGCCAGGCAATGGCAGAAAAACATAGAGTGTAGTAGTATTTCTCCTCAGAAACTGACTACAAGTTTAAAATTATCTGTCACTTTAAGTCCACTGCCTGAAAATTAGGAACTGTAAGTACTGGTAACCTTTATTTAGCATGTAGTCAAGAGTCAGCTTGGTGCAAATTTTTACAAATGTACATGTATTTAAAATGCTGAAATACATAAACACAACTCTAGACTTCTGCACTTGTAAGAAGTTGCCTTCCTCAGTATAAGAAATGCCATCACACTCCACTGTACTTCAACAGCAGCTTCATTCCGCTCCCATTTATCACTTCTGCATTTGCAGCCACGCTGTCACTGCTTGGCACTGTGAACGCACACTACACTGTAGGTTTCCAACCCAACTATATCCTTCAGAGATACATCCAATTGCTATGTTCAGAGGAATGGTCTCCCACAAGATTTGTGATTCACCCTGTCTACCTATAGGATATCCTAGAAAACTAATCTCCAGGATGACAGCTCATTCAGCACTCTGGAAATTTACCCACGCTGAGCTCCTCTTTAAATAATGACCTGACATTTGTTCTGTAGAGGGAGACAAAGCCCAGACTGATGAAAACTGTTGGCAGCTGCTTTCACTTGTGCCATTCAGAAGCCAGATGATAATTTTTCCTTGGGGACCCATCACTTCTTGGCAGACAGACTTGTCCACTGCACTTTGCTACTACTTCTGCTATTACCTCTCACCCTTGGTACATGCAGCACACACACAGAGTCAATATTCAAGGCAGACTAAACTAAAACTGACTGCCAATAGTCATGAAGGGTTTCATGATACTGAGAACGGGGAGATAAGATCAAAGATTAATTTGGCGCTGATAAATATAAAGCAGCAGATATTGGGAAAGACACATTTGTTAGACCTACATAAAAGGTTAAATTAGCTATTCCTCAGAAAAGAGATTGCAGCCTTTCTGAACACAAATGAAGACATTAGCTAAGCAATGATGGTCAAAGAGGCAGAGCATTCTGAGCTAGTAGGCAAAACAACCAAACCAGAAAACACTATTCCAGATGAATTGTGAGTTCACCTTTTGCATACAGCATGGAGCTCTCATTCTTTTAAATTAGCTGGAGCAGAATTACAAACTGTACAGACAAGGGTGACCAGGATAATTAGAGCATCTTCCATACAAGCAGAGATTAAATAAATGAGGACTTTTGAGCCTAGAAAAAAAGAGGTTTCTAGGAGCTGATAGTAATGATGACACATAAAATCATCAATGGGATCAAGAAGGAGAACAGCTGCAATTATTCATGATTTCTCACAGTATAAAACTGAAAGACGTAAAATGAAGTGCTCACGTAGCAGGTTGCATGAAACAATCACCTAACAAAGTATTTTTTTCACACAGCCAATACATACCTGTAGCATTAACTGCCAAAGGCTGTTATGGTAATGACCTAGGATGGTTTAAAGTGATATTTACCTTGGACAACAAAGTTACAAAATGCTTCCCAATACTTGGAAACACTACTTAAACAGATAGAGCCGTCCACACCTTAGCTGTGGAAGAGCAGCAATAACAATGAAAGAGAGACGACTCTATGCATTTATATTCATGCATGTGATCCCACCACATCTTAGATCTCTCTAGATGTAGAACCTGTGATCACCATGAGGGAAGAAGATATGTATATATTTCATACTGTGCCTCTTCTATCTATTCCTGGCAGTTTTTCTTTCCAAGGATCCCCCAAATTGTTGCTAGTATGTTGGATGCCATCTATTCTACCCAGCAACAGAGGCAGTCATAACTGCACTCCAGAGACATGCACACAGAGAGAGGGGGAGAGACAAGGTGAAGCAGGCTTCCCTTTTTAAGCATTAAAAAAGCAAAAGCCCGTGTGCTGCAAATTCATTTCCAAGTTCACAATCTGCTCTGTCACCTAAGCTGAACACGTTGAACACTTGAATGTGTCCAACTTTCATCGACATCAGCAAGGCCAGGCAGCAGTATATGCTGTTATCTTGCTTCTCCCTTTGCAGCCAGTGCTCTATTACATAAACCAGTGCTCTAAAAATCTCTCCTGTTGTCCTGGGACCTTCTGCAACCACTTTCAGTCGGGGGTAGTTAGTGAGAGAAAGGGAGTGGTCATGCAGCTTTGGAAGTTACTGTGCAACACAAACGCAAGCGATGCCATCAAGGAGAAGGCAAAGGGACACTGCACACAAAGCAGCGCCAAGTTGTCAAATGCATCTGTTTCCCTGGCTGTAGCCAGGCTGCAGAAATACAACGCTGGTTTAAGGCTGAGTCAAATCTCATTTTAGTCACGCTACTGTCACTGTCCTTTCAAACTGTTGTAGTTCAGGATGCCTGCACAAGTCTTCCTTCTTTCACTTAAATATCCACTGATGATTTTTGCTGAGGAAAATGCAGGCAAGATGGAATTCGCTCTTCATCCCGGGGCCAGGAGTCCTTCTTTTTCTGCTTTTGCCCGCGCAGATGAAATCCCAGCGGCAGAAGACCATGAGCTCAATGTAGAAGCTGCTGTGGTCTGCAGCTTCCTCCCCTACAGCAAGGTGGTGACCCGGGCAGGGCCCTGGCCGTGCAGCCAGGGCTGCCCCGTGGCTCAGAGCTGCACCCAGCCACTGCAAAGCCCCTCAGCCAGAGCCCTGCAGCTCTCCTGTTGTGGTGCAGGTGAGTGAAAACACCACTGCGAGGCCACAAATCTGGTTCCCACACATGAAGGTGAAGAAAGGAAGCAGCTTGGTTTCATTTTCTCCAATACCTGTGGCCACAAATGAGCTGGTACAGAGCAGGAACTGGTGTGCCTCTAAGCCTGGAAGAGCTTCCTTTTCTCCCAAGAGGCAGGGAGGGAGTAGAGCATGAACCAGACCTGGTTCAGTTGTTGCTTTCCTTACGAGGCTGTGCAAGCCTGGCCTATGGCTTGGGCTGCCCTGCAGTCTTGCTTTCTATGACTCCCTTCCTTCCCTGGCTGTAGACATGGAACAATCACCAGTCAACATGGATCAGCAAGAATGTCTCCACGTAAGGCACACCTCACATCACCGAGACACCACACAACATGAAGCAGTTCTCCAAGACCATGTTAGTACAGAAATAACAAGGCTGGTATTTATTAGCCTCTGCATTGTATGAAATATATTTATTTTTAATACACTTATATTTACCCCTCTCATTTGACAGGACTAAATATTTGCTCTAAATGCAGCCACCAGCTCAGCTGAAGAGGTGTTTGCCCCTCTGTTCCTCAGCAGTGTCACAGTTCAGAGGCTGGGACTGCTGCTTTCCACACGAGATCTCCTTCTGACAGATCATCGCAGAGCCCAGTTTGGGCAGCTTCCCACCCATCTGCATGTATTCCCCACTCAAATCCCAAAGACAACAGAAAAAGAAAAGCCCATCCAAAATCGAGAGGAAGAGGGGATGTGCACTATCTTCAGCTGGTCTTTTCAGAAAAATGTCATTCCAGTTCACTTTTTCCCAAATACAGAGACCAGTGACTGGTGGTGACAAGACAGAACAGAAAATTAAAACTGTAAAAGAGGACCAATGGCATGCTTTGGTCATACCCAGTATTCATCCCAGCACAGCCAAAAAGGAAAGAATTTGAAAAACCAGATGCCCTTTGCAACTGCTATTTTGGATATATTTCCAGCAGGGCCTTTTTCCCTCCCCATGAAAACAGACACACATTCTCATTTAACAACTAATTGATTTATTTAACAATACAAATTTCTTTCTACTGCATGGTTTAGCAGAGAGAACTTGAGAAACAAAATTAGCTTTTCTTTTTTTTTTAAAGTTTAAATGTTTACACAAAAACAACCTTTACTTCAGTAAATATAAAATTTACACACAAAAAAAATCTACATTAAAAAAGAACAGAATCATGACAAACCAACAAAAAAAAAAAAAAAAGAGGATGGGAATTCAGTGTAAAGGATCCAATTGCAAGGAAGGCAAGATGGGGCAACACTAACAAGGCATCCCATTTGTACACCTCGGTATCTGAAGTTGTAGGTACAATACAAAACCAAAATACATTAAAATTAGAATTAAACCTGTATTTTTATACCATAATATTTTATGATATAAATATCTGTAAATTCTGTAGGCAACACAGTTAATGTGTGAAATCCATAGTTTGCTCTCCACTGGAAGGTCACTGGGGTGGTGTACAAGCACCATGTCACCCACGAGTGCACCAATGGTCAGCAGTGAGCAGACTTTAGACATGCAGCCCAGATGTGATAGCCCCTTGTTTCTTTGCCAATCTGTGCTATTTCTCACACATCCAATGACATGATGAGAAATTCTGGTCACCTTCAGCAGTGATTTCCAGCACTTCATCTCCTGGCATTAGTCTGTTACCTGACTTAGGCATATTCACCTGCCAGATCCTGTTTCTCATTCCCTTTTGCACTTTTTAACCTGAACTCTAAAGCTATCTTGTAGCTACCAAGAGAGACTGGCTTCTAGGTTGAGATATTTGGGATACACAGTTCTTCAAGCCACCTTCAGGCATCTGTAGAAATATTTAAAGTAGGGTGGACAATTCATGGTCAAAGGTTATGTGATACAAAAACCAGGGACCTGTATTGTGATGGTTAACTTTAGATCTAAATCTTCAGCATTTTTTCTATTGCTTTAATATTTAAACTTAACATTCAGATTTAATATATTAAATGAGCAGAGCATCTTATTGATGGAAGTGCTACATTATCTCCAAAAACACCAGGTAGTAAGGGAGACTGTAAAGTTTAAGTGTAATTTTAAAAATCATTTAAAGGAATCCAGTATCTTTTTTTTTTTTTATAATCAATATTGTGACTGGCAGCCTATAAAAGCTTAAATTATAAAACTATTAGTGACTCTACTTTATTTAAACTGTATGTACTATAAAGCTGTGGTATTGTTACTTAGAGATGTTACAAAATTTCCAAGCCAGAAAGTGAAGGGGGAAAAAGGTAGTCTAAAACCCTTTTACAGATTTCATTTCTACTAACAAAGATTCATTTCCCCCACAACTGTTTTTATGTCATATAAATCTGATTAGATTCATTCTACTCTGCTCTTTTCTGGGCAGGTGATACAGTGTTCCATTATGCTTTGGAAGACCTTTTTCAATGGATAATTTAGTTTTCTAGATCAGCAAGTCCAACTTGCTGTACTCAGAAACAAAAACATCAGACTACCTCTAACTTGGCCCTCCTCCTGCAACAAAACTTTGTAGCAAGACCAAGGCAGTCCGTTCTGAGAACAGGACTGGCCCTGAAGCAACCAGCTACATTAACTTCTGGAGTAAGCATATGAAATGCTATCATTTCAATTTGAGAAAGAGCTGAAAAGCATTAAATTTCAGAAAATTGTAGAAATTTCACTTGTTCTGTTAAAAACAAAGCAGGGAAAACTTAAACAATCCACAGGTGCATTAAACATTTAATAGCAAGCCTTTGCTTATGTATATTAATTTAAAAATTATCCACAGGGATCTGTGATACATTGGCCTTGCCTTGTTCCTATAATTAAATTTATTAAAATATTAATTTAAAATAGGAAAACAAAGAAACTACTCCTTGGGGAACATATTTATTGTGTTTGAGATGATACACTGGGTGCTCTCTGAGCTACAAAGGGAAAAAGGAAATCCTTTCATTACAAACTGACAAAGGTAAAAGTTAAAACAGTTTTCACAACAGCATGTACCACATATTGGAAATAGATCTGGGTTTAATACAAATGACATAATTCCTAGTAATCTACAGCTACCTTTAATAACTTCATACAGATAATGAATTAGGCTAAAATGCACTATAATATTTGGTTGACTTCAGGAACAGTATCCTTAGTACATCACAAAATACATTTTGATATCCCAAAGAAGCAAGACTTGCAAGTAGGCATTTTAAACATAACTAATCTACAGCTACAAACTTCTACTCTTGATAGCATTTACCTTTTTGGGGGGCAGTATCCCAGTCTTCAAAAGGATAAAAGCAGAGTAGAATCAGTATAACATATACACAGAAGTCCGTATTGTAAAGGCTATAAAGATTTGTTGCACACTGCAAAGTTGCCTTCTGCACCTTCACACTGCACAAGTAGTTTGTCATTTATGTTGCATATCTCTTGGTCCACTGTCTGGCTATCCTGTCATGTTCTGCTCTGTTGGTCAGGTACTGAGTGGCTATGCTTCCAACCAGAGGGTCAGCTGCAAAAGGCAGGAGAAAATGCATTAGAAGCCATTCCACAAGTAACAAAAAACCCCTGAAACAAAACAAACACGTTTTAAAACACAGCATCCATTCCAAAATATAATCTTTGTTAGACCAGAAAATGCTGTGAAATATAGTGGAGCTCTTCTCATATAAGACATTTCTGAGAAAACACACATGAACAAAGCACAATGAACAGAAAAAGAAAACAGAAAAATCTATTATGGTTATCTGCATATGACTGAACTTTGTCTCAGCCAGGTGCTCTGCTTTCACTGCTTTGGAAGGGCTGCTGGGTGCAGCGGATATTCAGCGAGTGCTGCCTGGCACTCTCCTGTTAGGGAGCTGCACAGGACTAGTGTGTGTTAGAGTATTAAGGCTGCAGGAACACACTGAGGTGGGCCAGTTTGCTTCAAAAGTCGTCAAACCTTTGTACCAAAGAGGCTAATCCATTTCTCCCCAAGTGTGACCACTTTCTGTAAATGAATTGTCACCTTAGCACTATTGCTCAGTTCCTGTCCTGGCTGCAGGCAATTAGCATTCATTGCCTAATGACACCGGTCACACAGTTGTTGCTGAGAATCTGTACTGCTTCCAGTGGAGTTCCTCTCCTCCCTACAGGAACAAGGCAGTCTCTTTGAAAAACGGAGAATTCTCTCTGAACATCACCTCCCTCACATTTACAAGATTAAACCTTTCAACTGCTGTCTTAAGAAAAGAGATTTCCTGTGGCCCCTTCTGACATGCAGGATTTATAACTCAAGACAATGTTGTTGCTTTCCTGGATCGAGCACTCACTTGCTGGAGCTCCTGCAATACAGCCCTTCAATGACATCAGCTTATTTTCTCCATTATATCTTGGGAAAAAAAAGGACTTAGTGCTATTTACTTTCTGTTTTGCCAGAGGAGTGAAAAGCACCATTAAATGTGGGATCACATCTGGAGTGCTTCATCCCCAATTTAAAAAATATTAAATTTTATTTAATCGGCATGCAATTAAATATACAATTTGCATTCCATGGCAACTAAGAGTCGCTCGGTGAACTATCAGCTCCTTACCTGGGTTGCAGTCTGTCAGAAGAGAACAAATAGACAGCAGAACCTTTGAAATAGTCAAAGCAGGACTCCAGTTGTCTTTCAGGATATCCAGACAGATGACTCCCTGACTGTTGATGTTGCAGTGATAAATTCTGGTACGGAAAGTAACCTGGAATCACAGCATAAGAGACAGAGAGTCATTCAGTGCTGCCCAGGGATGGTGCCCCTTGGTTCTGAGCAGCCTGTGGTACTGCCTGTTCTGCAGAGTTTCTGCAGAGGCAGCTCCTCTCTGCTCATCTTCTAAATCACAAGTTTTTAACAAAAGAATGAAACTGCTTTCACACAGGCTCTCTGTCGGGTACTCACAAATATTAGGACCTACTCTATAATACTGCAGCTATCTAATGAACATACTGCATGTTAGGAACGTTCTAATCACAAATGCAACTTTACTGTGGTTTCTGAAGCTGAAGAAATAGACAAAATTTGTCTGCATGTGCAGTATTAGTTGATCTTTTTCTTTCTTTCAAAAACCTAAATACAGACCATGAAAATTATTCTTGTTAAATCAGCAATGCAATTTTTGTCCTTATCCTTCATTAGGCAGAATATAATATACAGACAAAACAATGCTGTTACACTAATTAAATCCATCCTTGTTTTTAAATTATTTCAGACTAATATTGATAGAGCATGTGAGCATTATTCTGCACAAATAAGAAGTGAGAAATATTTAATGCTTTAATTACATAAACCACAAGAAGATACAGAACTTTTTCATACTCATGTGTGTGTGTGGGAAATCCAGAATGTATCCTGAAAATTCAAAAATTATCATGCTCTAAAAAAAAATCTACAAGATTTGAATGAGTAATTTGTCTAAAACTGTGCATCACTTCAGTATAACATTCTTAACTCAGAACATATTAAATGGTGTGGGCTTCAGAGAAGTGTGAAATACAGAGTGTATATTATTCTTTATGCTGTAATCATTCTAGGAATGAAAAAAGGTATTAGATTTATAATGACAAAGTTATAGCCACAAAACCTGTAAGTCATAGAATGTTGTGTGGTAGAATGCATTTAATTTTGCAAGTGTCACCAGTGTCTTTTCTGGTAACTTGGTCAAGAGTTGTAATTTGGCAGTAAGGGAAGGGAAACTATAAATTCTTTGATATGCGTTAGTAACTTACAATTTATTAGGTGTCTGTACTATTTCTGAGCAAGGAATTGACATTTTCTTTTAAGTTTAGTTTTATTTAATAAAGAGGGTTTTTGCTTAAAAACGTTACCAAACAAGGTTGCTGATCTTAGCAGTAGTAAATAGACATTTTAAAATAATGGAAATCATCACATTAATTTACCCAATTTGAAGTCACAATGTAACACTCTAGTTGTCTATGTGAACTTATTTTAGCTTTTTCTTATTTTTCTAAAATTACATGATAATATTTACTATAAAATCTGGCTCATAACAGAAAAGACTACTATACATATATTTTAGTAGCTAGAATGAGAAGAAGGGAGCATAAGAAAGTCCTGTGATGTCTTCTACTAGAATTAAAATTTCTTGAATCTTACCTCTTGATGAGAATAATCATCTCATTTATCACTTGGTGAGGTTTGGAAATCAGTATTGACTGTGGTAACCAAGAAATAAATTAGACAGGATATTTCTGAGACTGCATGCCAAGATTTTGGACCCTGTAGTTTTCAGGAGATGTTACGGGTTTAGCTAAACCAGAACATGAGACCATAAACAAATCTGATACTCAGAAAGTGATGAGCACTCACTTGGCTGCAAGTTACATTCTTCTTACGTGACAAAATGATAGGCACAATAAAACCTTACTCTTACCTTTGGTGGCTTGAATGGATAGTCAGATGAAAACGTGATATCCAGGAAAAAAACACCTCCTTCATATACAGAACCTGGAGGTCCAAGTATAGTAGATCTCCATTCATAAATGTTATCTCCTTTAGGACCGGCACTGCGTAAAGAAAAAAGAGGAGAGAGAAAGAAAGACTCAGATGTACCACTGAGAGAGGCATTTTATGGATTTCCTTCTGCATTCATTTTGTTTAATAAAAACCATTTGCCTATCTTTAACATCTCCCTAATTTCCAACTGATTTCAGTGGGCTCAGTGTTTTAAACTAGCACAAAACCTGGGTACTCTGCTGTCCCTTTGGAGACACAGCAATGAAACAGACTGATCATAAACTACTGGACTTTCCCTGTCTGAAACGTATCCCCAGATCTATTTTCTTGAGTATGTGGTTGCTCTGAGGTTCTACATCACACCCTTCCAATGACAACATATTCATACACAAAAGGAGTTTTACATCTTGACCACACTAATCTTCAAGCATTTAACAGATCACACCTTCCTAAAAAATGCGACTTTCAAGTACATTGATGCACATTTACTTGTTTCACAGGCTAGAGTGAAATGTTATACCCTTGGACAGCAACACTACAGAAGGGAGAGAGAATCAAGTGACATGGAATTCAGATTTTTACAGCACTGTCATTCCAAATAACTGTTTTCTTCAGGATATATTTGTATTATGCCTCTGGGCAATCAGCAATGAGACAATGAGCCAAAATAGTTTAAGAAGTACAAAACTGAATGCATTTCTCACTAGGGAAAGGGTTGTTGCATAATTAATTATTAAAGTAAAGCTTTGAAACAATGGATAATGAACCAGCATTTTCGCAATTTCTGAGCTATCACTAATGCTATTATCACAGATTAACCATCTAGCCTCCTCACAAAAAAACCAACCAACCAACCAAAAACAAACCCCAAAAATCAAATCTCTAAGCAAGTCTGGGTAAAAACTAACCTAACCTTCCAGGAAAGGTCCTGAATCCAAGCTGCTGAGATCCAAACTGATAAACTGACTGCTAGGGAAAACAACACCGCTGAGCTCACGCAGACACAGTGGATTGATCACAACTGTGCAGATAAGTCAATAACACAGAGCTGTAAAACATCCTTTCAATTCACCCCACCTGAGCAGTTTCCCAGGCACCACCTACATTTTGCAGACACATGCTGAAGCAGCCCCATCCTTCTCCCTCTGTGATCCCAAAGAACAGGCACTGAGGACTGTCATATGTGATTGCATATGAAGCAAGTGACAGGGCATGGCACCACACTGTAGCCTGGGGATTTGTGGTTTCTGGAATTGCTCGACACATAGAGGAGCCTACCTACAAGCCTTTCAAGTGAAAAGGCTTTTCCTATGTCATGTCACCTCACATATTTGTCATACATATGTTTGCAGTCTCTAACATGGCATGTTGGACATTCATCCTTACTATGTAGTTAAATGTGGAGACACTCATGAGAGGCAAGGAATATGAACAGTCTGCATTATGCATCTGCAATCCTCACACCAAAAATTTAGCTATTTTTACATTAAGATCCTATTTGAGAAAAAAACAAATGCTGATTTTGATTATGAATTCTCTTTCAATTCATAAATTTCCAAGATGTTTTTTATCTTGCAGACATTTCATGCATCAAATGTTGCGGGCCTTTCATAAAAAGGACAAAATAATCATGGAATTTGGCTGACATCCTATTTAATTAAAAATAAAAATTATTTAGTGAAGCTGTAGCTATTTTCCTGTTGCCAAAATGAAAGTAGGTAACAACAGAACGCTGGCCTCCAGACCACAGCTAGGAAACAAAAACTACAAGTGCTGTCAAAAATAAGGTTTGGGTCTAAAATCTCTCAATGAACGCATAAAAGAGGAAGAAAACTACTAGATACATTTTAAGGGAAAAAAGAGAAATCCAGAAGCAAAAAAGGTTCATTTTTGGTAATATAATGAACCATTTGTGACCCTCAGTCACTCCAGAAGATAATTTTATTCATGCTCCTTAAAAAGCAATTAGTGTAAGAACTGAAAATATTGGGGCAATGACGACAATATTTAAAACCCACAAAGGCCATTGAAATGTTTCGATTAATTCTTGACATTCATTAAGCTTACAGCTAATTAGTATTGTGCTTGAAAACCAAATTTCTATGGAGCAATTCAATTTCAGCATTAGATGTCCTAATGACTGTTTTATAGTTTAATGCAGAGGTTAGTGCTCTTGCCCTGCGTGTCGGGTACCTTTCTTCCATACACCTCTAACAGCCGGATGCAATTCAATCAGATTAATGAAATAGATGAATTAGATCTGTGACATATTTCAGGCCAAGGAATCAGTCACAATTAAGTGCAGCAGCAGTCCAGTGTCAAACTATCTGGTAATCACTAACCAAGTCAGAGCACGGGCATCTATGAGCTGGTAGCCACAAGCCCAGTGCAATGGCCCTCTGCCTGTTACCATCTGCTCCCCTCTTCCAGGTTACCACCAGCAGTATATAAGAGGATTGGGCTGTAACACGAGAAGGTTTACAAAGTCCTAACCTTGCAAGAGGAAGAAAACACTATGTTTGACATCCATCCTAACTGCTGAGGAAAGATTGCTGCAACGTCAACAGAAACACAGAGCTGTAACAATACCTGCACTCAGAGGAAGGAAAAAATTTTAAAATGTTAAATCGTTACATCTGATTGAGGTTTGCTCAATTTCTATTTAACAGCTGAAGTGGTGTCTCACTTGCAGTGGTGAAAAAGATACCCCTGCTTCACTAGCAGCCTAAAAATCCCTGCAATTGCTACATTATTGGTTTGAGGAGACACAAGACTACAGACTAGAGTCAAGACATCTCACTTGGCCTCTGTAACCTGTCTGTTTCCACTAGGGATCATCCTCAGCCAGCTGTACTCCACTTTGTCTTCTGTATATATGCCAAAGTAATCTGTTTGGGAAGTAAACAAACTCACACTCTCTACGACTCAGCAGAAGATACCAGACCTATTGCCGGCAGTCTGAGCCCCTGCAGTGATTTCCACAAGGACGGGACAGCGGGGTTACACCCACTTGGACGACCGCAGGCAGAGCAGAAAGAGGAGTCCTGCCTCAGGTCTCACCTCGGTCGCGTACGGAGCTGCGAGCGAGTGCCGGAGCCCCGCGGAAGGCACTGCCCCGCGGAGCATCGGCTCAGTGCTGCGGAAAGCCACTGGGAGGGAACTGCCGCGTCCTGCTGTACATCTGAATTCTCCACTCCCACAGAGGACAGCAAAAAAACCAGGCTGAAAAGTGGGAATAAGGAAGCTTTACTCTGTCCATATTTTTCTATTTCTTTGATACAGCCAGTAGAAATACTGTCCTGTTGGGCACTAAAGAGGCTGGCACAGGAGGCATTCTAGGGGCTGTACTTGCGCTCTTAACTTCCAGAAGCTCTCCTGGCGTTCAAGACACTTTCCCACTGCAAGCATAGGCTTCAAGCAGCTCACCTCAAACCCTGAGACCTGTGATGAGTGACAGCCTAGGACTCTTTCGCTCTGTCTGCCACACTGGACAGAACACCTCAGGCAGAGGAGCCCAATGAGGAACTTCCACGGTTTTCTTCCCCTTCTCTTTTCCTCACTGATGGACCCAGCTCCTTCCGACTTCCCCCATGGAATCCACATGGTCATAAAATCCTCCTCTATCCTGTCCTTTAATACACGAAGACTTGATGGAGCAACAGGACTGACGACAACTTCAGTTTTTTGGCTACAGAGCATACATGTGCAGCCCATTGCTAACAGACTGCTGCCCTCCTAAATTAGCATCAGAACATCAGAACAAATTCGGTAAAGGCACTAGTAGTATATTCTCAGTAAAAAGACCACTTGATTAATTTTTTACAATATAGGCTAAAAAAATTCTCAGACAAAATAACATAGCAATTTAATTGAAATGACAGAATATTATTTGAAAAATTAGGGGGTCTACTTCAAACATTAGAGCTAGGTTGCTTCTTTAAAATAAATTAGATAAAGTTAACTGGCTGCATCTGCTTCTTAAGTAAATATTCATTATGCCACTTCACTGAGGGATGCACACCCAATTCACATAAGACAAAGTGAATAACCATGCTGTAGCCAAGCTAGTCCACTGAACAGATTTAATTTACAAGTGTGACTTCAGATGGTGAATTTCAAAAGACTCGAGGGGCCCACGGGTTCACAGCAGGTCCTTCAAACCTAACTCTGCTGAACCCTGGCTCTCAAGTTTCATGAAGAACAGCTTTTCCAGCACAGTGTTACGAGCATTCTCATGGATGCAGCAGCACTCATGCCAGCAAGAAGCCTGTTAGAATCCCAACGCAGCGGTTACAGAAATCCAAGTTCAGCTTTTGTTACAATTCATTAAATCAAAATGCATTGAAGCTGCCCATATGGAACTAGCTGCAGGATAATAAACCAGGACAAGAAATTTCCAATCTACATGATGCTGGTAGCGTTTTGCTTTCTGCACTTGCTAAATGCACTTCTGTCAACAGCACTCCTCTAAAACACGGGGCTCTAAATTTGGTGACAGAATGCAACATCACAGTACTGAGACTGTTCTAATAGGGAAGAAAAAGGGTGAAGGAAAATGTAATTCGCTAGATTTGATGTTAACTCCATGTTATGCTTTATTATGATAAAGAATATGGGTCTGTAATAGCATACAACTGCAGGGTGGGTGCGTTTGTTTTTTAGGAAGCTTCGAACAGTGAAGTCTGTCAGACCCTGAAACAGTCTTATAAAAAATGTCATTGGTACCATAAAACTAAAGGTACTGGTTTACACCTCAAGAAAACCTCTGTGGGTGCCTAAATAGCACAGATTTAAGTGGTGGACTATTTTCCCACATTCTCCTCTCAAAGGCTCTACCGTCAGGTCTGATACCCAAGCAGGTAGAATCACAGAACTGTAAAGGCTGGAAAAGATCTCTACTGATCATCAAAAAGGCAGCAGCTAACAAACCAAATGGGGCACCTGGATTGAGAATTAGGTAGGGAAAGAGCTCCCTCCATCCTTCCCCAATGTTTATCTTGAAATGAGATTCAGCAAAAGTAAAAAACTCTTCACAGACTGCTCAACCACAACTCTGTCACTATGGTGTAATTGTAATTTTTACAGCAGTGTAATTGAAGACAGTGCTTTAAGAGCATAAAATACCTTTTTTGATTTTTCTTATTTCAACTGAAAGTACTAGAAAGAAAGAAAAGAAAGGAAGAAAGAAAGCCCTCAAGTATATTCCACAACCCTGTGCTTGAAAAATCCACTTCATAATGCTACAGTATAGTGAAGTTCTACAAAATCCACAACACAGCTTCAGAAACTGACTTTTACAAATCCTGCTGTAAGAAAGGCGTTCAGCATGTTACCAGCACAAATGGCTGTGTTTTGGACAGCAATGTCTCAGCTAAAGCTGTTGGATGATGTTCTAGTTCAGTACCATGCCACAAGATGCTAACAGGGCTGTAACAGATCCCACCAGCACATACAATTCAGGCAATTACACAGATCCCAGCTGTAGAGAGTCTGCCTGCCTCACCATCTCATCTTCTGAGCTTGATGAACTCACTTCTAGTGGAAGGACAATGCCCCAGGCTCAGGTAACTTCAGCTTGTCAAGAGATGGAGATTCATCTCTCCCATGCAGGATATCTAGTGTGGATGCTGATGTTTGCACCTCAGACTACCCATACAATCAGGGTAGAGAGATGAGCATATCTGCAGCACAAGGAACATCTAAATACTCCTTAATACCAAGGTTTTCCACCTCCCTCTGGTGACACCCGCTTTTCACCAATGGCATGGGGAACCTGGCTCCTAACTCAAGCCACTAAGTTCAGTGCTTGAGAAAGTCCTCCTCCCCTCTCCATGCAGTGGTAAAGGGTTGTCTAGCTCTGTTTTCACACACTATCTTGTAGCACACTACCTTTTTATCTAACTACAGATACACACTGTCATGCTGCTGGTAATTAAAAAAGAAAAAATAATCTCACAAGAAACCAAAGGATCTCTGTCTGGTGCAACCTGTCTGAGAGAGCACAAATCACTTATCAGTAGTTGCATGGGAATAGGAAGATGCTCAGATTATTTTCTTGATATTTTCAACATTTTGAAGAAAATTTGTCCATTACTCTTTTTTTCTTAATTCTCTTTTTTAAGTGTGGAGGCACTCTTGTATTTTTGGTCACAGAGTATAAGAAAGGAAATGAACATTAATTAAAAGGCATATGTTTCTGGGTGGCTTTTAATTCTGTGACCTGTGACAAGCACGGACAGTAATTTCCAATTACTTTATTTTTCAATGCTTTGTTTTCAAGGCTCTCTCAAATAATTATTCTCAGTATTCATATTATCAGTACCAGTGCCTAAGCACCTCTACTTACAGAAGCTGGGAAGTACATGTACAGAAAACATACTGGTTTCACCGGCAAGAGCTACAAGTATAGCAATAATTTTAGGATTACAGCATTTTTCTAAGGTTGGACACATGAGGGCTGTCTATAGCAACGTATCAAAACCGTGCAGAAAATGCTTTTTCATTAGGCACTCACTATTATTATGGTTTACATGTTATGTGCAATTTTTTACAAAGAAAAAGTTTCAGTCTATTGTGTTCTTTATATAGCTACAACTGTTCTTATTTTACCTGCCACTGAACTACCTGCTACATCTGTTTGCTGAAAAAGGTTATTTACTGCTTCTAGCAGATCCACAGAGGCTCTGTGGAAATGAGGATACACGGAGTCTAGTTCGGTGTACAAACCTTTTCTTTTGTCACTCCCCTAAAGTTTATCATGCCCTTAAGACTGAAGTCTAGAAATTACCAGTAAAAAAAACCAAACCCCAACCTATTTTTAACTCATGGATCCCCCGATAATTCAGCTGGTTGTAAAGCAGTACAGGACTCGTGCCTGCAGACATGGTTCAATGCAAAGCAAATCCACCTTGACAGCTCCTCCTACCAGATCAAAAGCAGCATGGCTACTCAAAACAAAGTGCTGATCCAGCCTAAACCAACTTGGCCAAACCATACACATTCAACAATCATCAGTGGATTAGCTTTATGCTTAATCAGGTGCCATTTGCCCTCCTGCAGCCAGAGTAGGGCATAAACTTTAGCTTGCATGGTCTGGCTTAGAAATATCATCCTGTGGTTGTATTTAGTTCATATCAAATTGTACCATCAGGGGGATCTAACCCAGTGCAGATCTGCTATTAATCACCCCAAAGAGAAAGATGTGTTTTAGACTAGTAGAACTTCCCGTGCTAAATTTGCCATAAGTAGAAGAATATACTCAGTTGTTTCCAAAGGAAGCTGAGCAACAAATCATTTGCTAATTCCATCAAAGCTGTAATATGTAGAAACCCCAAGTAATGTATTTCGGAAAGCTGACAGTTTTTCCACTACCTGAAGCCCCATTGAATTTGTTCATTGCTACAGTAGCTCCAGATTACTTTCCTCCTTGAATTCCTGCTAGTTTCTAGGACCTTTCTTGCTGCTGTTAGAAGTCTGCACAGGTTCTTTCCATCTTCCAGAACAACCGTAGCCAATCATGGAGGCAGAATTACTATAATTTTTCTTTTGAAAAATAACTACTACCAGAACACAGTTTGCTAAATTACAACAGAAATATTTAATTTAAACCATGTAACAAAACACATGATATTGCTTCTGTCTACGCTCTTGACAGAGGAGTTGTACCCAAGCAATACACAAAACAGTTTACCAAACATGAGTTGTTTTTGAAAACAGAAATCTCAGGAGTCGCAGGTATGAAGAAAGTTCCTGCTAAACAGTTGGTTTATTTTAAATAACTTGAAATACGCACAGAAGTCCTTCTCACATGCCTACACTGGAGAAATTATCCACACTACGTAATAGAACACAGAGCAGGACAGTCAGTGAAGGGAAACATTTGCTGCTACTCCACCATGTGTTCATAATAACAAAGCTGTAATTTAGCATAAAATAAAAGATCAGTTCCCTTTCATAAATGTTGAAAGACCAATAGTACTAGTGTCAAAACACTATTTTGTTGCTGTTGGTATAAAGCTCAGTTTGTACTAGGGCCAAATCACTTTGTTAAAGAATTGTCTAGCAGGTACACAGTTCCCATTTTCCTTCCACTCAAAATTACTGATGAACCTGGATTTAGCAAACATGGAAAATTCTGCTTTTTTTCCCCGAGAGAGGATCCTTCTCCACTCCCTAACACAAACAAAACTCATCTGGGATACACGCATATTTTATTCTTCAATATGTTTAGCTTCCATACTGATTCTAGCAATTCACACTGAAAGAATCACATGGTACCTGAGAAACTATGCAGGCCTGGTTTAAGGCACCTGTCCACAAATACATCCAGAAAACGTGTGCTGTGGAGTATGACTGCAATGTTAATCTCCCAAATCCCAGACCATCACTTTATCCACCAGATTGAGATTACACTATTAGCAAGTCATTCAGTTCTGTAGCATCCACGTGTTTCAGACATCAGTCACTTTCAAAATTCACTGCAAAATCTTCATGTTAAAAAGCTAAGTGACTCTGAGAAATCCAGTTTAGGATTTCCTACCAATATTTTCAATGATACTTTTAATGACAACAAAGAAAAAAATCTATTATTCCCAACATCTTTTATGCACACCCTTCAGATGGAGGAAGAAAGAACAGTTAAAACAATTTCACTAAAGGATCTAATTAAACTAAAAATTCAACTGGCTTTAAAAATGTAGTACACTTATAAATACTCATGCCTAAGAACAATAACTGGGCAATTTTCACCAGACTAAGCCTGCAAGTTAACTAAAGCTGTTCAAATGAAACCCCCAGCTATCAACCTACCCCAAATACCTAAACATTAGGCAATTTCAAATACTGGCCAATGTATTTAAAAAGTCTTCAACTGCTCTGCGGATTATGTTTTGTTTTCTGAGGAAGGTACCTTCATCCAAAAATTGAAAGGAACACCCATGAACAGTGTTTTTCAAGACAAAGAGCACATTAGTGAATTACAGAATCACCACTGTCTGAAAATTCAAGCCTAAAGGCAGAGTCTGTGATTAAACTTGTGAAGGGCGTTAATGTTGTGGAAAAACTTTCTTCTAATATCATAAAAGGATAAAGTGCAATTTATAGAACAAGATTTATTCAGGTGCTTCATGAAGGACCAAGAAAGAATTGCTGAGAAGTCACCTTCACCGAAATGTGTGTGTATCCACCTGTCAAGAAGATGAACACCCAATGTGCCTGGTGCTCCCACAGTGGAACCTCCTCCTCTGCCTCCAGAATGCCCAGGATTGGGCTTCTCCACCACTTCTCAGCAACATCGCTAGAAGTTGCCTTTACCTCCTCCTCTAAAAAATCAGCTTTCAACCTCAGCAAAAAGTTCCAGCTTGCCCACACAGAAGTAGAGAAAAGACAAAACTAGTCAGTCAGATAACCCTGCCTCCATTACCACACATTAAGACTGTGAATGAGAAGCATCTGCTTAGGGACTTAATAATGACCTTCAATACAAGCATGTAAGTTCTGTACTTATAGTTGTTTCATACCAACTTCCTGAATGTTAACCCGTAGCAAGCACTGAATACTTTCCTTCAAAAGAAATCCGTATTTTCATCATCTAAGTCAGTTCTTGGTCCAGTCTTCCTAATCTTCTAGCACAGGCTTTCTCCCAAACGTAATTCTGTTATTACTTTTAAATACTTTGTCCCTGTTGCCTCTATCCATTTCCACATCAGACTGTACAGCCTAACAACCATAAAATGCTATGCCATAGCTTCCCTGTGTCAATGTCTAACTTGAAGCCATAAAAGTCTGATGGAAATCTCTGTAACTAGTAAAAGGCTGTATTTTTCAGGAAAAAAAAAAAAAAAAGTCTTTTCCCAGTACATACATGAAGATCTTCCCCACCTTGCATGCAATACAGACACCTTCTCAAGTCCAGCTCCTTTCCAAACATGCTTGCGGTCACCATATGGACCATCTGAATTGAAAGCAGTTACCTGTTTTGAAGGGGCATGAATCTGATTAGCCAAAACTCAAGAATCTTGTTCAACTGCAAGGTTCAGAGGGTCTGTCTTTAGTCCTGTCTCCACACTGCCTAACAAAATTTCCTACATGAGAGTTGATTAAATGAGCTTCTCACTATTTTTTTCTTTTTCCACAAGACTCATGACCTGAGATGATCATCAGAACTCTGGCTATGTGCTTTAAACTCTGCATAAAGCAAAATGATGACAAGCTTCACATTCAGTGCAGGGAACCATTCAGTGCAAAACCAGCCCCATGCCTACTCTTACTCCTTTCCCTCCCTCGACACCTGTAGGTGAAGCCCCATTCCAAAAGTGCTCTGTGGTTCTTAGTGGGTTGGGAAGTAACCAGCGATTGCTGCCAGGGCTCCTGGAAGCAGCAGCTGGCTGCAGACTGGCTTGGGTGCCAGCACCAGCACAAGAACTGCTGCAGCAGGGAGGAGGGCTAAAGTGGGAGCTGCAGCAGCCCAGCCTGAATTGGCTTAAAACATGATGGAATCATACTCTGTGAGTTCAATTCCAGATTCACCGTAGGGATAAAGTAGAGGCTCAGGATCCACTCTCTGACATCATTCCACTCTGTTCATTTAGTACCTAAGTTGTAAAGTGACCCAACATTATGAGCAGTAACCGTCCTGTACCAAGCACAGGGCAGGCTTGATTTGGGCTCTAAAGCATTAACCCAACAATGTAGAATATGAGTGTTCAGAGAGTTTCAAAACAAAAGCAGTTGAGGATACGAATCTGTTTTGTATAATGCAGTACTGGAGACAGCTGAAGCAACACTTGGTACAGAGAATATATAAATGTAATTTGTGGATAAAAAGCATGAAAACACCCTGTGAATACCAGCTTTAGTTCCAAAAGTACAGCAATTCAAAGGAATAGAGAAAGCATCATGCATACAAATACACAGAAATCAATGCCTGATACAAGTTCATTTTACTCCACAAAGGTGTACTACACTAAAGAAAAATGTGAAAATAATCATTTCAGAGGAAAGAAAGGTCAATAAACATCTAAGTGAAACAAGTCTTACCCAGTAAAATCTGTTTATCGAAAAGCCAGATCCAGCCCAACTATTGCTTCCTCTGCCAATGATAATTTAATATTCAAAGCAAATGTTCTCTGTGGAGATAGTTGTAGTGTAGGGAGCAGAGGCTGTTTGTGTTAGCCTTGGGCGCAGGGCTTTGTACCCCTCCTTCAAGGAAGCTGCCACTGCTCAGGACAAGCTAAGGAATTTGCACAGAACTCTGCTGTTGAGCTTGGACCACTGGTACCACCAGCCTAAGATATGCTGCAACTTCATTCCAAGAAAAGTCCTTTTCTCCCAGAGCCCAGATTCAAGGCAGCTGTTTGGAAAGTGACAGTTTACTGCCTACAGTAGGATACAGCAGCTCAGACCCTCGGCAAATCAAAATCACATGGACAGCACCGACACTGGGTGCTAAATCCTTATTTCCGATAGCTCAGATACACTCACGCACCAGTTGCACGGCATTCGGGAATTAGCTACCACTACAACACGGACACGGAAGGCTGTGATCCTGAGAAGAAAAGGCTTAGACTCTTAATAGTTTTTATTTGAGGCTATAAGCATGATTTATCAGTGGAAAGAATAAGCTTAATGTCTACTGCTGCAAAATTCATCAGGTTATATACAAATTAAACATAATCTCTTCCAACATGTCCTAATATTATATATTCATACATAACTCTACTTCCTTCATATTCTCAGTCAGTATAATTTAGTGAACACCATTAAATACACATTGGCTTACATTTGCAATCTAGGAAAAATAATATTCTTTCTGATAACAAATCTCAATAAAGCTTTCTCTTTGCTGCAAATGCCTAATTTTAAAGTATTGCACTGCTATAAAAATTAACTTAAGACAGGCTGTCTGCTCATTGCACTTAACAGACTCAGAGATGAAAGGATAAACATTTTTACTAGTAGTTAGCCTGCTGGGATTGGTTACTTATGTTTAGATGGTTAAATATTTGTAACCAAAAGACCTAGTAGTAGTACTAAATATATCATTTTGATCTTAACCATTTTTACTGCAGGTATCTAAGACAAGATTAATATTCTGTTTTACACACAGAATAATGAACATGACAGGGCAATGACTTGATAAAAGTGACTGCAGAGGTAAGGGGCAGAACACGGTACAGAAGTAGTCTCCCAAGTCTCTGACAAGTAACCAGAGTGCCAGGTCTCAGCAATTCCCATTCAATGCTTGAAGGGTTATACACCTGAACTTCAGAAACCTCACGAACACCCATGAACGCACCTTATCCTATAACCAGGGTGTAGATAGGTGCTCCCAAGAGATGACTTACAAAACTAACTCAGGTGTCAAGTTTTCTTTAAATAGAAGTATAATAAAAAATAAAGTGTAAATATTCCTTAATGAAACTAAAAAAATAGTGCTGGAAAATAACAGCAGTAGTAGCAATAGTAATAATAACAACAATAATGATAATAAAAACAAAAGGATCAAACTCTGGCCTGGCTCTGTGTCCCTTGCACCTGAGCGTGCTACCTCAGCTCCCTGGAGAAGGTTGCCAGGTGCCCAGCTCTAACAGTAGTTGCAAGCATCTCTGGCATTTTGGGCTGGGCAGGGGCAGGTAACCAGCCAGTCACGCTCCTGCAACTCCCAGCTGTGGTGCAGCCCCTGGGGAGCACAGCAACCTGGTGTGGGGCAGACTGGCAGACTGCCTCAGCCAGGGAATGCCATAAAGAGCTCTCTGATAGCTTGTTCCCTCTCCCCATTTCACCAAGCAAATGCCAGCAGAGGAGACAGTCCTGCAAAGCGAGAAATGCTGGACCTTTTTTTTGGTAGGAGCTGGTTTTCCAGAGGGGTACTCAGAGGCTCTTCAATAGCCCACTGATAATTTGTGAACACAAAGATCCAGCTTTTCAGGTTTATGCTTCATCTTGCTCCTGTTCCCCCTCCACCACAAACAGCGTCAGCTTTCACAGGGCAGGACTCCATAGGACCTGGAAGCTAATTACCAGATGTCTTGTAAATCTTTCCAGTCTGCACAACTTCATCCAGTTTCCAATGCTTAGATTAGCTCTTTTGGAACCTTTTCATCCTTATTTTTGTGTAACAAATTTTCAGCAAGGCAGGAGTTCTTTGTTCTCTCCTAATAAAACAACCTAAAATGTTAACACTTCAGCACGAAACTAATGAACTAAATGCACTTTTCTGGAGATCTGAGCAGAACTACGGGCATTTCCAGATTTATGTGAAAATGTATTAATTCTGGAAGAAGTCCTTTAGGCTGTATTTTTAAAATAACTTCAGAACTGCAAAAATGAATATAAACAACGGTTGTAAATTATCTATTTGTTTTGCCAAGCACATGGCTGCTCAAATGCTGCACTTATTCAGGATAATCTAAAGTAAAATCTCATAAGGAGATGAGAAGTGGACAAAGTCAGACATTTACTTAGATGCAACAGTTTTGTCCACAACATTTTACTCCAAGTAAGTGCTAGTGGCAATGCAGAGAAACACTCTGCAGAGAACTGAGTGTTCAAGCCTACAATTTACAAGGATGGAAATGATTTTCAAATACTTGCTCTTGGGGGATACAGTGAAAAAGACAAAGAGTGAAGAGTTGGTGGAGTATTTCTGCTCCTTCAGTACTGCTGACACTGACAGGAGACTGTCAGTTTGATATAATCTATTTCAGTGGGATACTTACCAAGTAACTGTATGGATTTAGTATGAAGTGGAAATATAGACCCCACTCACATGAATCCTCCAGCTGGCAGAGTTGGGAAGGGTTTGAACCACCATAGAAGAAGGCTTGTAACATCTCCATAGGTGCAGCTGATTGCAAAGCAAATGCCTGACCATGCTCTGACTGTGCTATGGAAGGGAAGACAACTCCGAACTACCTAGGAAACATATCCTATGCCCAGGGGCAAGAGGAATGGGTGACATACAGCTTTTTGGTAGCTGTACAGCGGGAATGTCCTGTTTAACATCAGCACTGCTTTATTTAAACCTCTTTGGACAAAAGAACTTTCACCTTGGGAAAACACCCAGACTGCCGGATGCCACCTGCTCTGAAAAGACTTTGTCATGACTAAAACTAGAAGCAATACCTTCACTTTTATTTTGTACAAATTCTACCCTGCGGATGTTGTAGATTACGTGGTATAAAAACAAGTAACCTTTTTCAGCACTCAGTTTTAAACGTATTTAGATGCATGCATTTTAGGTAATAAGCCTAAAATAAGTACACTGTACTTCCTGGTAGTTGAAGATCATCTGTTACAAGTAACATCTTTTACTCCCCTTCTCCAAAATACTAACTTAAGTACCTAAAATATTGTTCTCAGCAGATGATACTTGAAAGTATTCAAGAACATGAAGTTTGTAAGAACTGACCCTACAGAAGGAACAGTTATGTCCCAAACCAAGTGACATCAAAATCACAATCTTCATTTGAGCTGCTTTTGCAAGCAAACGCGAGTATTAACTACAAAACCTCTGTGGCTAAAAAGAAAAGTGGCAAACATAGAATTAGTAGCTGTGTTCACATGTGGATGACTATCCAGGAGGATTGTGGTTACATGAAGTTGGCATTTTGGCAGGCACAGAATTACATGATCCCTCTGTTGCTGGTATGGCCACAGCTCCCAAGCAGCAAAACTTGGAAATTACTAGCTCCTTTTACTACATGTTACATCCCCTTTGCCTTTGGAAGAAAGGCAGCAAAAGGCTTCATTCATTCAAAAAAAAATTCGGGACAACAGGGTAACACAGTTGCCACAATGTGCCGGAATGCAGCTGCAGTACCTGAATGACAGTGCTGCTCCTGAACTGCATGACTGTGATGAACTCAAGGCCCATGTGGGTTTGCCACACGGGAATCAAAAGTGTAATGCTAAGGCAACAACACTGTCTTTATTCCAATCAGACTAAAAGCGAAAAACTCGTTAGAATATATTCTACGAAGAGAAGTACTGCGAAATCCGGCACTATTTTCCTGCTGACAGTCAATGCTGAACCGATCAATCAGTCATTTCTGACTTTACATAAGCTTTCCTTGTCACTCTTGTCAGGTCTAAGGAGCCCACCCTAAGTTTTTGTGTATTAAAGAAAAGATTTACACTGTTTCCCTCTAGGGCACTTGGCTCCCCATGCTATCCTGAATGCCTTAAACACTTATGAGTGCTTCTTTTCTTTAAAAGTTAACAAATTTATGTCATTATTACAGCAATTTTATGACTGTGGCTTTTTTGAAAAGATAGATCACCTAACATGCTCTGAACAGTCAATCTACAACACTTTCAACATGCCTCTCACACACTTCAGAGAGATACCTCCCTTTAAAGATCTGCCCTGGAGAGACCTCAGCACCCGGCATGACCTCATTAACCACTGACTCATCTGAGCCATGGAAGATGCACCAGTCCACGTTTTATACAAGGCACTAAACCACTCAAGGTATAAAGACAGTGATTAGCAATATGAAGTGGAACACATCATGATAATATATTTTCTATGATGCTTCTTTGCTTTCTCCTTTTCATTTTGAAAGCTTTATATATACACTGCAGATTGGCATTTCTGTGCTTCTCTGATCAACTAAATGGCTATGCCAAGCCTTCCTACGAACAAGAATTACATTAGTTACTTAAAAATCAACTGCCTACACAGTCACAGACTAATCCACTCGGCTCAATTATATTGGAGTCACAAATCCTGACCAGACCTGCAGTGTGATGGAGGGAGAACTTCGTAGAGCATTGAAAAGGGTGAACTTGCCAGGCTCTGGAGAGAGGGTGCCATTGGAACACCCATCAGAAACCCTCCCCAGGCAGCAGGTATGGAGCAGCAAGGAGCTACTCTGCAAATATCCCAGCCTTGAAAATCTCTAATGGTCTGAAGGTCAAGTTTCACTCTCAACTCCATATAAAAGCCAGGAGGCAATTTTGTTGGCACTTCCAATACAGTGCTCCTAACAAACAGGCACAGGCTGGATTTTAGCTTCTGAATGGTCTCTGGGCACAGCTCCAAGCAGCAGATCATAGAGTCAAGGAACAAGGTGAAGCAGGAATGGATAAGGGTCCTATCCAAACAACATGGTATATTTGTTATGCCAAGCACAAATAAACTAAACATAGCTGTCTATCTGGCATCAGAAAGCCGTCAACAGAAAAATAAATCCAAACTTTCAAACACTGACTTCCCTTCAGCTTTATCTACTTGTTGTTTGATTAATTTTGACAAGTTTGGTCCACAAAACTAATGTACCATTTCTGTAGACTGTATGTTTCCAGCCTCCTTATAGTTCAAATTTTCAAGCTCTTTACACCTTCCCACTCCATTCACAGCCTTCTCAACCTCCCTTCAGAAACGCAAGAAAAGTATGTCTTCACTAAAAACTCAGCCAGCAGAGACCGACTGTGGCTCTCCCAGAACGTGCATATGTTTGCTCTACCTCTCTTCCTCCATCTATCTCAGCTGAATGCCTCCCATCTCTTCTCAAAGAGATCTTCCCCTGTCCTTGAATACGCCCCTAGTACTCCTTCAAACTGTTACTCTTCTTACAAAGAAGGCAATCCTCATCCCATGAAGACAAAATTTCTTTTCCTGGACAAACCCGCAGATTCAAGGAAGAAATATTAATTAAAAATGACATAGTTATGTGCTTCATATCTGTTGAAAATATTCATCAGACTGAGAGCAATACCAAAGTGTCATTCACCAGCACTGATTCCAACTTGCTTGAATTACTCACCTGAAATTCATATTCAGACCGGAGGAGTTTCGTTTACAAAACTTTACTTCTGAGCATGCCATAGAACTAACAGAATTACTGAAAACCAGAGGTTTTTTCCTCCTGAATTTCAGCTCAAATGAGCCTCTTTGTACGTGGCTGTGTGAATCAACACACACAGGTGATTGAGGACAACCAAAAAAACCAAGGCTGAAATGCAAATAGTAAATTTATTTCATTACCTCGCTCACTAGAGGATCCCAAAACCATGCCGGGCTGCAGACACACAAAAGGAGGGTGCAGGCACTGTTGGGCTCAGCCCAGTTCCAGGCAGGGCGTTGGGCTGGCTGTTTGCACCTATTTATCAAAGGCCTATGCACATGTGGTTTAACACCATGCTGGGATTTTACTCTCTGCTTTTTATGACCTCTGCTTTGATCTCTCTTCCAAGACAGGGAGCTCAAGCATGTCTGGGAGAGGGTCTCCAAGTCTCTGTAAACACCTATGTTGTCTCTACACAGAAATTCTACTTCTCGAACAGAGGATAAACAGCAGTAGGCATAATATATGGTTTCCCACACTGTTATTCTCCAGGCCTTGGCATTCCCAGCTGCAAGGTCACTTGATTAAATTTATCATCCTCCTTGCCATTCTTCCACTTTTAACCCTTTCCTCCCCACATTGGCAAAATAATTCTTAGTTGGTTTATGTCTGTTGCATAATAATATGAAAATAATAATGTTTTTACTATAAATTAAGTCTAAAGAGGATGATACACTGCATCTAGCTGTTGGCATCTTAATCTCAAAACTATATAGATGCAAATCTGCTGCAGTTACATGAAATACTTTGATCCGTTAACAGTGCTTATATTTCTCCTGTCAACATTTATTTCTCCTTAAAAATCTTTCTTTTTAATCTAGAAATATTTCAATAGTGGAGAACAGAAAAGGAAAAGGAAAATGACAAGGAAATATTAGAGGAGAGGATTAAATATTCATAAACTAGGTAATGCTAAATTCAGAGTTACACAAGACAACTTTAATTCTAAACTCCCCTACAAGTTCCTGACATTCCCTTTTAATCCCTGACTATACACTCTGTCTTAAGTAACTTTTCACAATTTCAGAGACACCACCTTTTAGTAAGACAAATATTTTATATCTATAACCTATACAGCAAACTGCCTATACCCAGCTTCCTGTCAGTCCAAATACCAAAATACCAGAGAACATCTATGGCTCGTATGCCGAGTTGAGTTCACCTCTAACAGCCCTTGAGAGAATTACGAGGATGACAGTTCCAATGCCAAAAAGGAATTACATGATATACTATCATTAACCTTGCTAAGAAAGAAAAAGTCTTGGAGAACAGTAAGGCTTTTTTTCTAGGAAAGACATCAAACTAATGCCAGTGTCATAATAGAAGAGTGAGGCAACTATACAAGAAATAAAATATAAAATATACAGGATATATTAAGTGCACATGAAAACAGGCAAAACCAGCATTCTTAATTTGAGAAACAAACAGAAATTTAAAGCGACTGTACAGTACAGGACAGTTGTACGTACAATTTTAGAGCTACCACAATAAGTCTGCTTAACATAAAAATACATATGCATATTCAGATTTGCAATTGTTTTACACTTGGGTATTTGTAAAGTTATCCAAGCAGCAGCAACAGCAGCATTTCTGCTACTCCAAATCCTCAGTTTTTGTAAGGAAACCTAAAAATGGTAAGGCATAAAAAATCCTCTCATTTCTTCACAGTCAATTCTCAGCCAAATATGCTGAGAGTTTGCTTGCTTGCTTTCAGTCCCCCGACCATGACATTTTGTACACTTGTCATGCACAAGGCTATTTCCCTGCCTCCTGCTTTCTTTCAGTTACATGACACTGATGTTACTTTTCTGCAACTTGTATCTAAATCAGAGGTTGAGATGATACATATTAATACTCAAATACTCACAAAAAAGACAAAGCATTGAATAATTTATTCTGCAGACCCCCAAGAGCCACAATGGCTTTTATCTGTAAAGATATCATCTCATCTACCCTCTATCTCAATAAATGAAACTGTAAACAGTCCTTTCCTTTTTTAAACACATAAACAACAGAAACATTTGATTTATTTTTATTTAGTTTTCTCAAACATTTTACTTCTACTTTAGCTGAGGACTTAGATTCAAAATATAGCTGCATTACTGAAGAAGACAAAAAACGATCCCAGCAGCAGCACTGAACTAAATCAGCTCTCCCTGAAGGACAAAGAAAGTTCTTCACCAGCCTGAGGCTGGATATCCCAGTCTTGCAGCACAGACACACCCACAGAAGACACGTTGGCAAAAGCACACACAATACAGTTAAAACCTACAGAAACATTCTCAGGGATTTCTGCACAGCTACTGAATCATAACCGGATCCTTCAAGAATGATCAGGCTTCAGCAGCAGAAGCAAGCAACCCGAGTAAGGAAGAAAGAGCAGCAGAAAAACTCCACCAATGTGTGGAACACATAAATAATATGGAAAAATATTAAAGTTCCTTTTCCCAAAACTCACCTCAGTGCCACACTCTGCTCTGGGAATATATGACACACCAGTGGCTGAGGGAGGCAGGAGCAGGCCTTATATATGGTGACTCCATGAATGAAGTCTGGAAGCAAGCCAGCTTGCGTCTCAGTGCAGCATCAATCCATTTCCCTGCCTGGCATAAGACAGGTAATGCTGTGAAGTTAAAACTATCTATATGGTGTTTACTGGCCTCTGTAAACTCTGTATGACTCTGGAGAGGTATTTTCCAGGTCGAATGCCACCTCCAGACTTCAACAAGTCCCATGGGTGTTGTAACAACAACAAACCAGAAAGACCCAGTGCCCAAAAACTAAACCCTCAAACTCTATGTGGCTGGGTTTTTTTTACTCACACTTTCCTCAGAAACACCAAAAATAAACTCTGCTGAGGTAAGGAGTAATTTGGTTATTTGATGAAATAAACTGGACTCTATCAGCTGACTCACTGCATTCCAAGGAACTGTCATCAAATGAAGGTACTCAAGTGGGATTTTAAAGAAAATTCTGGCTGGAAAGTGGTCAGCACTGTCCCCTCAGCACTCCAGGGCCTGCCCCTGTATGTCCTGCACTGAAAGGATGGATGAGATGCCCTATACTAAATGTGTTACTCGTCTTAGATGGGAATACCTGTTGAAGAAGAGGTTACGGTCATTGTCCTGGCAGATGTACCACACACACAGCAACAAGTGACACCAAGACCGAAATTTGACTCCAGGATAACATTCAACTTTTGTGCATGCTGACACAAGGTTAACTTTTGAAGCCTAATTATGATCATTGAAATGTCAATAAACTTACTCCACTGTTGAACAACAAACAGAAACGTTATCAAGCAGGATTAGTTCAGAGCTGCCAAGGATACGCTTGGCATGTCCCACTCCTCTGTTCATTTCAGTGGGGCTGTTCCAGGACAAACATGCTTTCAGAAAAATTTAAATAGTGTGGAGCAGCTGGATGCAATCTTTATTCTTACTTAGAAGAACAGTGTACAAAGGCATGTCCAAAAATGAAACAAAAGCTGTGTGCTCAGGTCCAGCCTTGGAGGGAGAATTCACATGACTGCTGAGGAGCTGTCAGCAGTGGGTCTGTGGGAACTGGTGGAGGAGAGGAGCAGAGAGGACTGCTTTCCCAGTAGTTATGGAAAGTCAGACAGGCTCCGTTTTATTATCTGGGAAATGTTACAAATGTCAGCAGCAAGAGGTCAACTAAATAGAGCCTTAAAACGATAAATGAGATCACCATAATACACAGTACCACCTCCTGTTCCTAGAGAGATAGAGTTTTATGTTGGCTGGAACGATTTTAGAAACATTCCATGCAGAACACAGTACAGGATCCTATTCTCCCCTTTCCCGAAGATTTACCGGAGACCTTGACTAGCTCTCAGGGAACTGGGGGGATCTAGCTAGGAGAGCTGATTTCTCAGCTTGACGCTGGACTAGTCACTGCCTGTGTCAGTCTGATGAGCAGGTTTAGCTCATGAGCTGTTAACGGCTTTTAGTTCCAAATCCAAGAAACATGCAACAGGGCAGGAGAGAGGGAAGCAATAAAGGCCAGTGAAGATCCAAAACTGAGGACATTTTTCTATTTAAAGGCTTTCTTGTTAAATGCTCCCCCCAAATTTAATGGAGGAGTTTGAAAAGATTTCAGCAAAGCTATTTTAATCTGTAGCTTTTCACAGGACGTATGCAGGGTATATAATGGTTGGTATATTCAGTTGGTATTGAAATATTTTGCTGGCATTGGCTATATTGTTAAAATGAACAAGTGTGTTCAGTCCCTTTGACCAAATTCTGTTCTCAGTCTTGTCTGAGGCTTGACTAATGTCACTGAAGTCAGTGGAGTTACTTTAAATCAATACAGTGTATTACACTTTAGAAACTAAGAAATGCTAGTAAGAATTAATTTACTTAATTCAAAATTCATAAAAAGATGGCAATTTGTGCTTTTACCCAAAGTATAAACTATACTTTAATGAATTAATGAATTAAAAATAATTAACATTCAACAATTAACAATGAAAAATTAACATTAATAATGTATAACTAATGGATTAGTTTAGTCAATGAATTAATAAACAGTGTAAAAAGGGGCAATAAAACTGAAAATGAAACAGACCTCCAGTGCTCTAGATAAAAACCTATTTATAGTTTCTTCAGATTTAATATTTGTTTTACAGAAAAATCTGTCAGAACCTCTACAATCTCTCCGAATAAGAGGCAAAGTTTCTTAAAATAAGATACAATCTCTTGGCAGAAGAAACAAAATCTCTTCAGGTTAATTCACTGTTGTTCTGAGCAAGGGCAAAACCCACAATCTTATTATTTGCTTTCTTGGTAAACAGATTAGATCCATATTCTGCTACTGCGTTACGTATGCATGTGACAACCGGTGCCACATTGCTCTGCCAGCACTCAAGAACACATTTCTCTACCAGTTAAACAATCTTTCCTGAAATAAACACATCTTTTCCGTTATCACAAGCTATAAAGCAGTTCAAGAACCCTGAAATGATCTTTTCATTAGTTTGAGATGCTTAAGCATCTCAGTACTGAAACATCCCTTATAAGCCTTATGAGACAGGAAGCGAATAAATCCTGCTCTCCCATTCCCTTAATGAGAATGCCTAATAAAAATGTAAACTAATTCTCTTGACTGCCACTATCCTGTCTACTGAATGAAATCTTCCTTTTCTTTATCATATATTTCTATAACTTTAAAGCTACAATATATTTAAGGCCGTTTGAGATTACTCAGCCAATGCCACAAGCTGGCACTAGTTTCTTAACTTCCCTCTTTTTTTTTTCCCTTGGCTGAGGCCAGACAAGATCACCCGCCCTGTTAGCAAATCCATCCTCTTCAAGTCGATACTGTAATAACTTCCCCAAAGTCCATCCTCCATCAACAAAGCAATCACAAAGCCCTTAGCTTGCAATATTTCCTTGTTGAAGGTATACTTCAGCAAATTTGAATTATCTATTTGATTATAAACATTTATGGGCTTTTAAGCTCAAATGAATATTAAATATACTTAAACTGTGCTTTCCTTCCTCTCTCTCTAAATGTCTCCTTGTACTCCTAATTCAAACAAATACAGAGAGTGCTTCTCCCCACAACATTTGTCACTGTTAGCAGATGGGTGGACACTTCTGTTCCCTGTTTTATTTACACAGAGGTCCTTGCTCAGCCCTTTTCCTGCATCTCCAGGGTCTCTGCAAGCAAGTAAGAGCTCAGACAAGCAACAATCTGACTGTCCAGCAACAAAAAGAAGAGAGTGGAGAATATGGATATTTCAGCTTTTTTTAATGCCAGACCCAGAAGCCAATCAAAAATTCAAGCAGGACCTCTAGACAATTTGAAAAGTTGTAAAAGAAAAAATAATCCTGAAGTCTCCAACTAAATGCTAGGGGTTGTAACAGAGATTTGAGAAACCCTGGGATGATGCAGAAAAGCAAGTTGTCTGGAGAATGGGTCAGAAAAGAGCTGAAACATGGGCTGTTCTCAGATGTGGCCAGTAACTGCAGCTAACGCAGAGCAAAGCCATGTCACCCGCACTGGCCTGCCTTTACCACTCCCTGGTCAAAAGCAGCATCACAAGATGTGTTTCAAGGCAAAGAGGCACCGCGGTGGAAGCCGCCAGAAAGAACGTGAAGATAAGACTGTTGGAGTGGTGGGCTGCCCTTCACACAGTGCTGGAAGCAAAAGCAGGTGCATTTGGTCCTTATCAGTCATTGAAATTGCTGTCAAGCCTTCTGCTAGGGAAGCATTTCTCCAAGCTCACTCCTGAAAGCACACATCTTGCCAAGGGCCAAACAAGAAGGCTGTTAATCTGCCCTTCCCTTCTGCAGCAGACTGCTGCTCCCACAGCATGGTCAGCACGGGAAAAGAAGCCCTTGGGCCCCAGCTACCCACAGTACTCCCAGAGGACACAGCTGGACAAACTGATCTTTTAGGTGTGCTTTTCCACACTTTTGTTCGGTGCTCTCCCTCCTACTGCCTGACATTTGCCAAATCACAGATTCAGAACGGACTGGCAGGCACCCAAGCTTGTTCCTGGCTCTCACAGGTAAACACTCACTGCCAAAAGTACTTTCCCTGGAAACAACGATCCTCCCCCTCCTTGTCTCACATCTAACAGGATGAGTGTTTCCCTGGCCACAGAGCAGGCTTCCAGGCAGAGAAGGTGCTTGGGAGCGAGCTCCCGTGAACATCAAGAGAAAGCAGAAACTGAACACCACTACTCCTTTGTGGGTTTGTACAATAGGAATTAGACCACTTAGGAGACAGCCTCCAGCTCATTTGTTTACTATAAGAGGCCTAATGCATAATTAGGCAGAGGGCCTTGCCCTTCAAAGTCTCTCTTCTTTCAGCCTGTGCTCTAACCTTTAGATGAAAAACACACATAATAAGGGAACCGAGCACGGTTTGTGCATGTAATATAAGCAGGTCTGGTGGCATGCTGATACTTCCCCGTCTCCAAGGAGAGGGTAGCAGCTGTCTTGCTGCTTCAACCTCCAGCTCCTGAGTTGATTCACACAGTGTCTGAAAAAAATAAAGCTACAACACAGTGGGTCTGAGCTGGGAGACAGGCAGAGCATCTTATGCAAGCGTCATTACACCATTCTACACGCAAAACATCCTGCACCAACCTCTCTGTCCCTGCACGACTCAAGTGTTTCCTCCCGGCAAGCTCCAGTTGAACCTTCTGTTTTTACTAACACCTCTTTTTTAATTAAAAAAAAATAAATAAATTACTTGAGTATTGATGTTTTCATGGAGCACTGGAAGATACACGGCAAAGGAAGAGCTTCTTCTGAGAAACACTCTGCCAGTCTTCCTGCTCCAGCATGCTCCTGTTGTCTTCTCAATACAAGTGCAGGGCATGGAAAGGGTCCCTCTCAGGGGCACTGGCCATCTTGCCTTGGCTGTGTTAGACTCCAGTGTATTCACACAGCTCCTCGCAGGATCTGGTGACAGTTCTGTATTGAATGGGCAGCCTTCAAGATGAAGTTAGGCCAGCTAGTGTTCCCTTACAGTATTCAACCCTCTGTGAAGCTCTGCCTTTTGGCACTCTCTGTCAGGCCTGGCAGCTCACCTGTGCCTCACATTCCTTGCCTTCCTCCCAGCAGCACAGGAAGGGGAACTCACCGCACCACTGCCTCAGCCCTGCTCTGTGTGTCTTAATGCTGGCAGCCACACCTCCCAGTTCATAGGAGAGCAGCTCCCAGAGGAGGCAGGAAATTGAGACCGACCCCCTGGTAAGTGTCCACTGAGTGCAAGTCTGGTCTATACTTTTGAAATATGCACATGACTCCATGTAAGAACTCGCTGATGGCACAGTGACCCTCACCACAGCCCTGCCTGCACAAGGGCTGAGGCCTTTCTCAGCTTCCAGCTTCTGGCACTTAACGTGACTTTCTTCCATGTTCAGACCCAACAGAACAGACCCAACAAAAGTCATCCAAACTGTTTTGATTTGAAAAACACAAGTGGGATGAAATCACCTGCAATCTCATAAAGGTGTGTTTCAAGTGCTGAGGACAAGCCAAAATGTCTTTTTTTCTTATTGCAAATGATTCAAAGCAAACAGAGGAAGTCACGTCTGGCACTGAGGTAAGACATCAGATCTACTTTATATGATTTCCTGCAATGCTGACATTACACTGGGAAGCTCAGCTCTGTGCAGAGGAGGAGAACTTCTGCAGTGATGGCAGCCACGTGTAACACACATCCTCAAGTTTGCTTTTCACAACCAGTAAAAACTACATTTTCTTCCATTTGGCATTTCTCCCACCTTCCTGGAAATGGCATGGTTAAACAGTCGGGTTTTATTCCAAAAAGTTGTGATTTGAAATAAACACGCAGTTTCTTTAAGAAATGAGAACTGAATCCCAATTTCAGTGATCACACAACTGCTAGAGGAACAGCACTCAGCACTCAGGCCAGGCAGACAGACAAATAGAACAGTGGCAGCTGGACAGTCACATCCAGACACTGCCTGTTCCTGCCTGGTGCCTGAAAGGGATTGATGATCTTCTGTGGTGAAACACTAATGCTCATCTCCTCCCATCGCCACAGATATGCAGACATTGCCTATTCAAACACAGGAGCTGCCAAGGAAGGGAGTGAATGAGGAGGATACGCAGCAGCACCTGCTCCTGTGACAGAAGAGGACAGCTCAGAAAGACACTGACTCCTGATCTGACTTTTTATTCCACCACCCATGTAGATTACAGCCCAAAGCCATCACAGCTTACTGCGAATTTGAACTCCCTTTGGGTCATTTCCCCTTTATGTGCACTGCTACTGAATTTAACAGCTGCAAATCAGACAGGGGAAAAGGGGGTTGAGATCTATGACTGCTTCCTCTGGCCTCCACCTGCAGTTCTGGCATACATGCAAAGTGCATCCAGATCATACTCTCCTCACTGTAGATCGGGACCACACCTGTGTGAAAAATGTATTTACTTGACTTCTACCAAGGACAAAGTTCCTCTGTAAGACACTCTGAAAGGGGTAAATGCTACCTCCCTATGCAGATTAGCAGCCTGAGCTCTGTTTCCTAATTATGTCTGACCTGGAGGACATCAAGACAAGCTATCCAGACCTCTTTTTCAACAAAGCAGGAGAACCATTAGCTACTGCAGATAAACTCTTCAGTGTAAACACTGTCCTTCTGGACATGTCTTTGTTAGGATTAGCACAACAGGGCCCCCTGACAAGCATCCCAAGAAAAAAAACAAAAGGAAGTATTTGCAGTATTGAGGAGGCCTGTACAAACAGACAGTGCAAATGAACAAGAGCCCATGTTGCCTTTCAACCCTCTTACTTACTGGGTAGTGCTAGGGTTTGCCCATCCTTCTCCCACATGTGCGCCCAGAGACACTTCTGCCCTGAGCATTACACCCTTCAGCACTTACTGATGACAAAAGAAGGTGCAGTTTACACTTACTTTTACAGCTCCATTAAAAGGTGACCTGCAAATAAAAAAAATCAAGCACATTTAGTATTATGTGCTGAATGCCCCCAAATAAACAGGATTAAATGAGCATTCAGTCCTCATGTAAAATTTAGGTGAAAAAACTGGCACTGAATGTGTACTTTGATTTTATGCTCATGAAATAGAGTCCTTGCTAACAGCAATGTTCTCAGCAGTTCCTCACAACTACTGGCTCCATATTTCTGCCTCTTGCTGCTTGCAGACAGCACATTGGGATGGAGGTGTGGCAGAAATATTATTCCTTTGAATGGCATATTTCTGAAACTGGTACAAGAAAGCTGGCAAAGCGAGGGGACAGCAGGCAGGCCCCACATTCCCTGCTTTCTCTCTCCTCACCCTGCTCAGGCACCAAAGCCTGTGCTTTCCAAATGCACTGGCCTGACACTGGGCTATACCCCGTGTGGAGGCACTGGGGGATCAGACATATTTGAAGACGAGGTTTTGAGATCTGGTACAAATAGTAGCAGTGTATTGCACAGCTACAGGGTAGAGCTTTCTCCTGTAAAATAATGAACATGATAGCTATTTTCCACTTGCAGTCACCATGCTGGTTTCCCCTCTTTTTTCTGTGTTTGGCTCTGCTTAACTGCCTTCCCTCCCTCAGACTCAGCTCAGGAAAGTGTTTCTGCAGGTGCTTAAAGCCCAGTGACTTCAATGGGAGACAAGCACATGCTTCAGTACTTTACTGGCTGGGGTGTTCAAATAAATGTGTACTTTTCCCATCAGTGCTCTCTCATACAAAATTTTGTACGTTTATTATCAATTACCTTGTATAAAGTGATGAAAAATTAGCCTGTAAGTGATTTGATTACTTTACAGCTACTTGCATTATTCTGATTTTAAAACATATGGACATGTAAAAGAAGATTAAGGGTTTTCCTGTCCTGGTATTCTTACACCACTCCCCTGGCACACGGGAGGAGGCTGTTAAGCATCGTGCTGCAGTTCTCAAACAACCTTGCTCTCTCCCCAGATCTTATTTGCTATTTCTCTGAAGTGAGGCTTCGCAAAGAACTACCTTAACCTGCAGAATTACACTGCAGAGGTTTTCAGAAAGTTGTTCAAATAAGATCTAGCACCTAATTTCAAATCTCTTAAGTAAACAGAAGCTTTGGTGACCAACATTCATCAAAATACAGTCTGGTACATGCTTACTGTTTGTTGGTTTCTTTAATTTGGCTTTTTTATTCCTCATTCTTTTGTGAAACGTGATACTGCTTCATAGGTGTCCAAACTGTTAATTTAAATCCTCAACATTTTCCTACAACTAAAATTCTACCATAAAGTCTTCAAAGATACTGTTTTGTAAATACAAGAGTTAAAACAACTAGAGGTGTGCACACTCTCTACAACTGAATGTATAATTACAGGCAAACTGATTGACATTAACTAGAAACATCAGTTAAACTAAGAAACAAAACAAATGAATTATACCAATTCCTGCAAACAACAATTCTTTAATTTTTAGTAGACTGATAAAGACATCTGCAATGGTTAAGAAAAAAATTAAAAATAACTATAATGTCAAGCAGGAGGCTGCTTAAATTAAAAGTGCTGGTGAACTAAGAAAAGGGAGTAGGTTATGCCAAATTCTCACATTTTAGAAGAGGCAGATGCTGGAGCTGAACTGAAAGCACTGAACAAAAGCTGCTTGGTTCATCATTTCTCCTTACCATTCTCCCTGAATAAACCCACCTACCCGATGTCTTTTTGCTTTCAGCTAAATGCACTACTGATATGAAAGGCAGGTTTCCTCTTGCCTTGCCTGGGAAAAAGCACGCCAGAGAACAGTGTGCAGGTATGGTCATGCCCCATGAGCAGGCACAGTGGTGTCATGCAGTGCTGCAGCCAGAGCATGACTGACCACCGACAAAACAGAGAGAACCAGCCAGGGGGGAAAAAAAAGCATAGTGTCTAAACCACAAAATAAACAACAGAATAAAAACCCCAAATAACACTTTTGATTCATTTCATGTTGTCTGTAATAACAGTGGACATCATACTTTAGAAAAACATGCCATACCAGGAGCTTTCTATAAAGTAACACTGGCAGGGTTTTTTGTTGTCTGTCTGCTCTGGCATCCTCCAAGCAGTCCTTCTGCTAATATTTCAGCATACAATTAAAAGAGGCTAATTGTGTACAGAGAGAACTGTGCATGAAACAGCAGTGCAGGGTCTGGCTGAGCCTCGGTCCCTCAGCACATAACTTCAAGAAGTGCTCACACAAGCCAGGGAAAAGAGCAGAATCACAGAACCACAGTAGAAACTACATCAGACTACTTGCTTAAGAGCTGCAACAGGCAGAAGTAACACTTAAATGCAAACCCACTCTTAAAAAACTAGAAGCATGATTGAAAAGGAAAAAAAATAGAGACATACACACTGAAAGATTTAAATATTTTTAATTACTCTATTGATTTACATTAATTTCATCTATTTTCAAACTAACTCTCAGCTGTTAGACTACCAGGCAACGCCATCTAGTGGTGCTAGTCGAAAAAAAATCATGCTCCATTCTTTGTTGAAAAGGTTCACTCTTGCAAAATTCATGTTAGTGGAACTATGGTACCAAGAGGTGAAAATTTTTCAGTACCTATGAGCATTTTCAAACTTGCGGCATTAACTTAGCAAGAATGTCTCAGCCATTTTAGTTACCCTGAAGTAATTTACAGAACTGACAACACAGAAAGTGAGTTGGGTTAATCACATCAGAATTTAAACATGCACACCATGTAGCGTAATAAATGACCTTCCAGATTTGGAAAGACCTAGAGGTAGTATTTGTATGATAAAATAATTTACCTAATATTTGAAGATTCCTGTTTGTGTGTGTAAAATACCTGATTGAAAAATGTTACCCCAGCCTTACAATTTCAAAGTCTTAGAAACCCTGTGAGGGTTTAAACTTTCTTCTTTGAGAAGTGGAAGCAGTCAGTCATCTGCTGGCAATAGCTGTGAGCTGTAATTAGCTTCTGGTGGAAATTGCCAGCAGATGCAACTAAAAGTTTAAGTCAATTGGCTCTGCTTCCTCCTTACAAGAGAATTGGCATTTCAGGGCCGCATTCCAGCGTGATGGATCTAAGAAACCAAAGCCAATTTGATAAGAAAGGGAAGTGTCCCTTTTCCTGGCCTGCTTTAACCCTGAACATGTTGTATGTTCTTGCAGAGGCTGTATAATTTTTTCTTTTCTTTTCTTTTTTTCTTTTTTTTTTAATCCCCCAAGAAAGGACTATGATTCTACAACAAATATTCCATTGAAAAAAGGCCAGTGTTCAGCCCCAATTATTCAAATCACAGCTGTGGAGACGGGAGAGGGAGAAGATGCAAAAAGTCAGAAATGGTGAACGAAGGCAGCACGTGAAACAGGACTGGCAATAGGATGCACAGCGAGCTCAGGTGCATGAAAAGCCAAGCAAAACCCTGAAGCACCTGCAAGGTCCTGCAGGTGGTCCATACTCACTCTGAACACCATCGGCCTGTGACAGTTCTGCACTCTGGGTGCACCACACTGCACCTTTCAATAGTTCCACAGCAAATGTGGCATGGGTATTTGCTCTCACCCTGCTCTGCTGCACACCCTACTTTCCACCAGTTTTCTGCATCTGACCAATATTTCATTATTTCAACATTCAAGGGCTTGATCGGCCTGTAGTGGTGTATGGGCTGTGCATTCTTGTGACCTGTCCTGATCATGTCCTCCTTCATTGTCTTTGTCAAGTAAATAGTGAATGTTCAGCCATGATGAGTAAGTGGCATCATTGCTTTGCCAGCTGGGCTTTGTATAAGCCTTGTTGGGATTTAACCTCCTTGTATCTAACTCTCAAGAATATTTGAAGACCTCAAATAGTAAAGAAGCTTCACTTCCCCAAGGCCACCATTAATTTGCAATGAGCACATCTAAGTGAATGTTTTTCAATGAGATGGTATCTATTAACTGAGTGTTGTAACTACTCTTCAGAAATAACAACTTCTTAACAAATCATGTGAACATCTACATCCGGGGACACCTGAAGCCTCCATGTCAACAGCACACATGCAGCCCTGCCTTATCGAGCCAGGCAGCACAAAGAGAGGAAGGGTTTCTGGCAGGCTGCCTTTCAGCACCCACTTTATCTGAATACTACAAAACTTAGTTGAAGATGTCTTCAGGTCACCAGAAAATAAAGTGATTTGAGATATGTAAGAAACTCACATGCAAAACATACTAAATACACCACTTACACAAAAGCTTAATGGAACAATGAAGAGTTTAGTCAAGCACAAATTCAAGCACAGTGGCCTTTTTTTTGACACTAGATAGACTGGTCACATTGTAAATTACTGGAATCGTGCAGATCTTGCTACAACAAAGTGCTACTAGTGACTGTTTTGATGCATTTCCTGAAGAGACATGCAGTGACAGCACAGCAGAACTGCCACAACCACTCTCACTCCAGCTGCCCCATATTTGTAAAACTCTCTCCTAAATATTTTTTAATACTCACTTTGTAACCCTACTTTAACAGGTCAGCTTCTCAAAAAGATACGTTAAAGGGTGTCATTTACCACAATTTTTCTAGCAGATTAACTAGAAAAAACATATATCAACATGCTTGAGTATATTATTCTCACACAGTATTGGATTTTTCAGAAAGTAGGTTTAAGAGCACTCTTAATGATTTTATTTCCTTTAAAAAAAGCCTGTTTTAACATCAAACTTCTTCCAGCATGCTAGATGGCTTTATCTAGATGGGATCCTTTCCTCTCCAATTAAGAAGAAAAAAATCCTGTAGATCTAATCCTGCCTACAGGATAACTTGTTCTTTCTCCTTTTTTAAAGCTAACCCTTACTACTTAATTATAAATTTAGTGTTCTGCACAAAAATGTGATCTTTCTTAAGATCTCTTCTGTTCTGTCTTCCTCTGAACTGCAAAGCTGTTTCCCAAGACTTTTATCGTGTCTTTCTTGTTAAACAGTTATTCTTGCTATTAAACAAGCAATAGAACAAATCCTGATTTCCTCTTTAAGTAGTGGAAAACCAAAGTTTCTGCCAAAAATTCTACATAGCCAAGACTGTTAGCTAACGTACCTTCATTGCTCTTAAGGCTAAAGCAGTTTGCACCACACAGGAATCTCATCCAGGAGCTGAAACTCTCTAAGATATAAGCTCTTCAGAGAGAAAGTCAACAAGATATTGTGGATGCCGTGACAAGATATTGATATCTGTACAAAGAGAAGCAGGTAAATATTGGACTCATACTTGGCCCAAGGATTCCCTGCACACTTAGACTCTGTGAGTGCTTAGCCCTAATATCCTGGTTTCACACCTGGCTCCATCCCCCAGGTCGTGTGGGTGGCAGGACACAGATCAGTAGTCCGGCTCTGCCTTAGGTCTTTCCTAATGGAAAGCAGGCGGCTGTCAAACCCAATGTGCTGTGTACAGCACCTGCATCATTCTCTGCCTCTCTGAGACACCATTCACTCAAAACCTAACATCATCTTCACCCAAAGTATCTATTTGGGCAGAAATACAGCTCACAGGCTTTGCTATTCCCGTTGAGATCTCAGCTCAGTTTCTGTATGCTTGCTCTTTTCCAAAGGCAGAACAAAGAGACTATTTGGCTTTAAAAATGTCTTGGAAACTACAAATGAAAAATTGCATGACAAGTGTACAGCTTTAATTACATCTCTCAAGGGACGAGATAGCATTTTTGCATCCCCATCTTGTCTTCTCTCTGCCCTGGAAATTCGTAAAATGATCGGAGCTACCAATGTTTGTATTTGTAGGGGGAAAAATGACCTACATTACATCCCTAGCAGATCATGTAAATAACAGGACATAAAGTCTCACAGAATTAGTTTACATTTGAAACATTTTCAAAATATTGTTTTAGCTGGGTATAATAGACCACCATAAGATGTGACACACAGCAAACACAGGGCTGCAATTAAACAGCTGGCAAATGGCCAGAAAGAGATAAAGGCCCAGGCTGTCACTTGCTAGACAATATATATGGCTATTTTGGCAGCCAAAATGAATGTGATAATTGAGGCATGACACATTAAAAAGGCACACAATTTCCAAGGAAAGAGTTCCTGAACACTAAACAGAGAGCATCTATAGTGTGCTTACAGCGAACCAAGGTTTATGAGTAATAACAAGATGGGACTGATGACAAGTCAGCAGTGCCAAGCCAACCTTGTTTCCTGCACTGCACCACTGTATGCAGTTATATACCACCAGACACAAAATACAGGAGTGAAGCCCACGGTGGCCATCAGAAACAAAGGGAAACTGAAGAGTGTGTGGCACTGACTTGAACTGTTTCTCTGCACATTTTGCATATTAATATGGATTTTATACAGTAGCATTTTATCTCCAGAAGTCACTGCACTCGATTTGACTTGCAACATCCAGAAAAGGCCCAGTCTATATAATTCAGTCTTGAAATAAAAATATACGGTAATACATGAAGAGTAAATAACTCTTCAAAATCATACTTTTGCTATAAGGAAAAATGACTGTTTTGTTTAAGACACAAAGAACCTTAACACTGACAACAACAGCTGTTTGAAGACAAAGTCCAGGAGCTTTTCTAGCGTTTCACTGCATGTTTTATTAAATAACCTAAGGACACAACAAACGAACAAATGTAGCAAATGAAGACACGGTTTTAAGTTAACACCCAACAGCTATATAAAGCCTCCTGTAAATGCGCTCCATCAAATTAACATGCTGACATCTATTGCATTTCCTTCTTGAGTAAGGGACTTGAAAGCCTATACACTGTCAGCCTCCAGTCCATTCATTCACTAACCTCCCACAAAGTGTAGGTGCTTCACAATCTAAAATTGTGCTTATATAAAAGAAGGCTAAATTTAGGCTCTGTTATAGGAAAATCCCTATGAAGAGTTTATGTCCTAATCTTAGTCTAAGCTTAACCACATTAAAGATGTATTCAAATGAAGAAATTGCATGTGTAGCTTCTCCAATCAAAGGCTGCAGTGCATCAAGAGAGCTTACAAAAAGTGTAACAACCCACTTGTAGATCCACTTGCACCAATTCTAGTGATATCTAGAATTGCACAGCTCTCCATAATATCAATACCAATGAACCAGAACCGACTCGAGGGATACTGGCAAAACTTTTGTAAATGATCCCCTGTACTAAGCATCAAAGAAACAGAGGAAAAACTTTTGAGACATCAAGACAGGGTCCCTTCAATATAAATTAATTTCTTTTCTCAAACAAAAATATCAAAGTGCTCTAAACCATGCAGATTTCCCCTCCCTTCCCTCTCCCTTCGTAGGGAGAACAAACTCCCTACCCACCTCAAACAACCAACACAGACTTCAAATACAACAACCACAGCAAACTGGCATTGCCATACTGGGCCAAAATGAAGAATCAGCATCAATACTTGACTTCGTACTAAACCCAGTACAACTGCAATAATTACATAATCTACTTTTACAAAATTATCTTTAATGGCTGTGATACTAACTTCATTAAGTGTCTGTAAAGGAAATGGAAAGGCTTAAAGATGAGGTCAGAACATGCACTTTTGGCTGCTTCGAAAGGAGATGCATCAAATATGTTATTCATGTCTAAGGAACAGCAAACTCTTGAGGGTAGCTGTTATGCAGCCCCCAAAAGAAAAATAAAACCATGACACACATTTTTCTGATCCACAAATTAGAAGCAGCATAAGGGGACAATTGCAAGAATAAATTAGTCGACCCTTGTCTGAAAATTTCATACTATTGCATGCATAAATGGAATAATATATTAGTGAAATATATTAAAGATGTATAGTCTTGAATTTTTTTTGTCCCCAATAGTGCAGCAGACACACAGGCACATTATTCCAAAGGCTCTGTCAAGTGGCAGCTGAAACAGGGCCAATTCACGTTCCTTTCAGAAAAGCATTTAAATACACACGGTTTCCTGGAAAAGGTGAGAAAGGTGTGCTTTCTCTCACTCAGGGCCACAAAGCAGAAAGGCAGTATTTAAAAATGTTGAAACAAAAGAGGAATGAAGAGAAGTACGTCCCAGTTAATTGACATATCTCATACATTTGCCCCTTGCCCAAATATCCTATGAAATCACAGTAAAACCAGGGTTTTCTTCACAGATCTTGTATATGGCCTGATTATGAACAGACAGTTACGAAAAGAGTTTCATGGAATTAAACTGCAATCAAAAAGTAAATTTTCATATAGGTTAGGAGAAAGTAGGATGGAAAATGGTTTAGGACAAGAAACAAAAACACTTAAGTAGCTTTGCAGTATGAGAACAGTTGAGGACTGTGAATAAAACTGTGTCAGGCAGAAAAGGAAAGACTGAGTAACACAGGTGAAGAGGAATACTACAAGTAGGTAGTTTATTTACACCGACCAGGGAATCAGGGAGTGTTTCTCATTATGGCTACGTTAACTCCAATCAACCTTTGGCCACTAGTAATCAGTGGTAATTGCAAAAGAAAATTTGGAAATACAAGGAATTATAGGCAAAGTTTTTAATCTTCTGCTGCATAGAGTACTAGCTGTTAAAAAGGTGTGTCCCAGTATAATGCAAAGCACTAATCCTCTCCAAAAAGCAGAATAGCCTGGAGCAGATAATAACATTCTCTGCAAAGTAAATCCTCTCTTTATTTATACTCTGGCACAGTTTCCAAGTGTTTACATTTATTCAGTAAGCCAAAAAATTACTCAGACTTATTTTTTCTTTATATTTAACATACAGAGGAACAGCAAAGCTCTGAACACCTGGACCATAATTAAATCTATAATTCACCCAGCACCATGAAGACTAATACACAAATTAACTCTACCTGCCAGAAGAATTAATAATACCAGGAACAACTTACTGCAGATTCCAAAAATGAGAACAGAGAGGTTTTATAGAAAAGCTTCTGTCTTTCAAACTTCCCTTAGGAAAATCTTTTTCCCCAAATTTCTATTCCAGTGGTGATCCAGACTCCAACACTAAAACTTTAGAGGCTAGAAAAAAAAAATCAGAGAAACTACTGACTCACAGATCGAGAGGCACAGCGCCCATTAGCACCACCAGTGGAGCCACGCCACAAGCAGAGCATGGCTGCACCATCAGCACACGGGGCCCAACACTGCTCGTCGCCAGGAGAAAGAGGTGCCCTGGCTTAGTGCTGCTCTGCTGGCTCTGGAGCAGAGACGGGGTGCCCCAGGAACACGCTGGTTCCTAACGGAGGTTTCAGCCTCTTAGGACCATGTGCAGCTGATGCGATTTCAAACAGCACCCAAGGTACTGCAGTTTATCCACTCACCCTAAAACAGAAGAGCACAATGGGGTGTTTCTCTGTCCTGCTCTGCACACAAACTGGATAAAAGCTAGGGTCTGGCTCGCACCTAGCTAAGAGACTGTAGTTACACACTCCAGCAGTGCCAGGATGACTCACGGTGCTTTGCACTCTGCCAGATGACTTTGAAGGGAACAGAGATGTTGCATATGGAAAGCACAAGCAGATGTAGCACAGCATCTCTCCGACGCTCTTGTCAAGTGTTCATTGCTTATGGCATCCACTGCGACGCTAACCAGAACTGACCCCTCAGTTTGTGATCAGTGACCAACTTCAGAAAAAGATCAACAGAATTACTTTTAGAAATAACATTCAGTGCACTGCATGGACTGCTCACTGCACAATTTAGTGTTGCTTTTTTTTTTCCTTCAGGCTTCTAAAGCCAATGGCTCTTTCAAAGTTAACAAACATGGAACTCTTCTGGGCATAAATGGATTTGGACTAAGACCTGGGGCAATACAGTCTCTCATAATCACCTGTTCTTCACACAATTTCAAGAAGCAGAAAAACAAAGTGATATTTCTATTGGTGCAGCAGTATTTTTTCAAACAGCACTCTTATCTTCCCACCTCCCAAAACCAGCTGCTACCACACCAGTGGGCACATGTCATCTTTACTGGAAAGCTGCCCAGCCCGGATGCATGATTTTAGAGGGGAGGTATCCAGCTTATCTCAAGTGCAGGGAGAGGTGTGTTCACTGTCATTCCTATCTCCTTATTCCTATGTTTGAAAACAAAAAGAGAGTGCAAGCACAGCTGAGTCGGACAATCCAGATAAGAGATTTTATTTATATTTATTTTTCCAAGGTCAGAATCTGAATACAGGAGTAAAGAAAAATTAAGCACACCAACTTGCATTTGTCAGAAAACAAAGCAGAGTTACCAAAATCTCTCTTACAGTACTGCCTGAATGAAAAGTAGGCAGTAGCCATCTACAGCACAAATATCAAGCACTGCCTGCAGAGAAATTCAGAGGCAATGCAAACAGCCTAAATAGCATCCAGAAGGATGAAAAGTCATTTATCTGAGTAGTACAGCTCACATCTCTCTCTACTTCCTCCATCCCTGACCCCAACCTTCTCTAATTTCTAGTAAGGCACACTGGTCATCGTATGGGAATTTTGCCCAGAATGCCCTTTATATCTGGGAGAACCACACAGTGCTCAGCCTATAATAGCTGTTTCAGTATCGACAGCCGCTACTGTTAGCTTGCCTTCTAAATGATAAGAAATTATTTTGGTTCTTCTATTCCTAAAACAAAAAGAAACCTAGCAGGTTTAACAGAAGACAAAGACTTTAAATAATGCTAGTCTGCAGTATTACCATGAAAAATAAGCCAAACAAAACACTTGAAAGTAAAATGCTTTCACTGCATTTGTTTTCAGATAATCTTGAAAGCAAGTGACTTCATATATGGATCTATTCGAGGTTTGTTACTCTGTATTATCAAATAAATCACTGCTCTGTTTTGATGATGTCCCTTTCACTTCAGAAATTTGTTTCTTTTTAAAAAAACTAAGTTGTGGTGTGTTTGCTTTGATATAAGTAAGTACACTACCTAGAATTCTGGCTTTCAATAACTTACAAAAAAAAAAAAAGGAAGAAGCAGCAAAACAAACTCAAAATACAAGGCTGCCAGGTTGCTACTGTAACTCTTCACACTACCCCAGCAATCCAAGACTCTGTGGAGGAAGGGGAATGTGGAGCTGGCACTACCTGCCTATATAAAATTTGTATCGGTATCATACAAAATCTCTGTCCCAGACAAGAAACACTTTTGCAGCTATTGACTGTGCTTCAAATAGTTTATCATGTGAAGATCACCCTCTCAGATTTGAGTAATGTTTAATCACACTTGTAGAATTTTAGGTTGTATAGTATTTCTACCTTTAGGATAAGAATGTTACATCACTCAAGCTATGTTTAATATGTAGTAGGTTGTGCCGTGCAACTTAGATCCCTTAGCTTTGCTTCCATGTGAATATTGTCTTTCTTACAGTGTTCAGTTCAACTTGATTTTAGTCTCTTAAGACCTCTCTTTGTGTCAGCTTTATAGAATCAAACCAAAACTCATTTTTTTCTTCCAAGTTTCTGAAGTCCAAAACTCTAAACAGAAAACCAGGTATGTGCGTAAGGGTGTTGGTTTTCTGGGCCCTCAAGGTGTCTGTAGAGGGAATGTTGCTAAATCTGTAATGTCCAACTACGGCTTCTGCCATTGATATTAACCGAGTAGATACAGGTGTCTATGAACAAGTTAGGACAAGCACTGATGCGCAATGACAACACAGAGCTCTGTGCCAACTAATCATCCCTGCACCACTTCACTTGTCCCTTGAATCCTCCAGCCTGGATGAAGTCTTTGATGCTAGGATAGCAGGGGGAAGCACAAACACCAGAGAAGGTATTAGCAAACCCCAGGCAGTGACTACATGGAAGGCAAGTCCTTTGTTTGTCAGGAAAGGTGTATGTGGGGAGGAATCTGCCCATTGTCTGCCACAATAGCAGCGGCGTCACAGCAAGAACCAGCATCAGCTGAATACATCTCCTACTGCATAGCTACTGATCTATTGTAACGCTTTCCCCACCCCCCAAAACTCACTCTGCTCAAAGCATTCACAGCACAAATGCTTTACTAAAATTGCAAACAAACATAGCTTTCTGCTGCTAACCTTTCCTTTCAGAAAGGAAAACACCCATGTTTCCATTTGTCCAATGACATCTGACCAGCTGATGCTCTACTGATCTACTCTGTCTTCAGTATTTTGGTGATTTCCATGTCTAGGCTTCAGAGTGAAGTGATAACCTGAGTTCAAACCTAAGCCACCTCACTGCAGCTTTAAGCTCAATGAACTGAGCCAGCATTAATTGAGAACCCTTGGCTTTCTGCAGCACCCTGTATGGCTAATCCAGTCATAGCGTGGCCAGAGTGCCGGGCATAGCTACCTTTGCTCACGCTATGTAAATCAAGCTTCCACAAGGGAGGCTGGCTTTGCACTGAATGAGTACCTTAATTTGCTTAGTGATTTCCAGCCCTGCCACTGAAGCTACATGAAGGGTTTCTGGCAATGGAGGAACTCACCTCCAAGAAAATTCGTTGTGAATCCCTGAGGCTGGCCTTTAGCTTTGCCGTCTGTTCTCTGACTTTGTTGGCTACCTTCCCAGCGCCTGCACCCTTCTGCATGCCTCAGAGAGGAACTACTCAAGTTTATAGCAGCATTAACTCATCAGCTGGAAACCTGCCAGGCTGCTTACATTTTCACTACAATCGTCTTGAGCCCTGATTCCAGAGGGTGCTTCAAGACAAGATCCACGGTCACAGACAGTACGCCATACAACTGTTTTCTGACATGCTCGGATCCAGTTGGGGTGCTGTGCACAGATGCATTAGTGCTTGCTTATCTACTCCTAACTGCCTCTGTGAAAAAAAAAAATGCCCCTTGCTTTTGTTTGTGTTGGAGGTACTTGTGTCTGTGGAACAAACAGAGATTCCAAGTACAAAGCACACAAAATATCAAAAAACAAGATCTACTGCACAACCAGTGCTATTTGTTTCTCACAACGGTGATCCACCTCTGGAGAACTGATGACATGTGCCTAGTTTATTTCTAGTTAGCAGAAGGTGACAACCTTGTGCAATGAAAGTAGGATTGGACACAAAATTAAACCAAAGTCAAAAGGGGGAGGTGGGGAGGGCGTGAGCCGAAAAAATCACAAAATATTTGCTTTTTTTGGCTGATAACAGGACAAAATCCGTGCACTTCCAGTGACTTTTCTAATAATTACTGTTGCTGCTTGGAATCATAGCACCTGTATATTTTCCAGGATGATTACACTACAAAACCCTGACTGAAATACAGTTTTCAAATCAAGACAAAATCTCTTCCCCATGAGCTTTCCTTTAATATTATTATTTAAATCCAGTATTAACCCTAGTTTGGTCAAACTGGTCTTTAAGAGGTCACTAAGTCCATTTCCCGCTTAAAGGCAGAATCAACTGTATCTAAACTGCTCCTGTCAGTCCCTTGTTTCTTAAAAACCTCTGGCAATGCAGATCCACTGCCTGCTTTTGCATACTATCTTTACAGCCAGGTATTCCTACTTTGATATTAGGTCCTCATCATGGCAACTTAAGTTGCTTTCCGTAACTATCAACTCTGGACTAGAAACACTTGCCTTATTTCCTTTGCAGCATCTTTCTTCTTTATCCAAAGATCTTTTTCTTTCTTTCCTCCTTCCTTCCAAGCACACGATCCTCAGAGTGGCTACACCTATTGTGAAGAACTGCTCCTCATCCAGTCTTTTTTTCCCCATGGATTTATGCAGTTGATTAAGTCTACTGAAGTGCTGTACCTTGCAGTTCTCATTATTAAATCACATGGTATTTTTAAGGTCACTTCCTGTATTTGCCCCATTCACTTAGCATTCTAGTCCTGTCCTCCAATGCGCCTACAACCCCTTCCTTCCCACTGTTAATTCCAAACACAGTATCTATATGCTCTAGGCCAGTGTCCTCGTCAACAAGGAAAGCATCAATTACTAAGGACTGTCAGATGGTCCTCTACAGACCCTCTTTACAGATTCTTCCAACCTGAAGGTGACTCACTGGTAACTACAGGTCACCTTGGTGTTTCATCAAAAAAATCTTACCCCTCATTTGTTTCTGAAAGTGATGCTTACAATGGTCATTTAATCATTGCCACCTAAATCTGTATCTGAGTTCCTAAAAGGTCTGGCCAGTCTGTTTTACAGTAAGCGCTATAAAATTAACAACTGCTTCAGCCACAGTTCTGAACTAGGTAACAGTATAGTGCACTCTCTGCACACGGAAAATTAATCCAAATTAATGCAAGCGGGCTAGGGCTCATTTATCACCAGCAGTTACTGGCTCAAAGTAAGGTATCAATGCAAAGTACCAGCACAGTCCCTGGATAGCTTCATGGTACACATGCTCCTGTCCAAGATGGCAGCTGCACAGCCTTGATCCTGCCTACCCAGCCCTGAACTCACAAAATATGCTTAAGCTATCTTTCATGACTTGTGTATTACCTGTCTCGAAATGTTCCACATCTACGCAAACCTGAGTTACACCAGCTCCAGGAAATCTCCACACACCAGTTTTACAGGAAGTAGGCAATTTTACATAATGAATTTCATGTAGTTTAGCTGATTCTCTTGTATTTGCACTTTGTTAAATCGAATTTGATGTAGGTGTCCGAAGTCTGTAATAGTAAAGAAACTGATACACAGAAATAAGTCAATCTGAGGGGGAAGCATTCAGTGCTAGGACCTTGTCACACACACTGTTTATCACAAACTAAATATGACAGGCTGGCAACGGTGAGTGATGCACAGTTTGAGTGCAAAAGGAAAAAAAAATAATATATACATGGCGTATTTTAGTCAGTTTTATCACAGAGTCTGAAGGGCCTTTGCACAGTTATACAAATGGATATTCAAAAAGCAGATTTGTCCTTAAGTCTAGGGACACATTACTTGGCATTTTATACAAATTTTTGCACAACAATGCTTAAAGAATTGTTTACAAAACTGGTCTGTCAGGCTTTTCTATTGTTTCCAGATAAAACTTAAGACATAATCAGCATCAGTTTTTTAACACCACCAGTAGCTGAATGAAAAGTGTTTGAACTATTTCTGCAACTGTAAAGTAGATAGACAACCATCCTTTTTTTTTTTTTCATTTTGACAGTAGTGCTAATGAAAACTAGTGAAATATCTATATAATCTTTGGACAAACACACAGACATGTAAGAGCATGTAGACAACACTGTGGACACTGCTCACACAAGTGTCAAACCTGCAGATCTGCAGGCATGAAAACTTACTCCCAGGAGTAGATATGTTGATTTGTGTTGCATAACCCTGTCATAATTATGCCACTGAGAATACTTGCATGAGAAATTCACTGTGTGGAGGCTGGTAAAAAACCCTTGGCTTATAGCTTGCAAGAGGTCAACACTAGCATAGGGGAAAAAAACTCCAAAACCTGAGGTATTTTGAGTTAGTAGATCTGTCACCTAGTGAAAAGAAAGTAATTTAAATATTCTCACAATTCAAAATATTCATAAGTTACACAATCTTTCACTATTGCATTTTTTTAATAAAGGCAGATTAAATAACAGTGCACTCTAGCTCTACTTAACATCTGAATGTTTTACTGAAATGCCTTTCTAAATTTGCATCATCCTTCCTCCTTAAGCAGTTTCACTGACTACTGGCAAATAAGGTAAAAGCCACTCTGCACACACAAAAAAGGTTGTTACTACAACTGGACAGAAATACAAAAATACCAGACTTCTGATTGCTGTGCTAAATTATGCCACTTTTTCCTACTCTGACCTGGACTATAACCTTTTGGTAAGAAAGAGGGAGGGAAGAACGAGAAAGGAAGAAAATGCTTAGGAGAAATAATTCTAAATAAATCAGGGCTATCACCTGATAAACCTATGTTTAAATCACTCTGAACTACTGACTTACGTTCAGCAACTAAAAGTGAAGGGATTACTTTAGAAGGAACCACAGGACTATGTTCAGAGATGGACAACACTAAAAAGCAGAATTTCAATATGCATTTGAGAGTTAGTTCAAACACGTTCTTATGAGAGCCGTAAACCCTCTTCATGAAATTTTTTTAACTGCAAACTTCTGTATAGGGAAGGAAGTGTTAGAAATAATCGTGTGGGTTTGTGTTCTCAGAACCATTCTGCAAACTTCAGCTTTCTTTCCTTGTAGAATGCATTTATTGCACTCAGTGGTGACAAAGTGCTGGGCAGGGAGAGACAATAAAAAGCATAATGTAAGAGTCAGAAAATACATTATCAAGTAGAGCTTGGGTGATTTTTTTAAAAATTTTGCTCATTCAGCTTCAGCACAAGCATTTTTGCACATACTCCTAACATAACTATCTCTTACATACCTTAATCAACCATTAGCTGGGTTCACAGTTGGGTTTTCATTGAAGACATGAAAACCAGAAAAACTGATTTTTTTTTCCTCACTGAGACTCAATATTTAACAATATGAAGACATTTGCCCAACAAGAAATGAACAGAATAAACACAAAACTGGGGGACCTACATTGATCTGAAAAGTCAACAGCTTGAGTGGATGAAAAGAGTGGAAGAAAACACCAGCACATGCGAAAATGGGCACACACTTGTGCTAATGTATAGAGGCCTGCTATTTGACTGCATGTAGAATATTCTTTCTCCTCCTGATTTCAAAAAAGCAACAGAATGCCAGGTTTTGACAAAGGGGAGATGGAAACTTACTACATTTGAGAGACAAAGGAATGGATTGACTTATTCATATCCTGGTGTGTGTGGCAAAATGCTTTGTGTGAACAATGCCTACTCTGAGGGGAGAGAGGAATAATCCAGCAGAGTTCATTTGAATCACCTATTTAAACCATTTAAGCAAACTTAGATGATTTTTTTTTCTTTTTCTTTTTCTTTTTTTTTTCACCCCTCCCCAGGGAGCATTACAGAGTAATCACACGAATCTGCTTCACTTTCTGACTGGAGTAGTCACCTCCATGGCAGAACTGGAGCAAACCACAGCTGTGCAGTAACATCTTCAACAGGCACAACTGTTTGCAGAGTAAACATTTGCCTATAACCTTACTGTAGACAGAGTACGTTAACAAAAGGAATGCTTCCACCAGCTTAGCTGCAGCATCTTCCTCACAAACACAAGACTGCATTAGCTCGAATCCAGTGCTACCTCTGCACATGGAAGAGCCTGCACCACTAGCCCAATCGTTCATAGCTTCTCATTGTTTCAGACAGCTCAACTGAAAGAGCTTAAATTGCTGGTCTGAAGAATACCTTCACAATATTGCTTTAAATATATACTGAAGTGCTTCCACACTGATGGAATAACAACCACAGTGAGACAGTTACAAACATCTGGATTCATGGGTCCATAACTAAAGCAGCAATAGCATTCGCCTGCCAGGGTTTTGCAGACATTCTTCTTTGTGTCAAACTCCAGACCATGAGGTTGGCAACACTCTGCAGCATAGAATCAGCCCAAGATGTGGCAGTAATGAAAGGGACAAATGCAGTACTTAGGAAGCAGAAGAATCCTGTATTAAAACAACCCCCACCATGTGTCTTGCTCCCATTTCTTCTTAGTCCACATACTTTGGAGTGTTATTTTAAAATACGTAATTTCAAAATGAGCTACTCACAAACCGTCAACCTACTTGCAAGCCTAGGAGAGGCTACAAACAGCAAAATCACCAACTGCTACCTTTTGTAGTACTGCTCAAGAAATCACACTACCATGTATTAGCATACAAGGAAGGCCTGAAAATAAATAGTAATCAATATAGTAATTCCTATTAAGGAAAATCTTTTCAACAGACCTGTGAGATAAGGCACACACTGGCTAGAGGATGACACGGAGCAAGGAGCCTTTGGGGTGATCCAAACAGTTCCCCCTTAGTAATAAGTCCCATTTCCCAGCAGCTATAAAGAAAGCGAGTTGTCTTTCTAACCAGTCCACGGCAAGTGTTTTGTCTGGCCTTTCTTCTTTACTTTTTTCTTTTTAACCACTTGCTTTCAAATATCTGATTCTTAATTTAACAAAGAGAAGAGATTAAAGCCAATTTACAGGACAGGATATAAAAGACTTAAATTCTCCCACTTGCCTGGGAAAGTTGCACTGTTTCAACGCACCACTTTTTAAACATGAATCAAGCTCTGAGTGGATACACTGAATTTGGTTATTGCATTAATTTCCTACAAAGTTTATACTAAAGTGGATTTGTTGTAAAATGGGCTGTAAACTATAAACTAAGCAGAGATGAGTGTTACTAAATTGAACTTCAAAAACTTTTCCACAAAGATGAACAATAATTAATTTTGGAATGGAAATGAGGAAGAGTGAGCAAAGAAAAATGGGGGTACACATTTTTTTATTGTAGATCAGCAGGGCAGCCAGGAACAGCTAAAGGAAGCTGCTATAAATCACACTACCCCTGGGAACCGCCCCACTTGTGCCAGCCCTAAAATCCAGGAAATACAATGAGCGTGTGAGCCAGCAGTGCCCTGCTCCACCTGACCTGCAGCCTCCAAGTTGGGCAGGTCAGAACAGCAGCCTCAGACATAATAAACACGGAGCAGTGACCTCTGATCTAAACAGTTTTATGCTATGAGCTGAAAATAGTTATTCCAGATATGTCAAAACTATTCAAGAGCATCTCTGCAGCCCAGATTTACCATGCACTATGTGCAAAATCTTTGCAGCATTTACCTGAGGGTGTCTAATGGTGGGGTTTGGCACACTTCCATACCTTGAAGTGTGTATAAGTGCTTGGCCATGGTTTGAAACCGAGCTGCCTAGGAGCAATAGGGCCAAGATCTTTCTAGCTTTGCTTTATGCTATTAAAAGCACAAAAGAAATTAAATGCAGCACACGGCACCAAGTAGCACAGCTTTGAGTTAAGCCAGCAAAAGCAAGAAAAAATGGAATCAGATACCTGTGTCCTCAGTTTACCTATGTGTCCTAGTGCTATGGTGTATGTTGGACAGTAATTGACTCATTTCAGGCTTTTCTGTTGGACAGGAGAAAATATGAGTAGAAAGCAGCATGTAATTTTCCTCCAACATCTTTAGTGGCCTAAGACTGAATTTAATTTTATTGCTTTTGATGTTTTATCTTTCTTGAAAATCACACCAAAATCACAAGAAATTTAGGACTACTGCTTGTTAAAGAGTAAAGCTATTAGCATGACAATATTAAGTTTTAGAGTTGGTACCCCTGAGATGCAGCTTGTATTCACTGCTCACAAACATGGCAGCATGATGCATGACAACATGATTTTTTCAACAGTTCATTGTCCAATCAGCAGAATCAGAAATCAATCTTTACTGTTAAGACAGGCAAGCAAAAAACTACTGTTTAGTCAGTTTTACTGTGTCTGTCACTCTTCTATCCCAGTGCCCAAAAGAGAAGTTAATAGGGAGCCGAGGCTTGCTTAGCACACCCAGGAACAAGGCTTTCTTGGGACGCTGGCATTTTTATAAAACAGATGTTATAGCAATAGATGTGACTGTGGCAAAAATAACTGCTGGGGAAATCTACACCTCTTTTGCACGAGAATCACAGAGTAACCAGTTGGTGTCATTTTAAAGCAGCTAAATCAGCCTTGGGTCACACCAAGGGGGTGACTTTGGGCAGTTGCAGTGGCAGGTGAGAAGTGGCAACAGACATCAGTGTTTATCATGAGAGAATTCAACATAATCTTCAGTATTTGTACTGTGTCCTGTTAAAGTAACATTTAATGTTTTATATGTGCCATTATTGCGTTTTAAAAATTGCTAATATTTCATTACTTATGTAACTGAGTAACCAGAAGGACTATCAGCATCCAAGAGCATTAGTTGTCAGTTGTATTCTTGTGAAGCTGGCAACATGTGGACTGCAAATGATAAGAGCGTGCTCTAGAACTGGAGGAGAAACAACTGTGCATGAAAAACTGTCTTTGGGCAAACTTATGACGCAAGGTTTTTATTTTTAAAGCACATGTGAATACGCTCAAGATATACAGGCTTTAAAATGTTTTGGGGTTTTTTTTACAAATTCTTTTTCTTTCACAAGAAATATAACAAGTAGCATTCTGCTGCTTGTTGCATGATGAGCAACAAAGAGGTCATCTGCCTGCTGTATCAGTCTGTAGCCTAATCTGTGCTACTGCACCCTGTAAGAGAGTAAAAGTGTCAACTGTTTCTGCACATAACACACAGCTGCATTTACCTCTTGGTACCAGAAAGGCTCCTTCTAACAAGTCAATTTCAATAGCTCGGTAAATCCTTTGGGCATCGAAACTCTGTTCAAACTGTTTATCATGAAAACCCAAATCTTCTGTTACAGAAGTCTGTTTCCCCTATAAATAGTTTTTATTTTGCAAAAGGTAAAAATGCACTTATCATAAAGTTGTTATTGAGTAAATCTGCTAAATTCATCTTAAAAAATACCTAGGGGAACAGAAGCATTGACTTCCTCACTCCAAAAACTAACATTACCCCTACGCTCTGTAGGAAAGAAACTTGAATAATTTTAGACACATTGGGGGGTTTTCATCATTCTCAACAGCATTCCTGGGCATCTGGCTGTACCAGCTCACAAGCAAAATGCTCTGCAATACTCTTGTGCTAACATGAGAGGAACGTGCTTTCCCAAGGAGCTAAGTATCAAATAGTACTGGAGAGTGTGAAGAGGGAAGCTTCTCTTTCTAAAAGCTGGAACTTGCTGTACCCAAAACTGCTACAATTATCTTTTTGGAAACTATAAGGCAAAGTGTCAGTGTTCTATTTCATTTAAATATTTTCTCTTCTACCATGCCCCTTTGATGGTCCAAGTATAAAGCGCATGACCAACACAGAACCAGATCCCAGTAATTTATTACAAGGTATCTAAAGCAGTTATTTAAAACGAAACCAAACCAAACCAAACCAAAACCACCTTCCCACAAAAAAAAAACCCCAAACAAAAAACCAAAGGCAACAGACTGCTCTCTCGAAAGAGCTCCCCTTTATTGAAGAGGGAGAGCCACTGACCTTGCATGCAAATACATCAGACTGCCATAGGCAATCTACAGCACAGTCCTCAGGATAAGACGCCTTCACTACAAATTCAACAACACACTGCTCTGGTTTAGCCCCTGCGCTCCTGGATTAGTGAGACAGAAGAACAGCTCACATTTTATCAAATTCGCAAAACGCGCACCAAATCTTTCCAACTATTTAAAAGCCAAACAATTCCAACATAGAATCAGAAAGCATTTCCAGCATTTTTTTTAAAAAACATGTACATAGCTCACTGTTACACATGAGCTATTAAGCTACTTTCCAGTCAGAAATCTTACTGAGATGCCTCGAATGAAAGCAACATTACTTAAATGTAGCTTTACTGCAAATCTGAACACCGGATGCTCACAGCTAATGAGAGTTTTTATGCATCCTTTAAACAAAAGTAAAACATGCAAAAGATTTAAAGAAATTAGCTAGCTATGCTACTATTAAACTTTACTACAGATCAAGTGCTTCAGTTTCAAACCATCGCTTTATCTAAGACTAAATCACTCAGTCTTCCATGCTTAAAGTTTCATTTTCTAAAACCTAACAAGTTGGGAACTTCCTTAAAAATATTCTTTATCAAGAGACTGCAACTTTGACCAACAGACACATAAATCTAGAGGCAATACTTCAGTTTATCTGCTAGGCAACATACTAAGAGAAAGCATATAAAAATCATATACCATTCTTTACTTCAGAATGAAAAGATCACTCTATAAACTCGGCACTCAAAAAACCAGTTCAAACTACAGGCAGACATTAAGTTGAAAGCTTCAGCGTATTTTCAAGTTCATATAATTAATGCTTCACAAAGCCAATGACAGCTATGAACAACAAACTGAATAGATTTTACTGTGTACATCAATTACTAACGACTACACCACCAACATGCAGACAAAATATCAAACTTCAGTTTCAAACGGTTTGTATGCTTGCTCAATCTGCTCTATGCAATTTTTGTCTAACAGTCACCTGTCGTAAACACTAAGTTTCCCGTTTGTTAATCTGAGCACATTAATTTCCTACGACCAACCACAATATAAGAAGCCATTACATACCTGCAGTTAGGAGGAGGATCAAGGGTTATTTCAGCTAGCTCCTTCTGGATTCTGTTGGTGAAATGAGAACAGACACAAAGCATTTGAGATAGTCTATAGAATAAATCAGGGAATTACACTGCCCTCTACCACCATGCAGTTAAATGCAAGATTGGCTTTGCCTTCAGTAATGCTAACATGGCTGCTTCCTCTTTGTTCTCAGAGGCATAACCCAAATCCCACAGCTGAGAAACTTTGCAGCTTTTTTCCTGCTCCACACTGCATGTAAACAGCACACTTACAACTGAGTTGGGTAGAAATTTCCCACAACTATTCAGAAAAGTAACTCTTTTTCACATCTGAGCACTTTTTACCAGGGAGATTTTCTTTTCAAGCTAATATGCAAATGAGGCGGGGGGGGAGCCTGCACAGGCAGATTTGACAATGACTTTAAAGCAGCACTGCAGGACCTGTGACTGGGGCTCAAGTGAACCGCACTGGCAGCAGACACACTCTTTTCACAGTATTTTACCTACTACTTTGCAGTGTGTTTAAAAAGTGGATTTGCAGATCTGCCGGGCTGTCTCTGTTACTGGAATAATCTCTCTGGATCAACTTTGCTTCTCTCCATACTTTCTGCTGCCTTTCCTCACCCAACCTTGTACAGTAGCTGTATTTACATGATAAAAAGTGATACAATAACTTGAAATAATCTGTGTTCAGCTTTACTCTATTACAATCATTCACAAGGAGTTAAGATCTGGAAAATGAGTATTGAAAACTTCTTGTCAATGTAAGTTTATTCAGGTACATAAGAGGTGCAATTTCAGAAGACACGCGTTAAACTCCTGTTAAAAATATCAAGTAAGACTTCTCTTCACAAAAGGACCCATATAAGCAATACTGTGGATTTCATGTAAATAGCAGGTGTTAAAATATGAGCTAACAGAAACTGCTCTGGATGTCCTTGCACTAGTACCTGTAAGTTCAGTCAGCCTAATGAACTATTTGAGATGCAAGGAATTAGATTTGCAACAATTACATGAAATAAAGACAAGATGGAAAACCTCGGTGTCACAAACCTGGATCTCAGGCTTTTCAAATCAAGATAAGTAACAACAAATTACAAAGGCTACATAGTAGTTCCAGAACTTTTCTTTCTTTAGCCAGTCCTATTTCAAAGGGTTTCTTTAAAAAGCTCAAAAGTCATCAAAGCCACCCAGTCATTCTCTGCAACAATTTTAACACATTTCAAAAAGAATTTACTAAGTTTAAGTCCAGTACAAAATTAGTAAAGTGTTTCTAAAAGTCAGAACTACAGCACTAACTCTGAATAAGCAAAATTTGAAGCTACTGCAGCTATTTTACAACTTTTCTTGCTACAGGATACTTGTAAATATTTGCAAAAAAAAGTAACTCCAGGGAGAGGACTGGAACATTATCTTTCATCTCCAAAGACTACTGGAATCAAAGAATTTAAAGTTTGCATAGTTCACACAGCCGATCTTAGAGAAAATTACCAGAATACACATCTTGAGAGCCAGACTGCCAATAACCTCATATGCAAACAAAAGTGTAACCAATGTAAGTAAATAAGGCTTCTGAAGATTCTCATATTTAAAGGGAGAGACTACCTGTAGAACCATGGTTTAAATCCACAGATCCTAAGGGAGAAAACTCACCTGAGTTTCTCCTGCAGGAATTGCAGAATGAACCCATTCCCACAAGGTGTGTAAGGCTCTCCTGAGCATCAACATGAAAAGCTAAGTCATAAGGCCCACAGAAGCCACCAGGGTTTTGTGTCTTCTTTAATTAGAGAGCATTGCCTGTCATCAGTCTACAGACCATAATGAAATACACCAGGAGGACTCCACCCTATACCAATCAGGCATGGAAACCCAAGTCAGAAAAAAAGCGCCAAAGCTGACACTCCCCCACGCATTTTTGCAAATACAAAACGTATTGAGGGGTGTCCCTCTCCCAGCAGCCTGGCAGTTACCAAGTTCTGTAACAACTCTTCAAAAGACATATGACAAGTCTGTGTAACTGTTACCCCAACAATACTTGGATTAATGAAGATACTGCTTAGCAGGCTCCTGCACTAGCAAAGTTGATACTCCACTCCTTCTACATAGCTTTACATGAAGAATCCCTCTGCCCTGACAAGTGCAGTGCAACTACTGTGACTCCAAATACTGTGCAAAAATACTATAGAATGTTTCACTCTCCTCTTTACCTTTTTGCACTAGTAGATAGCTTAGCAGTAGTTTTGCTGGATAGTTTGGTGTTCTTCTTCTGCTGGGTGGCAGAGGGTTTTCGTTCTTCTTGCTCTTCGGGTTCAGGTGCAGGCGGATCCCTCTGATCAGCATCTGAACTACCACTACTGGTACTTGGACTTTCATCGTCTGACCTCTGCCTATCACTGGACATTGTGGGGAACTTTTCAGGGAAAGAAAAGAAAAGAGGCAGAGTTAATACAACAGGAAGGACTCTCTTGTCATTCCCCAAGTTCCACTGACCTCTGCCTGCCACTGGATATCATGTGGAACTTTTCTGGGGAAGACAAGAGGCAGAGTTCATACAAGAGGCAGGACTGCCTCTTGCCATTCCCCAAGTTCCAGAGAACTTTGAATAGGTGACAACTTGGTTTCAGTGAGAAATTAAACAAAATATACTTCTTTGTCTCATACCCAAGGGCTGGAATTTGACAGCTACAAAGCAATATTTACACTTCTGAAAATACAGATATTTCCAATTTTTAAACCCACTCGCATTTTTTTCATACTTTAAACAATATGCCAATTGTCGACTTTGTTCTAAGGCATGAGACAGATTTAGCAGGGTACTTAGGCAATGAACATTAATAACTTATGACACATTGTAAATAACAGACCTCACTGAAAATGTTTTTTAAAAAGTCACTAATAACCTGTAAATATTTACACTGGAGCAGAGCATCTCATTGGGTCCAAACGTCAGATCCCCCCTCTCCCACTCTCTCCGAGAAAATACATTGCCAGTAACACTTGGGTTGATTTCAGAGGGAAATGTACACTTGCTCTGAGCATTTAAAGGGCTGGCGCGGGCGGGGAACGAGGTTTGGTTTTTTGCTGGTGGTGGGGCTTTTTCTAGGAAGAGGAAAAGCCCCGTGATGCATTTAAAGCCACTGGAGTAGCAGCAGCCCCGGTTATTTACATGGCCAGCAGCGAGAACTGCATTTGGCCACCACAGAGCTGCCGGAGGGGGAAGAAGCATAATTCAAACTGCACCTTCTGCACAGCTCTCCCCGCCGCCGCTCCCCGCG
>VZRJ01008927.1:0-53646 GCA_013397565.1 Ptilonorhynchus violaceus | reverse complement strand
CGGTCTTGCCCGACCCGGCCTGGCGCCTCTCGCAGCCTGGGCTGAGCCCGAGTCCCGAGGGGCTCCAGCCTCCAGCCCACCGCGGGATTCGCCAGGCCAGTGCCCAGTAACGGCGAAACCCAGGGGGTCGTGGGGTCTCCACAGCCTTCGGCCTCGCCAGCCGCCCCACCTGACGCCTCACGCCTCGGCTTGTGCCTTGCGCCCGGTGTCAGGGCAGGGACACACAGGAATGGGACCCTTTGTGATTTCTCACCCCGCCACCACCAATCCCTGCCCTTGGCACTTCGTCACACATGGGAGCTGGAGAAACACTGGCCACCCTGCAGCCTCACCACTCGGAATAGGAGTATTCAGCGCCAAAACCAGAGTTAGTTGTTCCGCCAGCAGCCAGTGTGCCAAATCATAAATGTTTTAAGGAGGAAAGGGGATAATCGATAGCAATTGTGGTAGGTGTCAGAGGAAGGTGATGTAGGATGGAGATGTAGTTTATCTTCTGGCCCGTCACAAATGCGCGGTGCTGCTGTGCACTGCTCACACTCTGTGCCCAAAGCAATCCACCCACTTAGAGAATGTAAATATTACAGTCTTAGAGCCTGATCGTTCTGGCAATAAAATCCAGTTTTGTAATAGAAAACCTTGTCTATCTGTGAAAAGTAGATGAGGTTGAGGTGGTGGGTAACCGGCTTCCACAGAGAAGGAGTTAACAATTACTGTAAACGTTTGTGCAATTTACATGAAATCTCAAGACTAAGTTGCTGTCCAGCACAAGGGCTTTCACCTTGATGGCTTTTACCTCAAGGGCTTTCATTATCAACACCCTAATGACTTAAAACTACTGTGTTTTCTTAGCTTGTGCAAGATCAAGGGGTCAGAGAGAATATATCCTGCTCTAGAGGGAACAAACAATTGGTGTGTCAAGGAATACCCTTCTCTGGGTAGTTGAAGTTAGCTCAGTTGAAAAGTATGCTGAAGATTTGTCAAGAAAGTTGAATGATATGATGTGGAGAAATACTGGAGGTTTGTTAGTTAAAGTAGGCTATAGAGAATTCCCAGATCACCACTACAGGCAATTTGCCCCTGAGGTATGCTGTAGAAAATTCCTAGCATAAACACTATCTGGCATGATGAGCAATCTGGGCATAATTAGTAAAAGGGAAGCACGGCAATATCAAAAATCTATCCGTCAGCACTGAGATCCTTTCCCCCTTGGCCCCCCTCCCCCCCATTCTGTTGATGATGCTCACGATGAAGCTTGCTGGAACTTTGAAAGTCAGGATTAAGTCTTTAAAATTGTATTTTATTTCAGGTGAAAATTTACAGTCATCCAAAAAATAGTAGTAGAAGAGTGTGCATCTACAGAATAAAAGTACGTAGATTGGTCAAGAGGTGCACACCACATCAGCTACTATGTATTGTGTAGTTTTTGTGGCTTTCAGGATACAAAGTGAAAATTACGAAAGCCCATTTAATGGAGACTAGCAGAAAAACTGTTATAGATTTTATTTTTCCCCAGCTATATTTTTTGTGCTATATTAAAATGAATTGACTACAGCAATATGTGGATATAACATATTTATTTGACTGAATATTCATTCATTTGACATCGGGCCTCAAAGGATGACACTTTGTTCTTATGAAGTTGTATATTCCCTGAGTATGTTTGTTATGTTGTCACCCACAGAAAGAGGGCTGCGCTGAGAGATACAGTACAGTTTGAAGGAGAGGCAGAAATGCCAATTTTAATAGCCATTGTTACAAATCTACATATAATCATCTCTCTGACTTTTCATATCCCTCGTAATTTGACTTCAGTGTAATTTTAACTGATGTACCCATCGTGACTGCTTTTTCTCTGTCAGTTTATTGTGTGCTTGAGTTGTGGAAGTGCAGCTGGCATTGTGAAGTGCAGAACATTCCTAAGGAAGTCGTGGGCACACAGGGTGAGGCCTATATTTTTTTCCCAATCAGTTGCCTTTGTTGTTTGTGTTTTGTTGCTGTTGTGTTCTTTGGGTTTGGTTTTTGTTTTTTTTTGAAGCCCTATTTGCAAAGGTGGTAGATTGGTAGATGTTTTTTTAAGAAACCCAGTGTCTTTTTGGATCTGTCTCCTTCCCTGTTCTGCCAGAGCACAGGTATGAAATTTCTGTTAGCACACAGAAGTTAGCTGCCTTGGGCTGCACAGATATCTGAAAATATTTTTCTTGGTTTAGGAATTCACAGTTGGGTCTCCTCCATCTGAAGTGAAGTTCTTAGATAGCAAACAATGCAATGCCTGGGATCAGAACTAGGTGAAAGGCATTTTGATCTCCTTGCCCCAATCATTTTAAGGGTGTACAGATGGTAAAATAAGGCCAGCATACACTTTTCATGATTAAGAGTAGCTCAGCTGAAAATACTACTTAATGTTTACAGTTGTATACTTCATCTTTTTTATCACAAAGTCGTTGTTTCCTGGCAGTAAATACATCTCCACCTAGCGATGCATCTCCCTGTTCTAAGTGTATTCCCATTCCAGGTTGTGTTAAAGCCCCTGTTGGAGCCCTGCTACAACACCCTACTACAGCACCACAGATAGATGGGCACAAGCTGCAGAACCAGGAAATGAACAAAATATTTATTTTTTTATAAAGTGGATGGGGTAAAATTTAGATTGTGTTTTTATTAGTAACTACTGTCATAGTAGCAACTAGTGCTCCTTGTAAGGTAGCTCTTGAACAAATATCCAGCTTGTGTTTTCCCAAGGTAATTAACAATTTTAATAGAGTGTTCTAGGAAAGTAGATTAGGCAAAAATCTTGGGCCAGGAAGAGATGTAGTGACTTACAGAAGGGAGTACAGGAAGCCTGCTACAGAGTCAGTAGCTGCAGCTCATCCTGTCGTGCCTTAAACATAAAATCATCACCATAAATTGGATTATTCTTACATTGTGATGTTTTGGATTCATTTGGGTTTATGAAGGAAAAATAAGCCCCTAAAGAGCAATGTCCCTACTATGTTTCATCATGTGTCCTCAAGAATTTACAAGAACAGTGGAAGTAAGTTTTTTGAGAAACAAAGTCAGTGTGGCAGTGGACAGGAACCAGCCATTAGGAAACCACCTCCTGCTCCCTTTGTCAGCTGGTGTTTAGGCCATCTGTGTGTTTTGTGTCGCCACCTTACAAATCCTGGCATGGGAATATGGTGGAGGAAGGATGGGAAGGGGGCTGGGGTGAAGAGGTGAAGGCAAGAGCCAGAACACTGCTGAGATTCAATTGTTCTTGTTTGAAGAATGACTTTTTGGAGGCTGCTGTAGCTCAGCAATAATCTTGAGACTGCTGTAATGCAGCCTGTCATGAGGCCTGGAAATTGGAATGCTTAGAGGAGTTTTCAGGATATCTTTACTTTCTCTCAATCCTTATGTGCTTGAATAGAGCCAGAAGGAGAATTTGACCCTTTTTTTTTTAAGACAGGACTTAGCTGCTTAGCCAGGGTTCTTTATAACATCAAATACTGGTGTATCTAAATCCATAGAGAAATACTTACCGCTCACTAAAGCACTACAGATATTAACTAATCTTCATCAAAATCCTGTGAAGTAGACAGTAAGTCCTACTCTTTTGGTATACATTGTACCTGACAGTTGTATTTTACACACTAAAAGACTAAATGGTCAGTTAGGTATTGGTTTTTAATGGGCAGATTAGCATTAAGTACTTAAAAACATAACAGATAAATGGATGTTTTCGAAGAATAAAGTTATGTGGAAATGTTTTTATTACAGTGTAGATAGATTCCTTGTGTGTAGATTATTGATGCAAGAAAAAAACATAGCAGCTCCTTTGGAGTTCCTGTAGTCATTCATATGAATCCAGTGTCTGTGCATGTCAAATGAGTATCAGTGCTTTAAAAAAATCCACACTTTATTTTTTGTTGAAAGCAGCTTGTATTCATCAGCTTTTAATCTTTATAATTTTCATTTTACTTGGAAAGCTTTAGAAAAAAGAAGAAAAATGAGAGAAAATTCAGGTGGGATTGGTCTTGGCTACTGGACAATAGTAATTCATATTTCATAAGGATGTTTCCCCGAATAAATAAGCATTATTTCATCTGCAAGCAAGAGGATTTTCTTCCCTTGAAATTTTAATTGTAAATTACCCCTTGATGTATAGATATGTGTAGTTTCATTTGCTTTAATGTGTTTGATTTTTAGTACAATGTCTTGAATGTTTGACTACAGTAGAATAAAATGTAAATACTGGCAGATTTTTACCTTACCAAAGTGTGAGAACAATAGGTCTATGAGCAACTTCATAAATTCCATAAAATGATTTTGTGGTATGTATTCAGCAGTATCGTATGTAAATCATAAGTTAGGGAGAACATGGCTCTACAGACACAACCGTGGCAGACCAGCATTTCTGGAAAATTTTCAGTATGAAATCTGCCCCTTTTCTGAATACAGGGTGCAGTAAAACAGTGTTGTCATTCTTGGAGCGTGTGATAATCTGCTATGAAATTTGTTGTAGAGAATAATATTGAAGGCCTAGTAAAATTCACATTTCCCTGATACAAATAGAGATATTCCGCCCCTAAGCCATCTCAGATTGAATTATCTGTAAGTCTATACACAAACATATGTCTTAATGCTATCTACAGGCTGCTTAGATTGGAAACCTTCTGCTCCACAAAAGCTCTGGCTCCAAAAGACCAAAGTTTGAGTGAAAGCAGAAAGTTAATAGGCTGGTAGAAATCGAGCTGATATCCTCATTCATGCCAGCCAAAGGAAGGCAAGGTAATTATAAAGTCAAATTCACTTGACCAAGCTGAGGTCAGAAAGAAATATACACATGAGGCAGACATTATTCATAAGCTGATGGATGTTTTTATAAAAAAGTAATAATTAAAATTTACATGACTAAATTGGCCTATCCTGACTGTTATTAAGAAAAAGGATCCTGGACAGCTCCTTACTGCTTCAGTCTGACTAACCTATTTATTTCCCTGGGGTTAGGTGGGTAAAAGATTTCCTTCCTCACCTTTATGGCTGGTGACAATTGGCACAAATAGCTTTATCTAGCTTATCAGCATTTTGACACTTCAGTCCCCATTAGGCTCTTCAAATTCTGACATCCCGTTGAAGAAAGAACCTATCAGCATTTAAAGAAAATCTTACAAACTCCCTGTGAGCAGTCACACCTTCTAGTGATGAGTCACTGTGCTTTACATTTGCCTGCCTGGAAAGCCAGGGCAACTTCTGAATGCACCCTAATTATAGGGTAAGGCCCATACATATTTCCCATTATCATGTCTGCACTGGATAAAGACCAGCTCAACTGATGCTGTTTTGCAATAAAGAAGCAATACCTTTTTTAGCGTATTAAGATTGAGATTACCAAAGACTCCTGTGGAGTAGCTTTGTGGCATCTTGCTTTTTGTCTAGGAACATTAATATCTGCATTTATCCAATCCCTTCCTGCTACAGGAGCCCTAACATCCCACAAAGGGACAGGAAAGACAAGTCAAGACCCTATAATGATAAATCAGCCTTGCAAATAACAGGGCGGGGCTGATCTTCCACAGCCCTGACTCTTGAGCGTGCTGGGCAGTCTCTACAATAGGAGAAGGTATTGCAACTCCCAGCAGGTTTTTTTGTGCCCTGGTCAGTGGAACTTGTTCCCATAGTGGTTGCAGCAGGAGAACAGATCTCCACCCACGGTGGTGGTGAGCGCTGAGGGGTGAGGACAGCCCTAGCTAAAGACCTTCCACATATTTGATCTGTTACCTGCTGTGCTGGAGCAGTCGCATCCAAGCAGAGAGCCTGAGTGGTGAGGTCTTAAATAATTGCAGCTAGAGCCTTCTAGGATGGAAAGTCAGACCCTGGAAATACACTGTCAAAACTCAAGAGCAAGAAAGGATTGGATCCTCAGGGCAAGTGGAAGCCTTCTGTTTGTCATTCAGTGTGTTGAAATGTTTCTCTGAAGTATTTGAGTGGTGAAGTGGTGCAAACTTAAAAACGAGCTGCTTTTAGTGTCACAGGCATTTTTATCACCCCCATCTGTGTGATGTCAAGATGTGACTATCTTCAAGTAGCTCTTTTAATATCACCAGCCAGAAATCTCTGCACAGGAAAGATGTTATGATTAGCAGGTGTGAGACCAGTCTGATTTTAGTCTTGTCCCACGGTTTCAACAACAAACTCTTCTTTGAGCTTTTGTTTCTTTTTATAATGAGAATTTCCGTTTTACACTTTGGAGCAGCATTCTCTTTCCAAGCGAGAACTGAACCAGGCTCTGGAGTCCCTCATTTCTGCTAGGCTAGCTGGGTAGCAGCTGATGGATGAGTGTCCTTCCTGGCCAGCCACTGTGCTGTTTCTACTGCACTCCCAGCAGAGAATGAGAGATCAAGGATTTTCTCCATGCCCCTGCAGAGCACAGCTGCACTGCTGAATGAAGTTATTTCTCAATTTTTTTGTCTTAAATACCCGTTGTGTAATTTTCCCTACCTTTATTCACATGTATGTCAACAGACTGTCTGTTGTGTGTTTTCCAGTGCAGTAATCCATTTACTACTGGAGCTCTCCTTCACAATGCAGTGTGGCACTGCAGTGCATGCTTTTACTTACAATGTTTAATAAATATGTAAATTAACCTACTCCATCTCTTCAGGTAGTAGACTTGTATGACTGCACCTATGTATCACGGAATATGCTATTCATGAAGGTGGCACAGTAGGGGAGGAGCTTGAGCTGGAAGTTTAAAATATAATTACCACAATGGAAGTGTCAGTTAAAGCCTAAGTGTTTTAGTGTCCCCAACTGGAGTTGAGCTAAAATGATGCTCCTGTGTTCTGTGCAACACTGGTGAGAAAATGTAGGAAATGCAAGCTTAGTTCATGCCAGGTCTGCTTGGATCAGACTAACTATAGTATTGCCTATTCATACTTAAATTTCTGACAGTTATAATTTACTACCATTTTATTATGTTTTCAGTAATATTTAATGTGAATATTAACATACTGTGGTTTTAAGAGTGCTTTTTGGTTAAATAAAAATAGAGAGGACTGTGCTATGACAGAACAAATAAGAACATGGTTCTAACTTCAAAACAGCAGAAAAAAATATGCCAATGAAGCTGCTTCCACTCATCTAACATCAAAAGATGACTTTACTTTGTACTGTATCCGTGATCTTGAAAGCCACGAAAAAATCTCTCAGGGGTATTCTTATTCCTAAGTTACCTTACGTTGTTTTAATTAATTAGCTAAATGGAGATCATTATTCCTGAGGTCTGCTTATTTTTGTCTCTCTTTCAGTTATGTGTGAGAATGAACTTCTGGCCTTTGCTGTCAGGCTGATCATGATTTTAAATAGTAATGTTCTTGCTAGTAGACTGTATTAATCCTACTGGTGGAAATTTTAAGATAGGGAACATCTTGGTCAATGGAAGCAAATTAATCTAATTTAGTGTTGAACTGGGACACAGGTATTTAAAGTTAAGTGTTTAAATTCCTACATATAAACAGGTGGCCAGGTTGTTTTGAAAAAGCTGGTAACTCCCATCAATGTTTTACATATGATATCTCTAATGTCTGATATATAGATATCTGATGGATTGGTGTGGTACTTAACTGTCTCAACATCAAATCAAGGATAAAGGAGCTGTAGAATCAAAATGGTTCAGTTATTTGGAAGTATCAGCATATCCATTTAATAATTTTGCAATGTGCATTGTAAAGCTCCAGAAAAAATAGATTTTTTTTCTACTTATCTTTCTCAATCTTAATATTGAAGTATTATGGTGCTAATATACTTTGTCTAAAACACTTGTTTGAGATCTCTTTCAATTAAGAAATCCTGAAACAAAGAAAACTTTCTAATTATACATTATTTTTCACTGGTTTATTGTACCAAAGAAGCAGCCAAGTCAGTCTTTACACTCACAAATTTATCTTTCATGGAATTCTACCCAACAAGTAGACATGTATGTGGAAAAAGTTTTAAAAGTGCAAAGCAACTTCTTTTCTTTGCTTTATTTCTAAGCAGTTACTAAGGTGTTGATGGGGTCATTGTGAACTATCAAAAGGCGTGGTTCATAGAAGTGATGTCCAGCAGAATAGGGAGAGATTTTGTGCTGAGACTCAGGGCTAACAAGTGATAATCTGTGATTCTGCCCCCTGTAAAAAAGGAAAAATGAGAAACAAGTGGGAGAAAGCACTTCTGTACCACCCCACAGTGTTCAGATATCCAAATCTCCATTAGCATTGTCCTTTGCTACACATTGATACCAAAAAACCCTACAGAGGTGAATAAATACTCTGAAGGTGAATTAATTATATCTGTTTGGTTTTGTATTTTTTTAACAGAAAACTCATGTTTGTTGAGTGCAAGATGCAGAAGTGATGAATTTTCACCTCAGAAGTGATCTACAGCTTTTGTGGCCTTCATTAACAAAATCAGATGAGATGGTGCCAGCCAGCCGAAGTCAGTGCGCTGGGCTGTTCAAAACATCAAGGAGAGAAGGTAAGCTATACTGTTCAACCACAAGTGCTAAAATTGAAGTAGTATCATTTAAATATACTTACCATCAAGCTCAGATCTCACCACAGGACAGGGTTCCCGGGATTGGTGCTTGTAGGTTTTACATGCTGGTGAAGCTCATTTCCTAAGGCACTTTGTTATTCACAGAGATTGTACTCAGACATTCCCAAATCGTCTGTCCAGTCAGTCACATGATTGTCATTTAGGTAACCACTTTGGCATATGTTGGTCACATCACAAACTCAATTACAAATACAGCTGTGGCCCAAAAAATGAAGTTGCTCACCTACCCTGTGGTAAGTCTTCCCTCAAATTGAAAATCTTTCAGTTCAAGTACCTTAAAGCATCTGCTAAAGAAAACATCATCCACTTTTTTTTGAGAATGTGAAGCCTTCTACAGGTACTTGTAAAAGTATTTCACTTTTCTTCCTCCATTTTCTTTCCAGTATTGTCAGACACAACAGGAATAAAGCAAATCCAGTTTGTGACATATTTTGCAGGTCTTGTAATACTTGCAGATAAACGTTCATAAAACCACTGAGTCTGAAATTCATCTTTCTGTAGTATTTTGAGGCTGTGGATTAATTTCTCACACTGGGCTGAATGCAATGAACGTGGAAGGACTGTACTGTAAGGAGACCTGAGCATATTTACCAGAATAGGTCAACCTTCTTTGGTGGGTGGTAACCATGCAGCAGTCACAGGACTTAATATCCTTCAAAGAAGTTGACAGATTTCTGGGAAAAGGCACTCCCTAGAAATGTACAATATGCCTACTTGTGATTTGGGGTGATGCCTGTCCAGCTTTGCTACAGGATGCTTCAGCACCTGGCAAATGAGCTGCAAGATTGTCAAGATCATATCTGAAGAAGCAAACTTGTATTTTGTTCAGAACTGTGCTCAAGTTAGAAAAATTTCCCCATACAACAGAACTTCCAACTCACAAATAAATATCCCTTTTCTGCCAAGTATTAGAAGGGGGAGATTTCTATTCTGTCTTCAGGTGTACCTGTTCACTAATAGTTACCCTGCTGCCTGGAATCTAAGAGGTTTGCTTCCCCCTGTAGGCTGGCCCTCCACAGAATTTGGGTCAGTTTCAGAATACCATTAGTCAATTTAAAAGCTTTGTTTTCTAGTCACTACCCGGAACAGCCTATTTTCAGACAATGTTCTCTCCTGCCATCTACTTTACATTATGAACAGTGTTTCTCCTAAACTCAAGGCTAAGTCTCATGGCAGTAGAAGACATAGATTTCTGAGCCCCTTGCTGAAACAGGTAAGAATGATCACAACGTTCAAAGCCTTCAGGGTAAAGTATAACATGTTATTTTAGTCCTGCTATCCCCATGATGTACTCGGCTTAAAACATCAATGAAGAAAAGAGTAAAGCAGAAAAGGTCAGAATGGAGAGTGAGAAGAGGAAATAAGTCAGGTAAATCCTGTCTGGGGAAAGGAAAGATAGAATTTAGAATTGTGGCCTGTTGTAATATTGGTTATTAATTTGTGAGTAAAGATCATATACTGTGGGAAAGGGCAGCAGAGATTGACAGATGAGATAGATAGCATTGTGACATTCTGACCCCAGCACTCACAGAACTGTTCTGTGTCTGAGTTCCCTCATCTGTAAAATGAGAATTGTTCCTATTTACGTTTCAGGGTCCGTGGAAGCATTAATCAGTGCATATCGTTAAGGCTTATTGAGACCACCAGTTGGAAATACAGAATAACCTCTGTCTTCTGGGCTGTCTTTTCCATGGCTATATAATCTAGCCAAATTAATTTAAAAAACAGGTACTGTCAATTCAGAGTTTCTTGGAAAAGAATCAGCTTTAAAAATTAGGAGAAGTAAGGGTCGTTGTGAAACACATCTAATTTTAAGGCAGAGGAGCACTGCTAATGCACACTCCTGTATGCTGTTGTGTTTGTCCCTCCCTCCCCATTTCCACGAAGCACAGTCAAGCCTCAGAGACTGCTCAGGCTCCTTGTGGGACTGTTCTCTGGAAATAAAATCGACACTTTCTTTTGAAGGAAAGAGTTGATTTCTTTGCAAGAGCTGAAAATGAGATGCCAACCTTGCCTCTTCCCTCCATACCATGTACTTTTCCTGCCACGAAAAGAGAGGACTGTTCAACTGTTGCTGCTGTAGGGAAGGTCAAACTATGGCGTTTTTTCTGGAAAAGGTGCAATAGAGAAATGGAGAGATCTTAGCTCTGTAGGGGTAGGTGATGCAAATAGAACTGTAGCCCTTATGCCCCTCTCTTGATGTCTGCCTTTCCACAGTTATGCAGGATGGGATTTGTACCAGTGACATGGTTGTGAAGAGCATGGTGGGCATGGAAAGTTATGGAGAGGATTGCTTTTACATCATGTTCAGCACTACGCTCTTAAAAAAAAGGACAGTACGAGTGCTGATGGGATGGTCTGGCCCTCATTAAACCAATGTCAAGAAAGGATTAAAATCACTCAGTTGCATTTTTAGGTTTTAAATTAACATTAAACTCACAATAAATTACTAAATAAAACCAAAGACCTTCTCATCCTCAGGTCAGGTTAATTGTAATCTTTACAATTATTCCCATTTTTATAACTTTTCCAAACCAGTTATGGTGTCAGTGACTACATACATTTACTGATTATTAGTTACTCATTAACTGTCACAGGGCTCCATAACATCTCTCACCATGACGTCTTTCCCAAGGCAATCCTGGGCCATGAGCCTTCTTTTACTGAAGATTATTTTCCAACATCGTTCAAATATCTATTCTGAACAGCTTCTCATTCTTGCAGTTTCAGTATGCAACATTCTTTCCTTTTGCCCTCTCTGCTCCATCTTGGAGAATATCAATAACATCCAGAGCCTCTGATCACTGCCATCTCTTATGTCACCTGAAATATATAGATTTTTTTTCCTTTTGTAGGTTCCATTGCTTGCATCATTCCTCTGTGCTCCCACAATTGATATTCTCCACAGGAGAGTTCTTCAAACTGTTTGTTACAGCCCCCAACAAGCTTCCAGTGGATCACAGGAACTGTGAATTTTTAGACTCTTGAAGAAGCAATGAACTACTTTGACTTCCTGGCAGTCTACATCTGCAGCTGTTATATAAAGCTAGTTTTCACTTCCTTGCCTTGGGAGTGCTGAGCAGATGCTGTTTCCTCAGAGAAGTGGAAGGACTGAGTGGATAACATCTCCTCTGAGATGCCCCTCTCTTTTTCCTCCCATAATTTGTGTGAAAATGAATGAATGTTCTTGCAAATAATTTGAGATGATACCTTCCAGAGGGTCTACTTGTTAAGTAATGTCAATCTTTACTCCACAAAAAACTAGTTTTTAACCTCCATATTCTCATCCATTCTCTATTTATTCCTCTTTCTCTTTTTTGATTTTCTCTCATCTTTCTTTCTCTTTGCATTTGTCTGCTTTCATGTCCTTAAGTTCTCATTTCTCAGGTTGGCCATCCACCTCACTGCCTCACTTGGCCTTTCATTCCAGATCAGCTCTTCCCATTTGAATGCCTGCTTGTCCAGCCTTGTCACCTCTCACCATAATAAACCAACTGTTCCTTGTTAGTGCTTCTTTAATCTGGTTTTAGGACTGCTTTCTTGAGGGAACAAAATGTCTGTGGTTATACTGTACAAATGCATTTTAAGCCTTTGGCAAAACTTGGAAGAGGAGTAAAGGATTTAAAGTGTCTTTAAGTTTTATCAAAGAAGATGGCCACACAGAAGAAAAGGAGTTTATTTTGTATTCATCTGAAAAGAAATAATGCAGTTTGAGTTTATTTTTACTACACAGTAGAAAATCCATGCAGAGACCTGTGGGACTCGTTTACGGGTATTACAGAGATTATATTCTTAGTCTGGATTTCTCTCCTCTGTGGACTCTCCATAAGCAAACTTTGATTTTGGGTTTTCCCACAGGTGCAGCCTTGAAATTATTTTTCTCCTGTGTGTATTCTTTGGTATCCCATAAAAAGTGAACTTCCGGTATATTGTTAATATTATTGAATATCAGAACGAATCAGTCGTAATGTGCAACTCCAATAGAAAGAAGACTTCATGGACTCTGATATTCACAGAATTACTGGCACTTGTTTCTTTATCTATTGTATTGTTTAGATAATAAATATTTGGAAGAAGGCATTTTCTCTGGTTTTTTTGACCACTGTAAGTTATTGGAATAGTAAGCAATGGTTATCGTTAGAAAAATGATTCCCACAGTTTTAAAACATTTCTAAATGTTACATATGTTTTAGGAAGATTAAAGAAAACACATGCTTTCAGTTGCACTGCCTTTTGACAGTAGTGAGCTGAAGATCCCTTAACACATCCTTGGAATATTTCAGTCTTAACATTGTACTATGAAATTCTGAATACAGGCGTTTCTCAGGAATGTAGAAATTACAAGCCTGAAACATGTTGTAAGAAATAATGAGCAAACATAAGTAATATACCAGTTGAAATCAAAGCAGAAAATACCTAAATCATTTGAAAAGACATGAATTACAGTAAAGTATCTGTGCAGTACATAATGACCAGAAATTACTCTGGTCTACAGTAGAATGAGCAGAGAATGAGCCCAGGTCCTACAGAAATGGCAGGGAATCACTCCTGGCTAGCAATATGTACTCAGACAATACCAGAAAACATGTTAAAAAAAATCTGTTTTTTGTAAAGATAATTTTTCACAAATATTCCTGGAGGATGCTTGCTGCATCTGTGTAACTCACCCTATTTTTTTTATATATATATAGGAGCAGTGAGTACATGTGAGATATTTTCACACACATGCACAGACACACACAGTAAACTAAACCCAAAGATATGAAAAAGAATGGAAATCTTATTTAGGTGGATTTAGTGACAGTTAAATATTAATCTGAGTAAGAATGGGACCATTTTTTGCCTCCTGTGCAGTCTGTTGTGCACTCTGTGTCCTGCCTGTAATTATTCATTTACACCTGTGTGGAATGTCACAATTCTTATTTGGTAACATTTTGCACTGGGTTAAGTTATACCGTGGCTGCAGAGATTTGGTAAATAAATGACTTTTCTTATTTACTTATTTTTTTTTTCCTCACATAGAATATATTAAACATGTTTCAGACCTGATCTGGTTCTAAATATGAATAGATTTTCAGTAGCAATGTTATATATCTTAGCTGAAGCTGTGAAGAAAAGGAAGAAACAAAAATGTTTTAACTCCAGTGCACTCTTTTCATGTTTCAGCATACTTGTGTGTCCCTAGGTGTCATGTAAGTGATAAATTAACACTTTAGACAGCAAACATATTTCTTTATAACCTTCTTCATAATAAGTGACTAGTTATCAAATTTAATTGCTATCTGTTCTGTGAGTTTTCAAAAATTCTTGAACACCATAAAATTTCATGCACAGGTTTGCAGGGAAAAAGGCCTGACTAGATCCTAAGAGGGGGAAAACAGTGTATTCTGAGTCAGGGTTAACTAAGTGTTTAATAAAAATGTTTTCAATTATAACCAGTTTGTTTTTCCAAACCTACCCCCTTGTCAGCCCCCTTGTCACATCTTCAGTCATTAGTTTGCTTTTCTTTTGAAGATTCTTTTTCTATGTAAAAAGCTATATGAAATATTCCATGTTGAAAATTAACCCACAACATATTCCTGTTTTATGGAGCTTCTTGTACACTACTGTGAGAGCTGAATCCCTGGGACTTTTCATTTTAGCCAGGAAGCAAAAGTAATGATGATAATAGTTCAATCACCAGTTGATGATCTGAGGGCTGGAGCTCCTCTCCATTAAAGACAGGCTGAGAGAGTTGTGGTTGTGCAGCCTGGAGAAGAGATGGCTCCAGGGAGACCTTAGAGCACCTTCCAGTACCTAAAGGAGCCTACAAGAAAGCTGGAGAAGGACTTTTGACAAGGGTATAAAGGTATGACAGGACAAGAGGTAATGGCTTCAGACTGATAGAGGGTAGATTTAGATTAGATTTGAGGAAGAAATTTTTCACTATGAGGATGGTGAGGCACTGGAACAGCTTTCCCAAAGAAGCTGTGGATGCTCCATTCCTGAAAGTGTTCAAGGCAAGGCTGGATGCGGCTCTGAGTTGCCTGGAATAGTGGACCCCCCACAGGGGTTGGACCTAGATGGTCTTTAAGGTGCCTTCCAACGCAAACCATTCTACGATTCTATGAATTCAGCACTTCCTTGGAAGCATAGAAGAACCATGAAGAATCCCAAAGTGGCTGTAACTGTCATCTTTCCATGCTGTTGCTAGCACTTAGACCAAACATTGTTATCCTGCGAAAAAAAATGAGGAGGCTCATTTGAAACTGGTATAAAACCTGAAAGATTTAATTCAAACACAATATGCAGTTTAAATGTTTGATTTCCATGGAGTTGCAATTACACTGCAGCAGGTCTGGATCTGAATACACATTCCCTGCCAGGAGCTGTTGTACTGACGATGGTTCTGTGTGTCAGTGTGCCTCAGTTGTCTCTCCTGCTTTGTCAGCTTTTGATGTCACTAAATTGCCAAATTGCCTCAATGCAGAAAAGTAGCTGTGATTCTGGGATGTACTAGCTCCTTTATTTTTCTTAACCATATTCACAGTCTTGTATGCTGCTATCATCCCTTTGGACTGCTGAGACAATGACTAAATTTAGACCAACAACAGCAACTTCAGTACCCTTATTAAAAATGAGATTGTGATCATTGCATTCTACATTCTTCACACACTGATGTCTTTGATCACATCCTCTCTATCCCAGCCAAACCTGTGTTACTCTTTTCTTTGAGGACTGATATGCAGATTGAACTCACTGTTTCTGATGTAAATGCTTACTTTAGTCTGAGTCCCCTTCTGGCCCCTAAGTTTGAAGTCCTTGCTAGTCCACAGCTGAGCAGTGCTGGCCTGTATATTCTTCTCTACATTTCTCATTCATTCTTTGCCATGTTTAATCAATATTTAGAGGCATAAAATCTAGCAAGTATGAGTTGTACAAAAAGCATTTAACCAACTAAATGTGGTCATCTCTTCCTGAAGAAAAAAAAGTCAGATGTCTTGATAAACTACTCACTTAGCAGCAAGAAATGTAATATAGTGATTGGTGTCTTTTCCATATGTATTTCTTCTCTGATTATGCCAGAAACAGCTGTGTTTAGAAACCTTTAACCTTAGGAAATGTAAAATTCTCAATTTACCTAAAATAGGAAATCATCATTTTTCTGTCAACAAATGCTATGAAAGCAATGTCTTTTCTAGGTGCATTCCGAAGGAATCAAGGAACTTAATTTCAAATTTTTCAGATGTTCAAAAACATTCCAGTCTTTATTGTGTACTACTATGTACCTGCAACTTATAGGGGACTTTTTCTGTAGGCTATTTTGCACATATGGAAACAAGTTTTTAAACATGTAAATAAAAACATGAAACTTTTCCTTCAAGATCTAATTTATATTATAAGCAAACAGAAAACATTCCATAAAAAGCCCTTCATGAGCCTGTATACTTGTATTGTACTGTATACAATATTGTATATTGTATCCTGTGTATAACTGAAAAAAAATTAGTAGTATCAAGTTATGTTTCATTAAAATCTGGACTATACCCTTCAATGAATGTGTCTTTTCAACTAAACGGTCTCTAGTGAAAATATAAACCACCTGTCTTGTAAGAATAGCACATTGAGGAGTGATGATGTCCCTTCACAAGTCACCACGTCATCATCCACCCATCATCTCCTGCTGAACAAAGCAGTTTATATTCAAGAGATAAATTCAGCATAATTGCAGGAAGAGATTTATGTTTGACATCAGGAAAAATTTCCTAACTCTAAGATTACCACGCCTTCCTAAGTGCAGTGCAACAATAAGGCAGGTTGTCTTGTGAGATTGTGGAATCATGGAGGATTTCTGAGAAGGTGCTGGAGGAAAATATCTATCAGAAATAGTTTAATTCTGTTCTGGAGTAAGGAGATATATTCCTGTGATTCCAATCATGATTGTCTCCATATGACCAGAACAGCATGATTCAACATTCGCTCAGAGACTGAAAAAACTAAAGCATTTGACTTCGATGAGAAAATTAGATTTTTCTCTTTCAACCAGAAATTAAAATGTCAGCTGTGAGAATGTCCAATTTGTTTTCAAGACAACACTTGCAGATAAGGAAAAAAAGAATGGGCTTTCTAGAGTACTCCACCTTGCCTATGGGTCCTTTCATGGAGGAAGAGAAGAAATCTCCACACAGGTCTGGCTTCAGACAAAGTACAGCTGCTTCACCTGCTAGCCGAGAAGTGCTACAGAGCTGATCTGCTGGCCGTGCATACAGGTCTGTAGGTGAAAACTGTTGTTGCTTTTCAGTGAAAACAACCTGTTGAAGAGGTTTATGGGTTTTCTTCTCATTTCTGCTGTGTTTCTGCCGGAGTAAATTGGGTCCTATGTTAGCATAAGGGTTTTTACTCACAAGTGGAGAAATTGTTTCCCAAAATAACCTTAACTTGTGCTTACATAGTGTTTTGTATTGCTGTGTATGCTGCTTACTTTAGTCATTTGATGGTGCCCTGCATAGTACATTAATCTCTCTGCTCAGGACAGCATTACAGGTGTGGAGGATTCAACAATTTTTAAGTTACTGACTTATTTTTTGTATAAACTTACAGCCTTACTCATCATATCAACATCTGCCTTTCATACCCTATTCTTCAAATACTGCCTCATCTTCTGAACATACCTCTTAATGCAAGGTGTAATATTTATACACACTCGTTTGTGAAGCATGACATTCCCCTCCAAAAACCTTTTCTAAAGTGTTTGCTATTAACAACAGACTTGAAATATTTAAGTCAAACCAGTGAGCAATTTAAAGCATTTTCAAAAAGCTTTAGAAGTTAGAAGCACCTGGAAAGAAAGGCTTAGAAATTGTCCTTTCAACTATAACTTTTGAGTTGCTATAGCAATGTTATAATAATGTCTTATTAATAGAAAACTACCTAAATATGCCTTAAAAACTCCTTACAAGTTTGTGCAATATTTTTTTAATATCAGTGATGGAAACGAGCTAAAGAATCTGAAGACATTAGTCATGTTGGTTTGGGTTGCTTCAAGCCAGAAGGGAACATCCTGATTTTATCTAAATGTTTTGCTTTATTTAAGCAAAATGGTAATCTAAGTTTTGTAACTAAGAGAAAACTCTGCTTCTATTTTCAGTTCCTATTTATATGCACCTATTTACACACATACCCATCTCCTCTCTTTGCACGGTGTTTTCTAAACAGTTTTCTTGCCTTGTTATAATGTCAACTGCAAAATGAGCTGTGTGCTCTTTTTTTCTTCATTTTGATTCTTACCCCTCCCAGTGTGCTAGTGGCTATATAACCCCCTGGAAGTGAACTGAACCAAACCATTGAACGCAACAATATTCCACTAACTTTGGGTGAAGGATCTGTTGGGGAGTGTAATTGTAGCATTTCTTATTCCTGTTACTGAATATAATAATGAATAACAGCAGGTAAGATGTCACACTGTATGAGCAGTTAATACATTTTTCATGTTCTTCACAAAAACCTTTTGAATATCTACCATTGCTTTGAGGTCATGTCCTTCAGGAAGGAAATACGGCCACTGTGACCAGAAAAACAGTTTGTCCAGAGCCCTTAGAAAGAATTAACTCCATCATCCGCAAGGGTTTTATTCATAGGAATTCCTGCAATCTTGATTTTTACTGATGTGGTCATTAGATTATAATATTCTGTGAGCCAGGCTACTTTTTCAATATTTTTATTTCTTCCACTATTTCATACTTAGTGTTTCACTTGTAAGAGAGTAAAGGAAACAAGAAAAAGTACGGAAAGATGACAAGAACTGTTGATGTCATGACTCACTGATTTACCCAAATTCATAAAGTTCTTTGGGAAAGGGAAATGAATTTTTATCTTTCTGTACTGAAAACAGGACATCATATTATAATGTTGATGATAGTCATTGAGTCTACTTATTATTTTGAATGTTAATATATACTGAATAAGGTAAATATCTTTAATTTTGCCTCAAGATTTTACACATCAACAAGAAGATATTTAAATCTCTTCTGTAGAATAGGACACCTTTTCAGGAATGTCCTTCCGACTCATCAGACGTCTTAAAAATTGCTATATTTTTAACTTTTTAGTAGAATCACTCTGCTACTTTTCTCAAGCCTTTTTTTTAAGAAATTGTTAGTTATCTTTATTTTTTCTACTTCTGGCCAGAACATTTTCACATGGTTTCTGAAGGTGATGATCACACATTACAAAAAAAAGCAGTGCTGGTATGTAGAATAATTGATTTTGTTTTCATGGCTTCCAAGTTAAAATTCAAAATAATCATTATAGGTGGTGATTAAGGTTCATTGATGATGATTAAGGTCATTAAGGTGATGTATCTTTGTAACCAAGGACTGACAGGGGGACAAAGGAAGGATTTCTGGTGATTTTTGACACTTACTCTTTAGATTTGCCTTAAAAGCTTTCTACAAATCAAGCATTTCTGGATTATTAGTAGGTTCTGGTTCAGATAAAATTTCTTGTTCTTGGGGAATTGCTTTTATGTTTTCTTAGATTGTTGTTTGAATATTTTTATGCGACTTCTTTCTCTAATCTTGGCAGTTTCTCTCTAGCAGGCTGTCCTTTTTCATAAAAGATGACGGTTCTCTCTTCATTTGCAGAAAGGACAGCATTTAGGCTATGGAGCCTAAATTATTTTAGCTTGCATTGAAATTAATTTTCTCTTGAGTTGCCTAAGTTTTTCAGAGTTGTATTCTGCTTCCTTGTGTATTTTCATTTTTTTTTCATGAAGCTTTCTTTATTATGCTGCTTTCTCCATGAAATTAAGTAATATTTCAGATGTTTGGTGTCGGGGTTTTTTTAATCCAAATGCTACTCATTATATTCGATGTTATTTTTTCCTTACTTTTGGGAAGTTTTAATACTTCTACATGATTTTTTTTCTGTGAGATTCTTAGGATTATAGCTAAAAACCAGGCCTTTATTATTGACTTAAGCAACAAACACTATAGTGTATTTACTTCCACCTTTTTGTCTAGTCTTTGTATATGCAGTTTCTGAATATTTACTAAAATCTAAGAAGATACAAATATTAATCTGGACATATATTTCAAAAGTGTATTTTTCTTTTTTTATTTCATTTCTTTTTTGTTTGGACATTCTAATTCAAGAATGGAAGTTTTGGCCTGTGAGCTAAATGATCTTTTGGCCTGTGAGCTAAATGAAGAGTCTATATGACTTCACTGAGTGATTTGCAAACAAAGCAGAAAGTTGTTGCATAATTAGATAGAAGCAATTTGGTGTATGCCTACAAATAAAGAAAATAGGTTCACAAATTATTCCTGAACATTAAACTTACAGTAAATCTTATTTGCAGTGTGTAATTTGACCTGATATACATGAAATCAAATTTTAGTTTATGTTGCTTAGCCTTTTTGTGAGATTTAACTTTACAGCTTCCTGTAATGACAGCAAAATTGATTTTAGTTTAGAGCTCAACCTTCAGAAACTGTTTCCATTTTAACTGGATGACTGTTCTATCCATCTACATCCTACATGTACCTCCCTCACAGTGTATGCAATTCCTCTCCTTTAATATAGTTGACTTGTTCAGTATTATTTCAGAATCCTCTGAATTTTCATTTCCAGTCATCACACATCTATGTCCTCCAGCTGATTATGTGCAAGGACCTAACACAGCGTGGACTGTGCGCCTGGACTGTGCCAAGGACAGTGGAATAGTGTGAGGTCTGTGTAGGAGGGCTTTGTGTCTGCTGCTGCTGTGACAACTGCAGTTGCTCTCCACTGCAGTGCAAAAGTGTTCTAATGTCACAGAGCCATCCCGACACACACAGGACCCTGTCTCAAGGGATGGTAGTTTTCTGCACCTGCTTCTCCCTGCCTATTAAAAGCTAATTACGTGGACAGCCTGGGACAAGCAGGATGCAAAAATGTTTTTCCACCAACCTGTGAGACCTAGATTTGTGATTGCATTTCCAGGCCAAATTTGCTGAGGAAAACTGAATCCCATAGCTGGCCACTTTCAAAAGTCAGTTTTGAGCTGGTCTACAGCTATCTTTTTAGGTAGCTTGATCTGTGACTCTCTACAAATGCATTCAAGAATATTTCTGTAACTGGGAGACAAACCTGCAGGGAGCTATCTGGAAAGAAATGGAGTTTTGTAATGACCAATAACACATCCTTATGTACTGCAAAATGACTGCATTTACTGTGCCCAAAATAAGAAGAAATTATATATTTATTAGAATTACTGTAGTCATATGAATATTACTTTTTCTGTATCATAGGAGCTATTATCTATCCTGGTAATTTTCTGCATTAAATAAAACCTACTGTTGATAGCAGTTTTGTATAGATAAACAGAGTGCTTTTGAAGCAAAAAGAACTTGGCATCTAGAAAATTGCTGATTAGAATGATATTTCTTTGTGCAGGATAATGTTACCAGCATGATCTGTGTGCCAATAGTAGCATTTTCAGGACTTTTTTGTAATCATACTTTACAAAAAGTGTTGTCAGTTACATTTCTGACTCCCAGATCTTTAAACATTGACTCTTGCCATTGTTTTGTGGTGCATATATATCCATGTGCCTGGGCATGCTCTGTTTAAATGAATGTTGATTGAACAATATGCTTATTCTGTGGGGGTGATTTTTTTTCTTAAATGAAAAAGGCAAACCTGGAAACTACCTACCCTGTGAAGCAAGTGCATCTCACCCAAGGGAAAGAACATACTTGCTGCCTCTTACACTCACTTATTCTGTGGGTGCCAGAAGGCAAAAAAGAAGGGAAGAGAAGGTGAGAAATGATCCCTCAAAAAAAATTCCAATTTAAATATTAATTATATTAAAAAATTAAAAGAGTTTTTCTGGCAATAGCTACCTAGGGTCTGGTGCTTAAAAGGGGCATGGTGTGGCAATGAGATGTGAGAAACTGTTTGTACTTCTCCTCCTCATTGTCCTCCTCTGTACCTGCTGCTGAACATCCTTAACAGAAGAACGAAAGCCTTTTAGTTAGCTGTCTTTCTGCACCTGAAGGGAACCTGCTATTATGTACATGTGCATACAGATATGCCTAACAGCATAGCCGTAATGCATCATTACCTAGCAATGGAGCATAGAGAAAAATGCAACACTGATACACAATTATTATGCAGAATTATCTGTTTGAAACCATTGCCTATGTTCACCATATCTCAGCATCAGTTGGCAATATTCATATCAAAATCTAGAGGATAATAAGTTAAAAATAATCAATAGTCATTTATCATTTAATTTATTACTACTTTCTCGAATTCTAGAAGAGTGCTTGATATAATCAGCTGAAGATACATCATGATAATTTAATACATTAATAGTTAGAAGCTTCAATTGAAGCTCTAGCTCCTTTCAGGGCTTGATTATACATCTGTAAAATACTTCTTTCCAGCTACATTAATTGGTAATTTGGCAGAAAAAAATACAGCAAATTAACTTCTAATAATCATCTTTTACTAACTGTGTTTCTATCTCCTTGAATATAGAAAGACAGAATATTTAAATGTAGCCCCCCTAGTCCACAGTGGGTACTTCTGAGACTGTGCCGTTGGGACCACTGTCTGGACCCCAGCCCTGGGACCAAATGCTGTGTCCCATGGTGGCACCTCAGTTAGGAGTCTCCTAAACGCCATCTAACAAGACTGGCCCTGAATCTAGCCTTACACTTAGCTGTTTGGGTTCTTCTGGACTCATTCCTGCCCATCTGGAAAAACTGGCTGCTGAGTCAGATGATTAGGCCACAGAATGAAACAGACCTTTCAGATTCAGGCACTGGCTGCAAGCATCTTTTGGTCAGTAGATGGAGTTGGATGGGTCTGAGTTTGAGACTAGCTAGGTCTGTGGATCCAAGCTTTCGACTGAGTTCTGTTGGGCACTTATTTAGGAAGACGGCTCTGACTGATTAACCTGAAGAAAATGGCTAGCATTTAAAAAGTTGATTACTATTATCCTTGTGTGACAGGCAGCCAGAGCAACTACCAGGACTCGACTTTCAAAAAGAAATTTAGGACTACAGTTCTCTATTTAAGATGTGAAGAACAAATACTATTTCTTCCTCCACCTCTCTTCTTATTTTATCACATATAAAAAAAAAATCTTCAAAATGGTCTGGCAACAGGTAAAGGAAGACCTGGAGGCTAGGCTCCCTCCAATAACTGGCAATGATTGAGGAGGAAAAGACAAACAATAAGCATGCTACCAGTATTTGGCAATATTCTCTGCCTTCTGAAATAGTATGCTAGTACTACTGGTAAGACCATCCTTCAGGCCCACAAACATTAAAAATGTGAATGACTGTTTCTGGAAAAAACGTTTGCACTATTCGTATTTGTTCTAGTAATAAAAACTTATTGCAGCAAAACCACTCCAATTCATACTGAAGCGATTCACACTGAAGAAATGTTTCTGTGGAAAAGATGAACGGAATAGCCAGAAAGAAATTTCTAAGAGCTACAAAGACTGTAACAAAAGCAGACATTGTGGCAGTAGAAAACAAATTGCCAGCTATTGTAAATCCTATTATTTTCTCAGTGTGCCTAAATAGCATGCTACCAGGACTCCCACTGACATTACTAGCAGGGAAATAGAATATTATTGTGAATGCATTTTCAAAATATTATAGAAGCCAATAGGGTCCACATAACTGTCTATAGAATATGCAATATAAGCTATCAAGCTCTCCCTCTCCTTTGGTGTCAAGAAAATGTGTTTCTTACATAGAGTGAGCCTGATTTTTTGGCAAGGCCTCTGTTTTACCACAATAAATATAAGTAAATACAAGTAGTGCATTCACAGGTTTAAAAGATGTTTTTACCACCTGATTTCCATTTGACTCTGCAGTCTGCTACAGTGTTGACAACGTTTCAATTTCATCACAAGACTTTTCTCTACATGAGGCATGTTGTGAGGAAATGTGAGGTGTCACGGCTGAACATCTTATCCATCTCTTCATGCTCACCCATGAACTGTTAGATGTGTTTCAGATCAGTTTTCTTGGATACAAAACAGGTGACAGTGAGTGCTTGCAATGATGTTGAGAAAAGTTTTCCCAAAAGGTCTTTAAAAAATGTGGTTTGCCCAAACCTATCTATCAAAATTTTTTCCTCCCTCCATGCTAAATTATTGGTTTATACTTAGCTTTCAAAAGAAGTGAGAGGGTTTTTTACAATCCCATTTCTCTTTTCTACTCTATAGTTACATTGTAAAAAGCTCAGTCATACTTCGAAACAGAAACAGTTCATTTTGTTGGAGACACATTGAGAAAGATATGCTCACACACAAGCATGTGTGCGTGCACACACTCGTTCTGCACTCTCTGGAATAAGCTTGCATCAGAATATTTTGAGAAGTTTCTAAGAGATTTACAAGTTTTAATGATCAAAACAGTTTGAAGATTTAGATTTCAAAGCAATCAGAAAAATAATGATTTTTACAATAAAAGCTGAAGAATGAAATCACTGGCAAGTACCGAGAAAGACTTGGGTTCACCAATACAATTGTAAATTCAGTTCTTACAGCTCAATTGTTTTCACTGTCATATGACACTAATTTAGATGTTCTCATTCCCCATGAGAATTTCACAGTGTATTAAGATACAATAAAAAATAGTTTGCTTCACATAAGTAACTTTTAAAAAATAAACCCAGCAAAGTGCTATGTAAGGGAAAATATAAATTATTTTAAATTCTGATTATGTATACACTCTGATACCAGTTTCTTACATGAACCTAGAAATTTAGATCTTTTTCAGGTTTTTAACTTACCCTATACGATTCATGGAAAAGCAGCCTCTTAAAATCATCATTTTGAATAGACAGCTAACTTGCTTGAGAGATATGCCTTTAGCTCAATGACTTTAGTATTTCATATTTCTCCATCACTTGCATTGTAGAAGCTTTTCTGTCACTGTAAAACAATTTAAAGAAATTTTAAATTAAGTCTTCTGTGGCCAGTGGTGGCTAGTTTTTATTTGGTCCATGTGCATAAAGCCATGAATTTTCAGTTCTTCCTTTTTAATTTTAATGTGAGTAATTTACATAAAGTTTAAGGGATTCCATGTGTGTTTTCAATTGGGAGCTGGGGCTGCATGAAAATAGCATGTATATTAAGACTCGGGAGGATTGGCAGTACTGGGTTTTAAATTGTAATAGTAAAAGTTTCCAGAATAAACTCAGTTTATAAAACTTTCATTGCAATTGTCAAGCCCATTAAAAGCTTATAACAGAAATATGCCTAAAATGTTTTATCTGAAACAACATTTCTGTATGGAATTTCTTGCAGAATCATGAAGATTTGTGGAAAAAATCTTGCTACCATTGCAGGTAGAGTTTTGGTAAAATTTATAATATCTTCAAGATATTGTTGTTTGTGTGTGCATCTGTGTATCTGTGTACTAAGCACATATTTTGCTACAGTGCTACCTTTGTTTTGGTAAAATCTGACCTCCTGTTTATAATGAAAATTTCATAGAACGCACATTTTGTGAGTACCTTGTGGGAGACATAAATGGTGCCTTCCCGGGAAACTCAGTGCAAATTTCTCATTGTCCAGCTTGGATTTCTCAGCATGCATCTATGATTTGGAACATTTAATACAGCACACCTGAGGGAAGTACAAATGTTCACATGAATAGCAGCATGCATGCAGTACCAACTTCTCAACAGACAGAGATCATGAATATGTGAGGTGGAATAGATTTTAACTTGCCTGATAAAATTTCTCAGCTCATTCAAGAAAGAACACAAATATAGTAGCCTAAGTTTCATGTTGCATGGAAAATTAATTGCAAACCACACGATTAAGCTTTTACAGCAGATCTCGCACTTCTTGATATTGCTGGAACATCATGAGCTGTTTTATGCACATTCCACACTGGGTTACATGTTTTCACAAAATATGTATTTTATTGCACCTTCAAAGCTTTCATGCAGAAGGAGTGTTAAATCTCATAATGCAAACTTTGGGAGATCAGTGTGAATCTCACTGAGCAAGACTAGCTGCATATTGCAATATTGTTTGGACACTACAGCTGAGTGAAACCTTAAATGTATGTATGGATTAGAAATAAATTACAGAGACTATGTCATACTGGTATTTCTAAGAATTTCAAACAAGTACCAGCAGTTTTCTCATCTACCGGCTGCAAAAGTTAATAGAGCTAACATTCTAGCATATCCCGTCCCTGCAAGTGAGGCACACATCTGCCCACCTGCAATTATTGCCTTTTTATTTAAAACAAACAGTGAGAAAAAAAATTCCCACAAATACAGAGTCATTAGGAGAAATGTAAACAGTTCAAATGAGAGACAAGTAGTGTTTGGATTAGGAAGTGGAAAGCCACTACCCTGCACTTAAATACAGTGGTTAGACAGCTAATGTATCAAGCAAATTCCAGCACCTTGGAAATGAGGGCACAAAAACAAGGCAAATTGAACAACTGTGATAAATAATTGAAATCATACCCTCAGTGCCGGCTTTTCTGCACAATTTTTCAGCTTGACACAGATTCAAATTTTATAGTGTTTGTACAACACGAGTTTCACAGAACACAACTGAACTTATCTCACATGGAGAAACTGCTTCACATTGGGGCTGACTGTGCATGTAATAGCCCCAACAGTGGGCTTTAAACTTTGACATTAGTTCTCTATCTATGTAATCTAGTAAAGAGGATTAAGAAGTAGCTGCTGGAGAGACATGTCACCTGTTCACTTCCAGTTGTTTCATATGCATCCTGTGAATTTGTGTGCTCCACCTGCAGTTTGTACAGTCTTGATAGAATAGATTTTGTAGAGGAGATCAAGAAATGTGTTGTACAACATATTCACAATTTTTGTTGCACAGGTATCTTCATGTCTTGATGCTAATTTGCCATCAAAACAAACAAAACGAATGAATAGGAAAAAAAGGTAATAGCATGTATTTATTACTGGTATTTGCTTGAAGTTTGGAGGGACACACCTGTCTTATCAGTATATAACCCTGCCGCCTGACTTGATAGCTGTCCGTTCTTTCTCAATCCTAGTAATTCTGAGGGAGCAACTACACATACTAGAATATATTTCCTCCTGTCAGCCAGCCAAAGGATTAGAGCTGGAGCTGCTATTCACTACCCAACCTTAGCATCAAAACAAGTTGTTTTTTTTTTTAAAACTACGGTTTGAATTTGCTAATGACAAAGGCAACTCCCAGTGGGTGTGACAATCATGAGATAATCAGCTTTAGAGGATTAGAGGACCCCAGGGGTGTGATTAGCTCAGGTTGGCCAAGCCCTCTGTCATGAATTAATTCAGAAATTAATATTTGCATTCTAACACTGCATCTTAGTGAAACTGATTTCCAGTCTGTGAATTTTTTTTCATTATGAAAAGCAATTCACGTTGCACAAGACAATTGGCAGCTGTGGTTATTGAAATGTGAGATGATTAAGCAATAAGGATCTGAATTTTGTGTGATTTACTTCTGCCAATGATCTTTCAACGCAAAGAACATGTTCATTGTTATTTTTAGTCCATCTTTTTCCTATGCTTTCATTAAATGCTTGATGGAATATTTTCAATTCACTTGATTCCATGGTTGACAATCAGATAACTTTTCCTTCCATAATTAGCAATTATCAACTGTACAGAAATACTGAATGCTGTTGGGTTTGCATAATAAACAAAAAGCGGAAGCAATGATAGCAAATTTTCTGAACTGAAAATATACCTTTTGTGCTTGACAGCTATTTGGGAATTTGGAATGGTGTTACATGCTAATGGACGCAGTGGTGAAACGGCCTATGTGTCTGACAGTTACATTAAATCCAACCAGGCAAAATTGTTGCCTGACACAGATTTAGCCAATGCATTTGATAAAATAGGCCAGAGAAACATAATCTGACAATGCAGCAGTAATTTAAGTCTGTTTTATCAAATAAAGGAAAACAATTATGTGCAATAAGAAAGAGATAGAGATTTGTATGGCTAACTTTTTCCTCTAAGAGAGATCATTATGTGTGGAGGATAATAGATGAATAGCAACCATGTGGGCTGCTTCGTATGGCTTACATGTACACACTCTCGCTTCTTTATATCCCTTTGCCTGCTGGTTCCACAATCAGTTCTTCAGTGTCGGCAATTTCTTGGATACATATTTTTTGTAACCTACTGGTTCTGATCATGTATCTCAATTTCCATGTCTATAAAATGAAGATGATAGTGATGAACTCTCAATACAGTGCTTTGAAATTTAGTTACAAAAAGCATTAAATACCATTAGTAAAGACAATTAATTTTGCAGGTTTCTTGCCTGAACTTACTTTTTTTTATTCTCGTTAGAGAAAATAAAAATAATTATATTCCAGTACTGTTTCTATTCCAATCAGAAATTGTTTTTTAACTGAAGAAAGATATTTAATGGTAGTCACTTCTGACTTTCTGCTTTAACAGTCAGTTCTTCTGTCATATCCACCAAATATTATATAATCTGTTTATAAAATATTGACCTTGAATTGTCTTAGATTTTTCTGTTACATTCCTTGGGAAAAAACTGATGATTATTTTTTCGTTTAATTGTCTGCATTGTCTGCCTAAATACTTCAAAGCTCTCAGCAAAAGCTAAACTTTTATTTCTTTACCAGTAATAGCAATAGTTATAGCTGTAGCACTGGTGACAGAAAAGCAGTAAAATTGTGTAAAAGCCAATACTTAAGCCACTTAGACTGAGTACTAAATTGTCCTTTGCTATGCAGACCAGGAGAAAGGAAAGGAGTAGAGACTGTAGTTGATGGGCTTTCATGGACTTTCTTGAATCATAGCACATGTTAATCCAAAACCTGAAGGTTAGTTACTACTTTCTTCTTAATATTTGCATCTGTCATGTTCTCTCAGGACACTTCTGTACTTAATAGCCTTTATTAACATTTTAAAAGGAAATTTTAAGGGAGTTTCTATGCTTCTGTATCCCTGTTGAGAGTCTCCTCTCTCACTTCCCTTTTGCAACCTGTTTTTCTTTCTTCTCTTATTAATCTCTTCCTTGAGTACACTCCCACCCACTGACAAATTTATCCATGGGTTGTATGGTTTGAACAGTGTGCCTTAAAAGCTGAAAGTCTAAGTGGAGTGATACACATCTTATTGTTATATACTACCATAAAGCACTAAATATAAAAGAAGTATACTTCTCGTGAGCACTGGAGTCATTAACACCCTGACTTTGAAAAACTTTTAGATATAATTCCAGTTTGATTTTAGTGGGTTCACAAGTGCCTCCATAATTCTGGCCCTCAAAGACAGATGAAGAAAGAACTTTTAACTGTGAGTGGTCTTATGCAACGGAAAGCAGTCAGTAGTGAAGGCAGCTTCATTGATACCTTTGCAGTTCAACCATATTCAATACAGCACACTGCCAAAAATTGTGTTCTGTATTCTGCCTAATAACTACTCAGTCTGCATCCGTTGTATAGGGGCAGTATCTTCCTAAGGTGCACATTGCCAGTCTCAGTAGGAGAGAGAAGAGGAATAACTGGGCTCCTTCCAATGTGACTGCAGCCAAAACCATCACTGTTTGGGATTTTTTTGCCTGTAGTCACAGTCAACAAAGCCCATAGAGTTGCTGGCTGTCGGAGGACAAGCTGTTGCTGTACACAACTGAGCAAATAATGCTGCCACGCTGAGAGTGCTTTGTAGGGTTGGCCCTCTGCTCCTTCAGAGCAGCCCTGGCTGAGCCTGCTCAGATCCAGGCACACCAATGACTCGAGGAAAAAAGGCTGCAGAAACCCTGGAATAAGAGTGTGTGGGAAATTGCCCTGTTTTCTAGATGGGCTGCTTCTGTGCAGAGGTACTGTGCTACAAACAAAGGAATATGGGGACCAAAACTGAAAGATGCAGACATATGTGTCCAGCATGACATTCATACTGACAGAAATGTGGGTTGAAGACCTGTGTGGGGACTTCTGAAATTTCACATGGTACCTTTCTGTATCTGCAGGCGCTGCTGTGCTTCAAAACTGTGAACCTTAATATTTCCATTTGAGGTGTTAAAGTACTTTGCAAGTTCCATTTTTCACAATTCTAATTCTTAAGTACTGATTTCCTTGATATATAGGGAACAGATTTTTTTTTTTTGCAATGCATTTTGAATGATTCACGCTATATCATTTTAGCTTGATATATAACTGCAGTACAGCATATCTTTTGTATTTCCCTTAAAAGGGTAAAGAAATCTTAAAAATGTTTAAAGCTGAGTTTTATCCAAATAAAAAAGTGTTGGCTGCATCCAATCAAATAGCATGGATAACAGGTCACTGAATTGAATAGATTTTTCTCAGGCCCTTAATGCTATGATGAACACAAATGTGGAATTTCTGCTGCACACGTTACAGATAATGGATTTTCAGCTATCACTTAGAGAAATATCCTTTCAGGTGCTACATTTTATTTATAAATAAAAAAAATTTAATCTTTTATTAGAATAAAACATATGGCAATAATTTAATTAGGTTTATTCCACAACCAACTTCCTACACTTAACTGGAAGGGTGGGTAGGTAGCAGAAATGCAGCAAATATGGTGGATATGGATATCTGGGTTTTGTAATGATATTTTAACCATTCTGCTGTTTGAAAGCAAGGACCACAGAGAAGTGGTCATATTCAGCACTCACTAAAATACAAGAAACCTGGCTTCTGTATCAAGTTTGGCTGTAAAAATATCTAATCTGGAATTTGTGTGCTATGGAGAAGTATAGCAGGCCTACCAGCCTTGCTAGCTCCGAAATAGATCTTAGTACAGTACGCTTCTACCCGTAAGAAACAAGAGCTAGAACTGTAAACATAGGGAAAGAATTTAACAGCAACCTTGCACCTGGTGTTTTTGCCTTGTTGTTTTGATACTGATGCTATGGGTAACTAATAATAGAATGTTGCAGTTAATGTAGCCAATGGGTGTATTGTATTGATTCAATAGCCAATTAACAGGTGATGCGAATCATAACATTCTTAAAGCCTATAAAAGGATGTGTGTGTGCCTTAAAATAAACCTTTTCTTTTTTTCTACTCTCCTTCCCCGACTCCTTGTGAGTTTGTTCGTCTCAACAGCAACAGTGTGCGGTGGTCTAATTTTCTGGTTTTGAGTGGTCACAGCCAGAGGAGTTTGCACCAGTGAGTTGCTTTGAGGCGTTGAGGCACTGTGGTAGTGGTAGGGACCAGCATCAGAAAGGCTGTGGGTCCTTGAAGTCCTCAGCCTGTGTTTGGGCCATGAGTATGGTCCACATCTTGGTACTGTGGTCAGCCATCATTTCTGCTCTGCCTCTGTGTCCATGCTGACCTTCATATGGGAAAAAATTGATTCTTGGAATTTCATAGAAGAAGAGATTACAGAGATTGAAAAGACAAGTACCCTGATCAATATTTATAAAACATGAATTAAAGCTTCTGGTCCTCTGTAGCAGGATCCAAGGTGCACAGTGTCTCAGGGGACATATTCAGATGACCTGCAGCTAGTTTGCAGGAGATGGATCTTAACTTTTAATACAATTTCTGTGTCCAGGACTGAAATTTTCTCTGATAAGATGGGAGTTTACTAGTGACTGTCAATATGTAAGCCTTTTGTAAAACTTCTGGTCTTAACAAAGAGCTATAGAACCATGAAGAAAATGTCCTCACTTAGCAATAACACAAAGGCTTAAATAATTCACACATTATTTGTCTGTACATTGTTTTTATTTGTCTGCACCCTATAAAATTTGTAGAAAGGTCTTTTAAAGACACCTTTTTATCTGTAAAAACTTGCTAACTTTGAATTTTGTGCAAAATTTTACCACTGCTGTTCTCCGCTTCCCTCACACAAAATAGTAATTGGGTAGGCATAATGGACACTTACAATCCAACATTTGGCACAGCTCAAATGCAGATTAACTTGCATGTGTTTTGTTGCATTTCTGTCTCCTGATAAAGGAACAGCCAAAGTCAGTGTTTCACATTCCCGTAAGATTTTTCTTAGCAAAAATGTAAGTACTAGATAGCCTTCTCTTCTATGTGTAAACACAGAGCTGCAATTAATACATAATAAGTTTCAAACCTAGGATACGGGGTCAGTTTCCAGAAAGTACCCAAAGTATACAAAAATCTATGTCACATTTGTAACGCGAATGTTCCCATGACATGGTCCTCTAGAGAAAAATGCATACTTGTTTTCACTCCATAAAATGTGAGATGTCCAAGCTGATGTTTCATATAGAAACAACTCTTCAGTGTATTCTGTGTAATTGTGAATCATTTTAGAAAGTAGTTGCAAGAGCTGCTTTCCAGGTAGAAATATCCCGTCCTTCTCACAGTAGCAAAAGTAATTCTCTTTCTTTTCAGTAACAAGTGCTAGCTGACCAGTATTCTCCTTCTCCCCCTCCCCCCAAAAATAGAAGTTTTGGGTTAAGAACACAAAAAGAATTACTTTGCTTGATACTCATGAAATAATTTGTTCTACAAAAAGCTGTCCTTTCTGAAAAGGACATTCAAATTGTTGCTTCAGTGATAAATCAAAAAAATCTTTCATAAGAGGCGCATTGTAGGGAACACAAATCTTGAAAAATCTTACAAGTAAACTTAAATATATGCATTGTGCAGTAATTTCAAAAGACCTCCTGTCCTTTCACAATGTAAGTCTTCTTTTAAAAAATAGAAGTCTTTGAAGATGTATGACATAAAATAAGACATTGCTATCAGCCAATATCCACTTGAGAAAAACAGGCCGATTCACTAACTGACGGCAAGGTTAAAAATGAGATTTCATCAAAAATTTTCTCCAGAATTAATTAACTGAAGGATAAAAGCTGATTTTTCAAGGCTAGTCTTTCTCAGATTGTTTTACATTTATTTTCTGTGTTTTAGTATTGTGATGACAGTTCTATGTCTGTCTGCTAGCAATGTCCAATCTCTTTTGATTACTTTTAGAAGGAGCAAAGGGGCTGCTTAGCTGCAGGAAAGGAGCAGAGGCACAGAGCTTCCTGCTCTCTGCTTTGCCTTGTTTGGATTAGGAGATGGTCAGCTATGGATCTCATAGCTGTATTTTGGATCTTCCAGAGTAGGAACTTTCGATAATCTTTCCCTAGAACAAATAATTTAAAAAGTGATTTAAATTGTCTTCTCATTTGTCATTAAGTTTGGTTCTTTTTCAAAATAATGCAGATTATTGGTTGTTTTCCTAATGTCTACAAAGAAAATGAAGGTACAGGTGCAAACTTAGCAGCTTAGGCCTGTCTCTAATATGTGTCTAGTGAAGGAAAAATCCTTTGTGAGAGTGCACTTAATTCTTTGGATTTAATGTTTAAAGGTTAGTGTAAATCACAAAAGACTGTACTTTCAATTCATAGTAATTCATAGAAATATATCTGAAAGGGAAAAAGACGAGGATTTCTTGACAGAAAGCAAAAGGTGAGGTGAGACAAATTATACTAAGACTCTGCATTATAATTACAACTTCTAATTGCCATTTCTATATTCAAAAGCATCCTTTTAAGCAAAAGTACTGTTAAAGACAGGAGGTCATCTGGTTAGGGCTCAAAATAGAAACTCCGCAATGAGCCTCTGCTAGTATTGGATGACATAATAGATGAATACAATAGCAACACAACTTAATGATTACTATCTTACTGATTTATATTGTTTCCTTTAAAATAACCTTTAAAATGCTCTAAACTATCTGAATGAAATTCAAACCTATTAATATTAATGAATTATACAAAAGATAGTTTTAGATCTTGCAGTTATTCATAAGTTGAAGTAAAAAGGTACCTTCAGAACAAATTTTGTATCACTCTAAATAAAAGCCAGGGAACTGAATGAAATATCTGCCATCCTGTTGAAGAAGTCTGGGCACAACTTTGCAAATCAGGTTTCTTTTGGATCAATTTATCAATCTTCTTAATGATAATCCTACTACTGCAATGAATCATGCCTGTTACGGCTAAAGTTCATATTGGCCTTAAACCCACTGGTTAGTAGGAGCAATGGAGAAGACTCTGATTAAAACAAATAAGCCATCTTAATAAATACACAGAAAAAAAATATGAATTTGAATATCATTGAGTGATTTTAGACAACTCTGGCATCTCAATTTAACCCCCATTTTTATAAGTTTATTGCAAATACAGTTTTGATTTTAAATGGTAAACTGCACTTTCTTTCCCCCTTCATTCATAAAATACAGATTCTAGCTTCTACAGGAAATGTGGACTCTGCTGGCATAAAAATCCGATGGCAGACCATGGGTAATATTGTGCCTGGTGTAGTGTAATCTGTTGTTACCTGCAGGGGCTGGCTACTGGTGTTTTAGTAAAGTGGACCAAGAGGAGCCCATAACATGCCCAGCAATATTACATCAACATCCATGTTCGCTGGAGAGAGAGAAATTAAAGTATGACTTTGGTTTCTGACTGTTGAGTTGGTGGGCCAACAGCTTCCTGGGGAAGACAAAATATGGCAATGATCTTGTAAATCTGGAAGGGTTTACTGCCGTCATCACTAGAGAAAGGTTGTAATGTCTCATCCCAACATCTAGACCAGCTATCCAGTTTGCCTAGTGTTAGTATTTGCCCTGAAATATGAGATCATCATGGAAACCAGTTAGTGTGTGTAGTAGGGAGGTAACATGCTGTTATTACAGCTTTCCAGTCCGTGCTGTTACATGTGTAAAACAGGTTTCTGGAACTGCCAAGTACTTCAGTTTCTCTCATTTAGCACATTCATGTTTGATCAGCAAAGGATGTTAGTTATTGGAGTTTTCATCGATGCAGTGGTGTTTAGTCAAGTGTGAGATGTGTGACATTGTATCTCAGCTAAGAAAGTGTGGTATTAATCGAATTTAGAGCACCTTCAATTTCTGTCCTGATCCTAACATGTTGAAGCAGGACAAAATGGTACAAATATGAATGAATATAGAACAGAAACTAGGGGGAAATGTTTCTAGTTCTCATAGTAGTAAAATTCTGGAAGAGATTTCTACTAATGAAAGGATTGTTTTGAATACAGAACTCTGTTTCGGTAGGGCACTTATTGGCAGTAGTGTTTCAGTGTTGGAAAACTGGCCTTGATTGACTAAAAGTTTCCATTCTGTGTTTCTAAGGCTGCTAACATGCAGGTATGTATGTATTTTCACTTACCTGATCTATAAATCTGGCAATAAATCACTGGGAATGTTCACAGTACCATATTTAACATGATTAAAGGCTGGAAGGATCAGGGCTTTGACTTTCCATAATTTAGCAAAAGGATCTTATGAGGCTGTACTACTAAGTAATACCAAAAATGAAAACAGTTTGTAAAGTCTGCCGTGGTACACACAGAGAAGGCTGTGGTCTCACAACAGAAATCAGAAATCTTGAGGAGTGCCTTTAGAGTGTTTTGAACTTTTCTTGTTTGCTTCATCCCCCGAAAGATTGAAAGAACTTTGATCTACAAAGTTGTGTGAAGTTTAGTTTTTCTTGAATTCTGCATTTCACTTGCACACTTTCCATGTGACTACTCTTATCAGGAAACAGTGCATACTTAATAAGTGTCTTTAGTAAAACTCAGATTTCACAAAAATTATTTAAAAGTACATCTCCAACTATAATCACACATTACTTCGTATTAATACAGGTTTCAAGTCTGAGTAGATTTTATAGTATAAAAAAGCACCTTCTTTGTCTCTATATGAGTCAAGTGAATAATTCACCATGAATAATTTATAAGGTGAATTGCAGTTCCTCTTTCATGTACCACCTACGTGAAATAATTTCATTTATTTTACTTTTTTTTCCTCTAAATTCTGAGGTAGTATGCACATCTGGAAGCTGAGCTTCCTTACCTAATGGTGCCTGGTCAAATAAGATCCATGTTTCTGTATCTTGAATGGATGAGCAGAGTATAAATATGTTGTGGAAGCAAATGTTATAATTACAGATTTTAAATCTACTTGTGACAAACACTGCTTAATATGAAACCTGCTCTCAGAAGTTATTACCAAGAGTAACAAGAACAGGATAAGATGCTTACATAAATCAAATACAACAGAGTAATCAGAATCATTTCTGAATTCATGTGCAGGTGTTTTTATGGTGAATCCTCTTTTGGAATAGATATAGAGGAGGCACATTGCCTATTTTAAAGGTCCTGAAGTCCCCCCGAGGAACAGAGCAGTGCGCACGGGCAGAGAGCAGCTGCCGGTGCTGGGGTGCCTTGTAGGAAGGTCTCCAGAGAGAGCAGCACTATACAACAGACAAGGCATGGCTGAGGCAATCACATTATTCCCTTGGTACATCAAAGACTGTCTCTGGTCTCAGTCTCTTTTTAATACACACCGACAGCTAGACCAATTTCAAACTGCCCAAAAGAAAGTAGGAGCTGCCTCCCTCCTATGTCTGCACTCTGTACCATCTCAGAATGAATCAGGCCTATGACACCTACTTTATAGAGAGTTTTAGACTCTTAATCCTATTTAAATTTTAATGTGAAGGCTTGTTATAGTTTCTATAATTTGAGGCATTAAAAGCAGATGAAGCATGTTTAATCATAAAAGCTTCATTGCTCTAATTTATGATACCTGCGTTTTAAGCCCCGCCATAAAGTGGATTGTGTTTGGGGGATGATGGTTCACAGTGTGATCCATCAGGAAACCTGTTTACATTAAAACATTTTGACAGCACCAGTAATTAAACCTGTTTCCCAGGTGCAGAGCAATATTTTAAATGCCCCTCTGGCTACAATACCATTCAGGTTTGTCTTTCTCCCTTATCATCCACTGCAATAACAAGATAATGAGAAGATGGCAAAATATAAGGAGGGCTGGACGAGCAATTAATAATCTAAGTATATAATCAGAATGTTAAAATATCATTTTAACTGATTTGTGTATTATTTTCTATGACGCTGAAAATTTCTTTTGTGCATTTCCATGTGCCTGAGAAACAGTAAATAGGAAATCACCAGCGCTTGCTGCTGTGACAACTTATAGCCTAGCACGATCATTTGTGACTTTGAAGTGTGAGTTGGCTCTAGAACACAGCTACGCAAACCTTTTTATGCAGACAGCATGTGATTTTTTTCTGTGAACCTTGCTTTGAATAGCAGTGCATGAAAACTGGCAAACCCTAAAAACCTGAGGAACTCATGAAAGCATAATTTGGACAAGTACATACTTGTGCCATGAAGCCAAGGATAAGATCTATTTGACTTACACACAGCAGAGTTCAGATGCTGCTCCGTGTCAGACTGACAAAATTCTAACACCCTAACCCGTGCTAACTTGCTTCCTATCAGCCTCCATTTTAAAAGCCCCAAAATGGCAGGTGAGTGGAACCATCCACTTCACTTATTGATATTTTGGGGGAGTAACCAGCCAGTTCTGGTCTTCTCTTCATTGACTAACACAGCAGGCTACAGTGCTGCATTTCTGAACCATGCATCTGAAGTCTTCGGAGGAAATCTTTGGAAGGAGAGTCCCAGGCATGGGTCTGCTCTTGCTGCTTTAGCCAAAATAGAATTTTGTTATTCTGAAGATGAGGCTCTGGCACACATAGCTGTTTAATTCTTTACTGATTTTCACAGGATTGTCAAGGTCACTATATCAAAAGTGGACAGCTCAGCCTGGGAAATCTGATTATGTTGGAAGGATGTGGTAACTTCTGGCAGTGGGCTGAAGGCAAGAACAGCAATCCACCATGAGAAGTTTAGAGAGAGGACAGGACAGTCATAGGAGGTCTGAAAAAGAAAGGTTTTAACACTACCCTACTGCACAGACAAATATTTTGTTCTTTCCAATAAAATATTTTCTACAGCTGATGCATGGAGAATTTTCACGACTTGTAAATGCTTGAGAGCATATCTATCGTGCTTAACTGAAGTATTTATCACTTAAGAACACCATTAAAAATATCAGAAAGCTATAATTTTTGAAATACTAAATGTCATTTCTATTATTCCTACACAGCTTATATGCAAATACATGCCTCCCCCCAAGCTTGAATTCACAGAAAATTAAATGGAACGGCTTTTTTCCCCTTTCATGTATTTTTTTTTCCATATTGCAAAAAAAGGCATTGCACGAAACTGGCATGTCTCTTGTACAATCTATAGTCATAAAAATACAATCTTAAATGCTGACTCAGAAACTCTGGGAGTATCTTCATGTTCAGTACTAATTGAATAATTTCTATGGCTGCTCACCAGCTCTGCACTGTGGTCGGGAAACTATGTAGAAATATTAATATCATGGGTCTATGCCTGGTGCAAATGAGAACCACATCAGAATCAAAGGGATTTTTGAGTGTTTATTACTTTCTCTAAATATACAAACATATGCAAAAATTTGTTAGAAGCAGAAGTGACTGTTCAGCATCCATTTTATTGATAATGGAAGTGATCTGATTTAGCACAGCTATAACAATCATGTCTTTATACATATGGTACAGAAGCTATTTGTTTAAAAACCACAACAAAGAAGATCACCTGAGATATTGGTCTTAAAAGGGAAAATATGATCATTATTCATATAGCTATTATCAGAGGGCATAAGCGGGCTCTCTGTGTCCTAATAGCCTCTACATGCTGCTCAGCTGATGCACAGCACACTCCTTTCTATCTGGGTTTCTAGGGTAAGAGGCTGCCTGCATCACCAGAGAACCGGCAAAAGATGTCTCCTAAGCAGCATAAGAAATATCTGTTAGGAGTCGTCGTAAAAACCTGTGCTACAGGAAAGTTCACAGTTTGCAACAATGACTTGTGTTTGTCTTACAAAATGCCAGCTCTGTGCCACGCTGTGTGCTGGTGCTGTATCTGTTTAGTGTTTATATACCAACAATCAAAGTACTTCTGTAACCATGGGACTGGGTCATGTCCTGTCTTGTTCATTGGGGAATTAATTGCACTTGTTTTAGAGTTAGCTGTTAAGGAGATTAGGAAGGTGAAGCATAGCAGGGTAGCTGTGGTTGCATGGCAACTGGAAAGAACAGTAACATCTGGTATTCTTAATTTTCTTAGAACCTATAGATCTTTGTGCCATTGTATGGTATTATTATTTCTACTACCATGCCTCATCTTTCTTATTTGTTAGCCAATAGGTAATGTCCTTGATGCTACCAGTTGACCCCAGGGCAAAGTTAGATATAACATTGGATGCTGTGATGTTAGAATCAGCTTCCTAATTGCCAGGCACTGGTAGCCCTAGAGGATACTCTCCAGCAGCAGCATAAAGGAAAAGGTCTATCCTCATAGGAAGGACTGGCTTTGAGGTTAGTCAGCCAGTGCTGTTAGCTACTTGAGCATAGGGTGTGTCTCCTGAAACAATAGATCTATTTGAAGTTTGTTTACTGTCCACCTGCAGGACTATTTCTTTCCTTTTAGGAGGGCAGGAAGACCAGGCCATCTGTCACAAGAACGGCTTCTGTAAGGAAAACTTCATTAAGTGCAATTTTACTCCTCTTCCTTTATAATTTCCCCACTTGTGGCTCTGACTGCTTTATGTTTTATTTCTGACAAACAAAGGAGCCTTATTAAAGCAGTGGTTTACTTCATTCCTTTTTGAAATAAAAAGTCGGTAAGTGATGTGGTGTCAAGTGTAGACCCATCTGGTTTTGTTCATCTGCCTTTAGCATTTGACATCACTCACCCACCACATGGCTTTCTTCAGTGGTTACTTTAAAATTAAAGGAACAACAGGGTTTTCCACAGAGCTTCCCACTACAGAGCTGCAGGCATTGGCCAGACTCAGCAAGCGCCACGGCACTTGGCTGGCAGAGAGCCTTGGAAAACCTCCCTGGCCATGCCACACCAGAGACGAGGTCTGTTTTAAGGTCTCCTTGCCCCTGTGTAGGCACCCAAACCAGCCCATTTCTAGGGCAAAGCTGCTGATTTCATCAAACCTGACTGACAGTCGGGCTTTGGAGAGCAGAAGCTGCAAGGGAGGGTGGGTATGCTCCTCACACCACTCAACACTTCTCTCCTCTGGACCCACTGATCTGCTCAATGCCAGACAGAAAATAAATGCCAAAAGCATGCCAAAGCTCCTTTTTCAGCCTGAGCCCCTTGCTGGAAAGATCAAGCAGAGACCCGGAGTTTCGTGAACATCAACAAGGAACTGTTTTCTTCAGTCAATGAACTTCAGTGAACCCTGTGTGTGCATTTGCTTGGCTGCTACAATTCTCATTGTCTCCCAAGAAGCTGATGAGAGCATTTTGAAAAAGCTAACAATTGTATAAACATAGAAAATTAATTTCTTCTATTTTAAAATATTGACTAGACTAACAGATTTTATAACCGATGCATAAAAATTTCCTTTTGCATATTCTGCCTTTAAGACTTCATTTTATGAAACTATCTTTGTAAATCCTCTTTTGCTACTTCCTATTCATCCTTTTGTTCAGATCTTTTTGAGACTCAGCCCAGATTAGAATTCATCATGTCTAAAAAAAATGAGATGCTAAAGGTATTCTTTCTTCAATGTGCATCTCCAGCCTTTCTTGACAGGCTGTCAAGAAATATGTCTCTAAAAAGCCAGGTTAGATCCTCAGAGACAACCAGTGATGCAGTTCTTAGTAATGTGCTAAAACCCAGTCAGAGTGCACCTTATTGTTGCTGTGTGCAGTGATGTGACATGTGAGTTATTTGTTTGCTTTGCCATAAGATAGCATTAGGGGATATAATGTGAACAGATCACTCATTTGTGGAAATATTTATGGTGCTGCTTTCGAGGGATCATTCAATTCAAAAGCAGATGGCAAAGCATGGATATTCATGGACTATTTTAAAACCTATCTTAGGTAAAATGTTTTCACACAGAGCAGCTAAAGCCTGTAACATTCTAATATTTTACAACACTTATTACTTAATGTTTACATATATTTCCAATAAATCTTCATAAATGCTACTCAAGCAAGAATTTGCGAGTTCCAGTTTTTATTATAGTATATCCCATGAGTTCTTTATTGCTCAGGCCCCTGACCCTGCAAATATCTACTCATGACTTAAACAGCACTCAGCTGAGGGGGCCTACTGCATTCAGCAGTGTTCGTAGCACGGCAATCTTCAGGAACACGCAGCATGTCTCAATTTTCAGTTATCTGGGGATTTGGAACCTCCATCTCATGACAGATAAAAGAAGTCTAGCTCTAGAAGTGATGGGCTTGTCTGCTCAGAACTGCAGAATCCTAAGGAGCTGCTTTGGGCATCCAGAAAACAAATCTTTTTTAAACATGATTTCCAAAGGCTTTACTATTCTGCAAATACAAATTCAGGTAAATGTGAAACAGATGTTTTGAAAATTTCACGTCATTCTTGCCCAACTGCTTGAAGCCCAGCTTTCCATGGTTCAATGTTCAGAAAAGGTGGTGAATAAAAGTCTACTAATCATGTTGAGTTCGAGGACTGGCCTTTTTCATAGAATAGGTGATTTAAAGTATTCAAATGCCACAAACTTCTCAGCTTCCCGACTCTGTTTGGTATCCCTCACCCAGCATTCCCTGGGCTGCCGCTTCCTCGCTGCCCTCTGTCCTTGAGGATACAACCACATGCCCTTTCTACTTGGTGGTTTCAGAGACCCACACACTTAAGTTTGACATAAAAGAAAAAAAAACCAGAATGTAATTTGAAACTTTTTCTTTAGTAAAACTTGTGACACAGCTGACTTTGCTTTGCCTATTTTGCTTGTTCTCAGCCGTCTGACATTAAAGATAAGTCCCCCTTGCATTGCCATACTTCAGGTGTGGGCTCTGTGCCTGCCTTTGGTGGGTTCTGGCCCTGGGTTCCAGCAGGGGCTGTTTGGGTTGTTCCCACTGCCCAGCTGTTTGCCATGAGGGCTGTGCTGGAGACTGCTTGTTTGGGAGTGGGCAGAGCCTGGGGCTTTTCCCTGTGCTTGGGGTGGGGAGCTTGGCTGTAGCACAGGAGCTGCTGGGACTACTGGGCTTTTGTCAGCTTTGCACAGGCTCATTTCTGCAGGACTGGCAGGTAGGTTATTGAGGTTTTATGTCACTGAGGCTGTTAGGCTTTGGATGATGAGTAGCTTTGATAGAGGAAGTAGGGACTGAAGCGCATTAAGACACCACAACTGTTTCCTGAGCAAGTGTCTTTTGAAGTGCTTGGTTTTAAATTTGTTGGGTTTATTTTTTTATTTTTTTCATGGCTGTATAAATATGGAAGTATAGTGCTGAGTGTGGGTCAGACTGTTTTGGTTGTGGTCTGTTGACTAGCTAGAACTTTGCTGAGTTGAATACACTGGTCCCTGCACTGCTGGAATATCTTTAGATGTTAGGGGGAGGGTTTTATCCTTTTTGCTTTTTCTATTGGGTCTAGTCTTGTTATAGCTCTCATGGTAATAAAAATTACTATTAGAGTATCCTGCTGCTTCTCTCTCCCTCATCCACCCCAGCCTCAGTGTAGCTATTTTATGTTAAAATTGAAATAAGCCCTGTGACCTCCTCACCCACTGTGGGCTGTGCTTGTTCTCTGGCAGTGCCTTTGGGAAGAAGCCATCCTCCAGACCTCCATCTAACTTGTTGCTTTATTTTCCATTTTTATTTTTCTCCAGCCTCACCATGCTGGTCTCTTTACTCTTTCTAGTCCTATAAATTGGACTGTCTCTCAGCTAACAGTAAATGCACTTGCTGGCATAGCAGGAACAGTATATGCTCTGGGAAATACCTTGCCATGAGCATTCAGAAGCTGATAGAGAGTATGTACTTATATGCATATGTATGTGGTGTTTATTAAAATGTACTTGAATAAGTATTAATAATGGATACAATGCTAATGTTTGTTATGGGTTTTCGTCCCACTGGGGAAAGTGGAGTATAAACTGCAACTTGAAATATTTCCCTGTTGAGAAATAGGCAGATTACAACTGCTGCAGTGCACTCACTTTTCAGGAAAGCTATTAGTTAAATCTCGTTAATGACATAAATTGTCTGAGGGAGATAATATGCATCTGAGAAATGCTCTTTAGTAGGTAAGTACTTGTGTACAGCCATGTTAACAGCATAGCAAATATTGAAGCTGTTCTTTCTGACTTAAATACAGTAGCTCTGTTATCTGTGCTTGTAGAGAAAGATCTGGGTAGAACAGACCTGGGATTTGCTGTCCTTGTTCACTTTGACCCAATGTGCTACTGACTTTTGTTGAAAAAATTTGGAAACTTATATTGGCTAAGATGGTGTGCAGAGTCTGTGTGTGCTATTTGGGTTGAATTATTTAAGCCTGGTTTTCACCAAGTTGGTATCATTCATGCTCTGTCGTGGTTCGTGCTATGAAAGCCTGTGAAATAGCTGCAGCAGGATTCTTTCAAATTCCTCGTCTTGCCTGGCAAAAAGAATACTAAGGGGTAAAAGCAAAACAAACAAATGAGACTCAGCAAAACTTACTGACTGCACAATGTTGAAGCAGGCAGTCTGTGGTAGACTTCAAATGAAACAAGAACACAGGGGACTATATTTAATTTAAACACCACTCATCCTAAAATAACTTAACCTGCAGAATGATTGCTGTGCAAACACTGTAATAATATAGCAGATCTGTCACTTCAGTCCGTATTTAATAGTCTCTGGCCGATTTCATTATTAACACTTTAAAACACTTCATGAAAAGTGATGAAAGTACCGATACGTAACCCTTACTGAAATCTCTGAGATCCCATGGAACATTTTTGTAGCTACTGCCTGACACTTCTCAAGGGGGATTGCAAATGGTTGTGAACTTGAGCTGTTAGCAGCAGATGCCAAAACTCGTCTTGTTTCAAGATGGCAAACAAAGTAGATGAAATGGGCTCCTCAGAGCTTTTGCCTCCATGTAGTCTGCGTGGAAGCCTGGTAAGGGAGGTGCAATGTTTCCTCCAGCTATAGCAAATGATTGGGAATTATTTTTTTTCTTAATTTAAATTTATATGAAGACCTGGTATATGAAGTGCTGGTATATTGTACTGGCTGGAAGACGTATTGAAGGATAAAGACCCAAGAATAAATAAATAATACTGTAGCTGCAGAAACAGCGGCTGCAGTCATGCTGTTACTATTTCGGTTTTACTACCCTATATTCCAAAAGTTCCTTACCATAACACAGATCCTGATGGTTGTAGAAAGAAGTAGACTAGCCAAAATTTTTATATTAATTTATATTTGTGTGTGTATATGGACACTGTAATTAAGGTGCATGTATGAGAGTACCACTAAATTCTTTAGAGTCCCTGTTGGTTTTTTTAAGGCTCTGGAAATACACTTCCTTGGGAAGAGAATGTGTGGGTTTCTGCTTGTGCTGTCATTGGGCTTTGGTGGAGGTAGTTCATGTAGCTGTGGCTGGGTTGATGGTTGTAGTCAGTAACAGCTGGCACAGGGCTTAGTTGAGTGCTTTATCACTGCCTGAAGGAGCTAAAATGGAATCTTTGGAGAGCCTGGGTATTTCCTTAGTTTCTGGCAGAAGCTCAAGCAGCAAGTCACAACCTTTCTATGTTGAATTACAGCAGCTGGGAAGTTTGTGTATTTCCATTAGTGACAGCTTAAGTAGCCTTATTTTGAACTTGGAGATCTTAACTTTAGGTGCACCTGTGTTGGTACCTCGCCTGGAATAAACATGAGCATGGAACTTCTGGCCTTCCAGGCAAGAGTAGTAGATGTGAAAGATGAGGCCAGAGATGTGGGGGTTTGCATGGTTAACATGCAGAAAACCCCTTGGGCAGAACATTCCTTTTCTGTCTCCCTCAACTTCTATAAGTATCCGGGAATGCCTTAAGGCATTTGACTGGTATTCAGTGGTCATTTGAGTTACTGTGTTGTGGTCTGAAGCTTATGTCATGAAATTGAGAAAACTTTGGTTGAAAGGACAGGGAATTACTATTAATAGAATCTTAATAATGAATTCCCAGCTGAGGTGTCTCCAATGGATGCATTGGTTTCTCTTTCTGGACAAGTGCATTTCAGATGACAAAAAAGATAAGAGGGTGGCTAGATTCTCTTTTCTTGAAAAAAACAATTTGTAATCTCTCCCCACTGTGCTCCTCTTTGGTGTCGCTTGAATGTGATATAAACTGTGGAATTTGGGAAGTGCTGAATCTCTGTAATGTAATGGTGCTGAATATCTGCAGTCTAGAGGTTGGCTTGGCTTTCAGCTGATGTTCTGGAACTACTTGGACATAAGTCATGTTTGATTTAAAGGAAAATTACTGCTTAGAACTTTTTCAGGCTTCATATAATGTTGGTTTGAATGTAAAAAAAAAAAAAATCCAAGTGAGTTTGAAGCTTAGATTAACATAGATGATGTTTCCTAAACTTGCCAGTGTCTTCAGAAGGTGGGGTGAGATGTAGAATAGTTTGTGTTGGAAGGGACCTTTAAAGATCAACTAGACCAGCCTCTGCAAGAGGCAGAAACATCTGCACTTGGTCGCACTCTGTCATTGATGAATATATTAAACCTGTCTCAATATGGACCCCCAAGAGTTGTTCAATCAGTTGTTACTGATCTCCATCTGGCTATTGAGGAGAACTAGTTAACTTCATGACAAGTTGAGCTGACCTGGTCTTAAAATTACCCTCTGCAGTAAAACCTGGAGTAGAATGTGCAGCCCTGTGTTATGATGTTAGGTTGGACAAACTCAGTGCTATTTCCACATACTTTCCAATGCCTCCATGTGCCCTGTGTCCCTCCTGATCTAATTGTGCTACCTGCTTGTTCTGTGTGTAGCTGCTATCATTTATTTCTCGATCTTCTCTGTGCATGTGTGGATCCCCTCTACTGTGGGAGTTTGTATGCTGCAGTCTTGCAAGTTGGGACAACATCTAGATTTATTCTGGAATTGAGGAAGAAGGGATTTATTTGGTAAAGAGGGTTATCTTTGGAAGTTCAAACACGTATTATTGCATATTCATAGAAGCAGTTGGGCAGCAAGAGCTCAACTTTTTCTGTGCCTGCTTGCACGCTTCTCAGTTCTCCTGTGCTCTCTGGCCCCTGTTATAAATGAAAGCTTGGCTTGCAGCAATAAAGGGGATCAGCCCTGTAGTGTACTGAGGCACAGATGTGCAGCCTGGCTCTTGGGGCTGGTGCTGGCTAAAGCAGAAGGGAGTTCTTGGTGCTCAAAAGCAGGAGAGGTGGGTTGGGTGCTGCCTGTAGTGGAAAGGCAGGTGAGGGGTCTGGCTGAGGACCTGAGATGTGGTGCAGAAGGAGGCTAATGCCTCCTCTGGCCTGTGCTGGAGTGAGGTTGATGGAGATTGGGAGAGGGCAACAGGAGGCCACTGCTTAATCTTGTTCAGCTCTTAGAGATGCATTAATTAAACTGGGCTTGTTCATTTAGTAAACTGTTAAAGAAGTTGTCTTCAGGGTATTTATTTCAGGCAGTTCTAGTGAAGTAATCCTTTAATTCCTCAGAGTAAGTGCTGATGAGGATTTACTGCAGACTAAGTGATGTGGAGGTCACTGTGTGAGTGATTATAGTGTGTTTGGGAACAGAGCGGCTGCTGTCCCCTGAGGCTGGATGGTGGGAGCTGCAGGGTGTCCCTACAGCTGACCCACAGCAGGGCTGTCCTCTGTGGGCTTTGATGGCTGCGGGTGGGTGCCATGCTTGAGAATGCTTGTGTTTCTGAGCCTGGAGGAAGGGGCTGGTTCTGCTTCAACTTTGGCTGAACCCACTCCTCCTCTAAATGTTCTGCTGCTTCTTCCTGTTTTGCATACTACTCAGCCTTCTCTGCCTTGATCTTTCTTTTTCTGGGTCCTCCCAAATAATAAGAGAAATCCAAGATGAAACCATGCCCTGATGTGTATACTTGAACTTCAGCACAGTTCCCTCTATATGCATTATCTCACCCCCAAAAAACGTAATGATTTCTCATTGTTTAGACAATGACTTCTTCACTCAGTACCAAGAGCTTTCTGCTGCTTAGGAAGCCAGGAGAAGGCCTGTGGTATTCCATTTAGTCAAAATGGATGTGTAGGGCTTTGATTAGCTACGTTTGCAAGTTAGGAATTATTTATTCTCATTTTGGTACTGCTGGAGCAAGTCAAAAGAAACCTGAGGGGAGCTGCAGTCTGTGGTGGGCAAAGGAATTGGGGCTTCACTATTTCGTCCAAGTCCATTCCCAAGGGAGCTGGTTTCCTGGGAACACCAGGACAGTTGTGTTGAGGCTGCATGACAGTAAAGCAATGTGAATAAAATCTTATGCTGATATTTTGGATGGATGGTAAGCTGGTTACAGAATTTCATTTGGTATTGAGAACAATGAGCTATGTTATGAAAAGGAAATGATAGCTTGCAGTGGAAGAACATGTAGGTCCAGTAAATAGCTTATTTGCTCTGGAAATTCCTTTGCTCATGGAAAATTTCTTAGTGGCCAGAGCATGGCTCTGATCTGAGCAGGTATTCCTGATCTCTCTCTGGCACTGTGCTGCTCTGACTCCTGTAAGACGTTCCTCCTTATTTTTGCAGCATCATTTGCAAAAATCTGATATTAGAAACTTGTTCTTGGATAATAATAAATCAAAACCTGAAAGTATTGGAAAAGGAGAGTCACACAGAAACTTGAGACTTTTAGCAGAAGTGGAGGAAAAATGATAAAAAACTTTTAACAATTCCAAGTTATTAAATCAATATTTAAAGTGTCTTTTACTAATAAACTGGATTCTTTCAACCTCTTTCATTTCTCAGCTCAGACCTGGAGCTGGTTTACACGGAAACTTTTTGTATTAGAAGTTCCAACATATTGTTATGCCTTCTTTCTGTAGACAGACAAAAAATTATATCAGAATTTTTCTTGAAATTAAGTATATTAGAAGGTGCTTAAAACTTTAAGTTTATTAATAGAGCACTGTAATTTTAAAATTTAATGTGCTTTATATATAACGAAAATATACAGTTTTTGCTTTATTTCTGAGTAATTGTAGTCCCTGACAGATCCCATAGTCAAAAGAGGCTGTTTTAGTTTAACACTAGAAGCTCAAAGATATTGAAAGCAGCTGTTCTTCAGTTTAGAAATATTTTGATCTGGAAAATAACAATAAGTTTCATTACAGGGGGAAAAGAAAATATTTTGATCTAGAAAATAAGGTAAGAAGTTTCATGAGTAATAAGTAGTAGCAAGCACCCTTAAAAAATAGAGTATTTAGGTGTGCCTTAATCTGACATGTCATTATATTTATAAAGCTTAATGGCTTAATACAATGATGTGTTGTATTTAATGTTATCACTGACCTATGTCATGAAATAACTGAATAATAACTATAAAATTAAATATAAGGTTTTATTTTAAAGTATTCCTTAACATGAAATAAAACTAAAAAAATCATCCTACTTCTGGAAATTGTTCTGAAAGAAAAATGCAAATTGATGCAGTTTGAGTGACACAGGACATTGAATATGTGCATGTTCCTGCAGCCTGCAAATATCAGTGTGGTGTTGGAAATAAGGCTGTTTACACTTCATCGCCTCAGCGAAAGGTGAAGCTTAGCCTTGTGGGAGTCATTGGCACGTTTCCCATTCGACTCAGTGAGGCCAGGATTTTGGCTGTGGCTCCGAGAGCAGCTTTGTCTGAGCAGACCCCATTGCCCTTGTGAAAGAGGGTACAGAGGAGTCCCCATTTCTGTGGGGACCTTGGGTTGTGCCGTACTGTAGGCAGTCCTGGGCAAAGCCTGGAGGCTGCTGGGGGTGGAGAGGAATGTACTGGAGAGCAAGCAAGCCCTGGAGTGACTCTCACTCTGTCCTTGATGCAGCTGTTGTCTTAAAAAACAGTTTCTGTATCCAAAACTGATAGGCATGGGAACCTCAACTGGGTATGCCTAAAACTGCAATACTGATTATATTTTTAAACAGAAATGTCACGTTTCTGAGTGTTTGAGATCTAAATGCAGACCTTTGAAAGGGAGGACAAGTTGATGTTAAGGCCAGCATGTAGCAGTCTCACTTTTAATTTACACTGTTCAAGTCAAAGTATGGGGTTACTAGACCCTACTCAGGGCTTGATTATCAGGAGGTTTTTATTTAAGCACATTCAAGGTATTAAACTACTGCCTGTTAAACTGATTTTTCTTTTTCTGATGATTAAATCAGTAAAAGATTATATCTTAAAGGAGGAAAGAAGGGAAAACACCAAGGCCAGTGAAATCACAAATTATCATAGAATGGTTTGTGTTGTAAGGGACTTTTAAAGGTCATCTAGTCTAACCCTCTTGCAATGAGCAGGGACATTTTCAACTAGACCAAGTTGCTCAGAGCCTCATCCAATGTGGCCTTGGAGCCAGGGGTGGGGCACCTATCACCTCTCTGGCCGGTCTGTTTCAGTGTCACCATGCCTGTAAAAATATCTGGTGTAAATCTACTCTCTTATAGTTCAAAGCCATCATCCCTTGTCCTGCTGCAACAGGCCCTGCTACAAGTACACCAGCCTGCTGGCCTTTCTCATGTACTGGTTGCTGGTTCAGTCTGGTACTGTGCAGTCTTCAAGAGTGAATTGGTCAATTAGTAAATTCTAGAGCTCTTGTGTAGTTATCTCCATTTTTACAGAGGAGAAACGGATAAATGAAATGATGTGCCCAATGTCATAGGAAAAACACGGGAAAACCAAGCATAGTTGTGTTCTTCTGTAGTGCTTTTTCCTGCTGATTACTCTGACTTGTTTTAGGGGAAAAACACTGCTTGTCTTTGTCATATCTGTTACTGAGATAGATGTTTTTCAACACCTCATGGGAGCAAACTGGATGGGGAGCTAGAGAGCATCACTACATGTAGAGTTATTCTGCCAATGGCCTTAGCTGCTGCTTGTAAGGTTTGTCATGATTGACTTTTCCTCCATCACTGCCAGATGTTTGCCTAAAAAGCAGGAAGAATTAAGTGCAATTATCACTTTAGTTAGAGCAAAAAATCTTCAAATGAGAAGTTATGATTGTTGCAGATTTTATAACCCTTAGGATATTTGTTAAGGTGATAACATTACTAATGTAAGCTGTACTACAGATGCTATTTGTGGTCATTAGTTTTGTGACATATACACATCTCAGCTTTGGTCCATGTTTGCCTTGTTACTCTCTCCACTATGCTCATATCCAAATCAGTTCTGCTGAGAAATCAGAACAACTGTAGTGCTAGTATTGTTTATTTTTTCCAGAGTCTCTGTCTTCTACTGCATTAAGTATTTGCAGTACCTGTGTCACTTAAAAATATATTTCTGGGAGGAGATGCTTGCCTGTGACCACAACTGCTGCTCCTGAGTCTTTCCACACCTTCTTTCCAAGGCTCAGCCTTGCCCAACTTTGCAGATCTACTTGTTTAGCCAGGACAGATGAAGGTTAAGTATTACAACCTGTTTTGGCGAACAAATAGTTCATGCATGCAGAGGCATCTGAGTGTGCAGTAGTCTTCACTTGTTGCAGCTCTCACGCTTACACGTTGACTAATTTCTATTATGTAGTTCTATACAACCAGGTAAGATTTGTATCACAAAAATATGTTTTTAGCTAATTTTACGCACACTGTAAGTGGACAAATTAATATACCACGATTTTATTGAGTATTTTTTTAAATGCTGTATTTGGACCTTTTTATATTTTCCTTTATAAAATGCTACTGGTGTCTTGAATGCCTTCATTAGCCACTTAATAGACTACAGTCATTTTACTCATTAGTGTGTTATCTGGCTGCTTATCAGCCTTGCTCTCAAGTTCTGAACATGTTGTCCTATTATAGTAATTGGGCTTTGTTCTTGTCAGGTTTGTGTAACATTGTATTAGAGTAGTTATTTTTTCTGAGTATGAATAAAAGGAGCATGAATTACACTTTCCCATGTTACAAAGCAGTTGTGAGGATTACTGTGTATAAAATGCATTTGTACTTCTAACTGATAAAGCTAAAACAGGGCATCACACTGAGAAACTTAATGAGTCAGACCTGGCAAAATAGTAGGGAAAAACAGACCCCCTGTAGAGATAAAAGAAGGGAAGGTGTTCAGGGGGGTACCCGGCCTTTATGTCAAACTATAGAATTTCCTGTTTCACTGGGGAGATGTGTGGACAACCTGCTACTGTCTAACTATGGGGAGAAAAAGGGAATAAGATCCATTTGTGAGCCTGCAGTGAAGGTGACACGGTCAAGTGCAAGGCAAAAGTAGCTATTGACATAGGTCAGTGCTGTTGGAATTTGTTTGAAGAATTGGGGTGGAAAAGTCAGGCCAAATAAAAAGTGAAAGCTCTGTACTGATTTTTCCATATCTTAAATGCCTTTAAATCTGAGCTGGATATTTGGTTTCAGTTACCAGAGTGGTTCCTGTTGCTGTGTGGTAGAATGACAGGTCTGTAACCTGGCTGCCTTGCACGTGGTACTGCAGAAAGGTCAGTGCAGAGGGAAGTAGGAGGGACAGTTGAGCATCTGTATTATTTACAAGGTTTCCTACTTATGAAAGTGGGGAAAAGCCATGGAAACAGTGTGGGATGTGGAAAGATGGAAGCTCAGAAAGGAAACCACAAAATAGAAAGGCTGTTTCTAATCTCTGTCTGGAAATATTATCTGTGGTGTTTAACAGCATGCCACTGACTGGGATATCACATTAAAGAAGTAGGATAAAACTATTATGGGAGTTCTTGCTAATCATATATGACACCAAGAGCAATAGCACCCCCCACACCCCCCCAGTATTAGCCCCAAGGTTGCATGCAAGGTCCCAGGCACCTCATTTTTTTCACTGGCTGTTATACTTGTGGGAAGAAATGAGAGCTGGAAACTGAAAAGGTGATCATGGGGCACTGTCATCCCCAAATCAATAAATATACTAGGAAATCGCCTACACTGTTTCTTAAAAATGCAGTCAAAAGTAATTTTGTGCAACAAGAGAAATAGTCCAAAGCATTTGTGTATCTTCAGTGGTTTCACTACTTTGTCCATATTCATTTGGATCCATGAGAGATAGCAAGTCCAAAATAAATGCCCAGTTAACTGTATATTATAGTGTGATTGAATAAGCAGAATGGTGTGAACCCAGAATGGCTGACTAAGAATATCTAGTAACTGTGCTAAGCTCTGGCTGGTGTATGGAATTAAGCATAATGACTCTCCATACATTGCTTATAGGTACAGCAGTGAAAGCATTAATGTGCATCTGTAGTCTGGTTAAGAGTGAGAATAAATCTGTGCAGAGCCAAGAGCTGTACAGACCTTCATATCCTGTGCATGTCCATGAAAATGTGTGCTCTGACTGGCTCTCGCTGTGTCCTTTCTGCAGCTCCCCAGATGTACGCTTTTTTCGTTGGGGAGAAAAAACCCATGTTGAGGAGTGCTGCTCTGATACTTAGTGTTTTAGGAGACTAACAATACATGGCACTTCATATGCAGAAAGAATGTAGTCAAGACATATATTCCACTTAGATGGAATAAATGCAATTTAGCTTTCAGCTGACTGAGATACAGTTGACAATAAATCTGATTCAGCGTTATCCAAAGCAAAAATTAGCTGTACTTATTTAAGGAGTTTAATCTCATTGAAGAAGGGGCTTGGCTAAGCAAAAACTGACTGTTTTTTTCATTTAAATACTGATTTAAATTCAATTGTTACAGGATTTAATATTTTCCTTTAATTTTTATTTTTTAAAAGACCTAATCATTTGCAAATTTGCAACCCTCCATTGAAGGGGTTATTTTGTGTTATTCCTCTGTATGACTGTTTTACAATAACCAACTTGTTTGCCTTTGAATATTAAATTTCTGTCTTTAAAGAAGAGTTAAATCTGATCCTTTCCAGCAGAAAAACTTCCTTGTGGAAATGTTGAAATAAGACCTTAAAAACACTATTTGCTGCAAAACTTTGAAATGGATCTACAAAGGGCATTTAATTTTGGCAATTGAAATAACTTTCAAGTTTGAATCATAGAATGGTTTGGATTGGAAGGGACCTTAAAGGCTATCTAGTTCCAACCTCCATCCTTCTCAGAAAGTGATACTTTCCACAAGATTAGGTTGCGCAGAGTCCCATCCAACCTGACCTTGAACACTTCCAGGAATGGGCATCCACCACTTCTCTGGTGGCACCTGTTTCAGTGCCTCACCACCCTCATAGTGAAGAATTTATTCTTGTATCAAATGTAGACCTACCCTCTTTTAGTTTTAAGCCGTTACCCCTTGTCCTATTGATCCATGCCCTTGTAAAAAATCCCTCTCCACCTCTCTTGTACACCTGAGTCATCAAGGTAGGTGTTTTCTGTCCAAACTGAGTCTGCCCAGTACTTCTCAGGAGCAAAAAAAAAAATTCTCAACATCAGCAAACTTCATCAAATTACATTCACCCTAAAACTGTAATAGGGTGTTTGTACCACTTGGGTTTACTTCCATTTCTATGGTGAGTGAGACATTGCCATTTCTGTGAGGACTCATGTAGGATGTGGTTCATTTTGTGCACTTTAGCTTTGTGTTTAACAGGTGCAGACCATTCTGTATGTGACTACTTATCTTATAGAGGATCTTTAATGTCCTGATGAGATCATGTCTCTTTCATTCAGGAAATACAGGAGTAGAGCCAGCTCTGACCTGGGCTATACTCCCATTTGAAACCAACCAGTTTGGCTCTAGATGAGGACAGAATTTGGCCTTAGTTTTGTGCGCTTCAGAACAGAGGAAACCAAGAAGTGATCTCATCAGATATAAAACTTGTAAAACACACTCACAGTTGATGAATGCTACCTTTGAAAAAAGTATTTAACCTAATCTTACCAACTTGAGACTTTATAGGCAGGTCTGAGTAAATTAAGTAGTGGACCTTTGTAGGGATCGTAGTTTAATATTTTACAGGTGCACCCTGAAAGAAATTGTGGACATTGAAACATGATTTTTTTTTTTTTTTGATTGGTTAGGAGATTTACTAAAAAACTCTGCAACAGTGCAGATCAGAAATAACTTTTATAGTTTTCTCAGAGAGACACCAGCCCAGGTGTGGAAAAGTGGAAAGGTAAAATGACAAGCTATGTCAACTAGTTCTTGCTTTCCCCCTCTCTTCCTCTTTCTCAAGTACTGTAAATCACTGCTTTCTCTATTACTGCCCAGTTACAGGATATTGTGTCACTCAAAGCTATTTCTCTAGAGTGAGAGCCTTTTACCTTGAGCAAG